>CAJNDT010006072.1:366465-411194 GCA_905221615.1 Symbiodinium sp. CCMP2592 | reverse complement strand
AACGCGCACAACACACAACACACGCACAACACACTTAGCACACACAACACACACAACATACCCAACACACACACAACACACACACACACAACACTCATAACGCACACAACCCGCAACACACACACACACGCAGCACACACAACACTCATAACACACACACAACCCACAACACACACAACCCACAACACACACAACACACACACACGCACACCCCGCACACAGCACACACAACACGCACACACAACACACGCAACACACACAACACACGGCACACAGCCCACAGCACACAGCACACAACACACAGCACACAACACACAGCACACAGCCCACAACACACAGCACCGAACAGCCAGCACAGCACACACAACACAACGCACAGCACAATACAATACACTGCACACACAACACCGCGCACACTCCTCTGGAAGGCTCTGCAGGGATCATCAACTCTTTCTCACCATCCGCAGATATACTCATGTGGGAAAACATGTACATTATTCTCTTTTCCATATTTCAAGTTACAGATATTACAAACACATTTTATATACCATCAATATTATTCATCAGTCCAAATATAAAAAATCAATCTTAACTAGTATGAAATGTTTGAAAAGAAAGAACAGCTTGAAGGACTAAAATTTCAATACTAAAACAGATCTGTTATCGTGTTATGCATTTGTCCGAACTAATGCCCAGAAAGTTGATGTGAGCATAATTGGTTTGTATGATCTGACTCTAATCGCGACCATATCGACGAATAAGGTCTGTTTGTGCATTATGCGACCATTCTCTCAAACCAGAGTTGGTCGACTTGCAACTCTAACTTGGCTGACCAAGTGCCGGCCGCGTGCATCGCGAATTCATCCGAACCTCATCCTCTGACTACATCTTGATAAGTACCCACCTTCGGCCTAGCTCGAGGGCGACCATGCTTAGGGCCACGTCACATGTGCCGCCGCTCCAACCAGACCCAAAAAGACCCGAAACCCAAAGTCCACCCTTCTCGCATCTCGGAATCCGTACTGCGAGCCCTCCAAGCCATGAACTCTCGAGGAAAAAGCCCCTAGACTCCGAGACCTTAGAACCTAAACCCTCCCTATCTGCTGAGCCCTAAACCCTTAACCTAAACCCTAGAAGGCCGGAAAGCACTCACTCAGGAGCCCAACCTGAAAACGCCGGTACTTACCAGACGTTGGTTCCTTTTGTGTTTGGGGGGGTTTAGAAACCCTCAACCCGCAACGGTTTAGGGCTTGGACTTGGGGGGTTGCAAAGCTTTAGGGTGCTGCCTATGGAGGAGGAGGGTATGCTAACGAACGGAGTTTTACCCGCCAAAGCTTAAGGTCGGTGGTTTTTGGTCAAATTACAGTAATCTGATTGGAATCTGTGCTCGGCAGTTTGGATTTAGTAACCGACTTTCATTCCTTCTTTAAACTAGGGTCCTTTCACGAAAACCCAGAAGCGAACACCCTAAGGATTCTCAAGTGAGCAGAGTTTGAGAACAGCGGGCTCCTGGTTTAGAGTTTCGGATCTGGGTATTTGAGCTGAAAAATAAATAAAACGACTGATTAACAACACGGTTTTAGAAAACTTTTTAATCTCAGGTTGGACGGTTTAGGGTTTAAGGTTGGGACAAGTGGCTCGCTCGGAAAATGAGCAGCTTTTGGCCGTTTTTTGGATTTGGGCATATGAGGGTTTGTGTCTGTGTCCTTCGGTGGTGTCACGATTTCGGTGCTTCGCCGTGAACTTCGTGCCTCCACCATCCCAGGTCTTACTCAGCAGTAATGAGATGCCCTGCCATAAGCCGCATTCAGAGTCTTCCAAAAGCAGAACAGCTGCCCATCGTGTACACTGGGTTCTGATCTCCAGCTATGCTGTACAACATTACTCAAGCTGTCTTCCCTAAATCCATAGAAGCTCTAGGTCTAGTACCAGCTCACTCAAGCCGTGCTAAAGCCATCGGCCCCACAACCCACGACCCTCAACTCTACATCCCAAACCCTGAGCCCAAACTTATGATTTAAAACCATGTCATATATATATATATATATATTTATGTATACTATAAACCATAATGGGTAGTATATAGAATATTACAGTGTAATATATATATATATATATATATATACACACATAAATAGTTACATATAGATATATAGATATCTATATTGATTTATTTATTTAGGGTTGAAGCTTCTGCAAATAGCTTGAAAGCCAGCCTCGCTCGCAGCGCCAGAGCTCCAGCAGTGGGCGCGAGGGGTCCTGGCTGACTGAAGTCTCTCGAGACTCCAAACGGGAAATTCCGAAAATAGGGGACCCTAACATAGTACCCTAAATTGTAGGATCCTTATAAAAGGGATCCCAAAATAAGGTACCCCTAATTTTCGGAGACTCCAAATGCCCTTAATTAAGGAATACACCTTAATTAAGTCAGACTCTAACCCCCTACTCGGAGGGTCGGGGGACTTAGTAAGTAGGAGGAGTCTTCCATGTTTTTTGCAAAACTTGAGGCTTACCGGGCTTAAAGCTGATGGGTTGAAAGTGTGACTGCTTCAAAACGTAATATTGGGGCCATATCAATTAATAAAGGGTTTGGGGGCCATTATACTACAACAAAAATGAGGAACCCCCAAAATAGTATTGGTAATTATTTAAGACCCTATATACGGTACGTAGCTCCGGCTGAAGACAGCGCTCATTTTTGGCTTGTGGTGACAACCCCACCGATGTCATGACGCGAATCCGATTCCTGTGCCCGATACCTGATGCAGAACACTACCACTGCTTGCTCGACAAGTAAGCAATCTGATGCCAAGAATGGCACGCTCGAAGCACTCGATGCATCAACGGACGCATGCACCAAATCCCTGCCCACGGATGTCGCAACCTGTGTCGGGAGAAGGGAGTGAATCACTTGGCCACCAAGTTCTTTCACTCTCGAAGCTAACCACGGACCCGGAGCTAGGCAAGCCTTGCACCCTGACTCGATCCCGCCATTTTCGCCGTGCGCACGGACGAATCGTTGATGCATGCCGGATGACCAGTCGCCCTGGACGAATCTCGCAACCAACGACAATGACCAAGACGGGCACTCCTGCAACCTACTCGGCAGCTTGGCATTGGCCATGGTGAGCTCCCTTACAACAACGATCAAAGGCTTAGAACACGTCAAGGACGATCCAGGCATCACTTATATACAGTTTGAAACACCGATATTGTGTAAACACTGAAGGAAATGGGTCGGACATATTCCCTTTGAGGGACACCGAGTCTGAAACAAAAGCCAGGCTCGCCGTTGCACTGGCAGTCACTAGCATGCTAAAGGCGCTGACTCAAGGACCCAGCTCTGCAAGAGGTCTGCAGGCGGACAAGGCACCGTGTGCAAGCCTCTCAAATAACCAGACCCCAAAAACGCACTCATCAATCCCAACATAAGGTTGCAACCGATGCCGATGATGGTGAAATGCAATCCAAAAGGCCACTCTCGCAAGCCGTAGAGCACCGGAGCCGGCACCAAGCGTCCAACCTGGCCCAATCTTGTGCGAAGTCTTCCCCATGTCGTGCTGTCAATGCTATATGCGATGCTCTTGTGGAAGACCTGCTTCTCTGTGTCGCAGACTACCGACATGAACTCGCCGGATGCATCGCCGCGCCTCCATTCAGCTGCGGGCAACGATCTGGGATGCATCTCCGAAGTGGGCTCGCGAAGCATCTCCGGCAAAACCGGGGCTTCCGGCAGCAGCTCGTTCACCACGATAAGATCTTCCACAACTTCGATGCAAAGGAACCCGAGAATAGCACAGCTGGTAGAAAAATTGAAGCCAGGGGTTTGCGGATCATTGAAGGGCTTCATTCCATACATAACTGCCCGAGCAGTCACGAGGGCCACGACGGGAACGAAGCGGAAATAGCCTGCAAAAACCTTCATTTCCTCATGAAGCTTTACCCAGGAGCTGGGACCGAATAGCCCTCTCGCAAGAGAGGTGCCACCTAGACCTCGAGAGATCTGGAAGAGAAAGAACCGAAACCAACTCAAGCGCAGTAATATGTTGGTCAGCAAGGTTGACAGCGCGACCCCGACCCACACAAAGGTGCCGTCCTTTGCCGCACCCGCAAGAACTGCAGCCAAGCGCATGCACTCCGAGACGGCATGGTTGCAGGCCACCGAAGCCGTGACAGGGATGTAGAGCTGATCGCCTGGTATCTTGCCCGTCCCTCCAGAACGATTCGGCCAGGCGGCTCGGCAATAAGCCTCGCGTGAGAGTGCGACGAATAGAAGTTCGCAGATCGCTGTGGCCATGGGCAGGAAGATGCTCGCTTCAAGAATGTTGCCTCCAGACAGCAAAACGTTGTAAATGCCGCCGATGATCAGGGAGAGGCCAACGCTGCCAAAAGTGCTCATCACCAACGCGACCGTCCAGAGGGAGGTCATTCTGATGTCCCGATCGCTAGGCCCAGAAGGCGTACTCATGCAATAATGAACCAGAGTTGACCAAAGAAGACATGAGCCGGCAGCAGCCATCTCTGCGAAAAACTGAGATGTACCCACAAGCAGCAGCGGTGTCGTAGTCGCGAAAATTGCAAACGTACCCACCAGCTGTATAAACAAGCCGGCCCTCTCACCTGCAAATGCAACCCCAAAAACATCCACCACGAGCTGCTGACAACAGATGCAAGAATAGATAGGTGAGATGACTCTACCCCAGAGAATCTCAGACGAGCTGCCAGTCTCCACATATATGGACCAAAGCAGTCTCACGCAGAACAGGCATGTTTGCACGCAGCTACCCAGCATGAGGAACCGCGCTGAGAATGTACCGAAGGCCTTCATTTGCTCGTCCGTGACATCAACGCAGTGATTTTGAGCCGTAGGTATATCAGGATTCAGTAATACAGACCCCGACATTTCAACGTAGGCAAGACCGTCCTTGTCCAAAATGCGAACGTGCCTCAGATCACCTGTCTCAGAACAAATTTCAACCCGATCAGTCTCGCGTAGCACCACAGCACCTGGTCCAGTACTGCTCCAATAGTGGCTAGTACGGGCACCTAAACGGCGCCCGAAGGAGGAAACTTGGACACAAGCCGCTGGAGTGCGCCAGAATCGACGGCCACTTGCATCGTCATCAAATGCTACCACCGACACCCGCTTGTCACCTCGGATGAGATCATGCTCGGTGATCATCCAAAGCCAGAAACCCAAAAGCCTATGATACAATATCGTAGGATATGTTCCTGATTTGATATGATCCAAACTGTATAATCTAACGTGGCTAATATGTATATATATATATATATATATATGTATATATATATGTATATATATGTATATATATATATATGTATATATATATATGTATATATATATATATATGTATATATATATATATATATATATATGACATAGGGCTCAAATCGCCTGTAGGGCTCAAATCGCCTGCGCAGGGCAGGAATATTGTAGGCCCCAGCACACGCCATGGGTGTCTAAGCAATGCATAACGGCAAGTGTGCCATGCACAAACTGGGCATTCAGGTTTTGCCCTCACCCGACATGATGGCGATCATGGACGCAAAAGCCACACTGTGTAGGGTAACTTTGTTGAGCATTCGTTCGGAGGACATGC
Organism: Symbiodinium sp. CCMP2592; assembly: GCA_905221615.1. Classification (NCBI taxonomy): domain Eukaryota; class Dinophyceae; order Suessiales; family Symbiodiniaceae; genus Symbiodinium; species Symbiodinium sp. CCMP2592. The sequence goes on along the minus strand of CAJNDT010006072.1, from coordinate 405,573 downwards.
TCGTAGACTACACAGCAGATGCGTTTGCGACTGGTTTCTAGAAGAGGCCGGCTTTTCAGCTGCACGGCATCAAGCAAAACAGAGGCTCGTCAAACGAGGGAGAGTGGATCACCAAGCGGCAACCTGGCAGCCCATGCCCTTCGCCTGTTGTGATGGTGTTTATGGGTTCGAAGGACATGCTGTGCAGAGTGGCCACATTGAACACGGGCCGGGAGGACATGCTCGCACCTTTCACCATACAGGAGTCTGCGACTGGCTTCAAGAAGTCGCTGGCTCTCCAGCCGCACGGCATCAAGCAGAGCACACGCTCGTCAGGCGAGGGCATCTGGACCACCAAGCGGCAACCTGGCAGCTCATGCACTTCACCCGATGTGATGGTGCCTATGGGCTCGAAGAACATGCTGTGCAAGGTGGCCATGTTGAAAATAGGTGTGGATATGGCACGCTGGCACACTTCACCGTGGTGGCTGGCTTCAAGAAGACGCCGGTTTTCAGCTGCGCGGCATCAAGCAGAGCAGATGCTCGTCAAGCGAGGGCATCTGGATTGGAGGACAGGCTCGCATACGTCGGTAAAGGAATTCGCGGTTGCCTGCATGATGACGTTTGACGTTGGCTTTCCAGCAACGCGCCATCTAGCAGAACAGAGGCTCGTCAGGCCTTCGATCTGATGATGCTTGGCTGTTCCTGATTGTTTAAGTGAGTGATTCTGGAGCGCTTTAGATTTGCGTGTGGAGGTCCTATGGCCTTCATGCTATGGTTGAGTTTGATGTCCCGATATCACCTCGATGAAGGTGTTAAACATCCTGGGTATTGTAACCGTGTAGGAATGGCCTCATTTGATACCCATGAGGAAGATCCTGCACTGGTCCGATATGTGGATCGTATCATGTTTGGTGCTCTGATCGCCGATTATGGAATACGAAACACCTTTTGTATGCCGTGCATTTTCAGGCATCGTCCATGCGCCATCGTTTTGATTTTGTTGAAGGAGCTGGACAGCTTTTCCTTCGCTGGCTCAATCCCGTTTCCTAGTGCGAGTCCACACTGATGATCGTCAGATTACTCGTCCGCACTTCCACTTTGCCGGCTTGACACTGGCAACCTAATTAAGCTGCGAACACCACTGAATGCGTGCAAAGCAAATATATGACATGGCTAATATGTATAATGTACAAACATGCATTGTAGTTGTGATATACTGGTAATATGTCAAAAAGCCCTACACCACCCTGTAGGCTCTCAAGCGACAGGACCCAAAACCTTCAGAAACCTTAACTTCAGTCCAAGCGTTGTGTAAGGCCTTGCCCAGAGGGTCCATGTACCCACATACGGTTGATGATAAGTCCTGCATTACCTTAAGGACCCTTAACTATGGGAATTCTGGCATATTCGTTATTATGGGTAATGCAGGTTTTATATCATCAACCGCAGGAGATACGTTGGTCTTAAAGTAGTCCCTATCTAGGTACTTTGGGGCCGAAGTATATACTATTTGGGTACATGAACCCTCAGCCGCCTTAGCCAGGCTTCCTCAAGGGGTTTCGGGCCTGAAGAATTAGAATAGGGTTCCTTCAAGGGTTCTTTGAAAGGTTGGTTCTTTCAGGGCTGGTGCGAGAAGTAAAATAATAACCCGCTTGCAAGCGCAACAACAACCCTCCAATCACCGTCAAAACGTAGGACCCTAATCCTATACAACATCCATGAACCTTACCTGTAGGCGAAAAGACTTACCTTTTCAAGGAACTTTGTATAGAAACCAGAATAAGGAACCCTAGAAAGGGTAGGTTTTTGCGGTCACAGGTACACCCTCCTTTCATAGTCCGGGCCAAGGCGCCGATGCCCTGAGTCAGTATGTGAAGCAGGCGGCCTCCGGCCGCCAGGCGCCTTCGGATCAAAACCTCCTCTGCCTCCTCGCCGGGTCCTACAATAATGAGGCAAAGATCACCGGGGGACTCCATAGCTGGAGATATCTTGCGGAAAATCAGACGGCGGCGAAGATGATCAGGGTTTGGGCGAAGATGATTAGGGTTTAGGGTTTATAAAGTTTACATAATCATGAACTACTGAGTTTGATGCTGCGCAATACGATCATTTCGCGAGCTTTGCAAGTATTAGTCTGTACCAAAGCTGCTTAATTAGTTCTAATTCATGGTTGGGATAGGATTAAACATTTAAATTTGTATTCCTTATTAAGTTTAAGTACCCATAAACATGTAAAATGTTACCCAACTGTGACAAAGAGTTGGAGCATGAACACACTCTCAGGAAGGCTTCAGCTTGAGCACCAGACCAGGGAGGCTTCAGCTTGAGCAGACGCTGTAGCTTGAAGTACTGTTGATGGACAAAATCCTGCATGACCCTAAGGACTCTAAGCTATGGGAACTATGGCATATTCCTTATAATGGGTAATGCAGGATTTTGTCCATCAGCAGTATCACGGCTCAGGATGCAACGATCCAAAACACCCTCCAGAAGTAAGCCCCGAAGGCAGTGTGAACCACACAGCCCAAATCCGTCCAACGTCTGAGCGCCTGAGAATTGCCCGGAGCCGCTCAGCGCCTGAAACCTATATGCTAGAGACACGGAATAGCAGAGGCTGGCAGCAGTGCCGGTGCTGTTCTTTCTGTAATCCTTATAGAACCAACCCTTATAATTGCCCACTATAGAACCCTCGTATAGGAACCCTTTATAGCCACCCATTATAGCATCGCTTGTAGGAGCCCTATATGCTAAAGCCCGAGAGAGTTGCGCCTTGTTGCTTGTATCGCTGAAGAACAGGGCCACATTGCCTAGCCATCTCCTCAACTCCAGCACCTGGAGAGCTAGGGGTGTAGTGTTTAGGGTAACCCTAAACCCGAAACCCTAAGAAGGGAGCCAGGGTGCAGGGTTTAGGGTAACCCCAAACCCGAAACCCTACGAAGGGAGCTAGGGTTTAGGGGTTTAAGGTACTCCTAAACCCTAAACCTAAGAAGGCAGTTCTCAGGATTCGAACTCGAAAGATAGGAAACGAAGAACTAAGATGTCATCCAGCTTTGAACTCTACTGCCCGTCCAAGAGTCTGTGTCACCCTGGATCTTGAAGAACTGCTTGGGGTTGGAGGTTGAAGGCTTCGCATTGAAGTTTTGCAAAGGGGCCTCAATATTTTACTTTGAGAGTGTAAGACATTACGGGCCCCATATTTTCCAGTCAAAAAGCTGTTTTCTAAGAGTTTTCATTACAAAAACTTACAATCGTCATAATTTGCATACTAGTGGTTTTCAAGCTTACTTAACCCTGTTGGTCTTGATGCCTGATATGGGAGATACTTTTCCAATCAGCATGGGATGCACTTGTGACTACCTTTCATTGTGGAGTCTCATGAAGACTATCCGATAAATCAATGCCACTTCAATCTTGTGGTTGTTCTTTGTGTCTCATAGTATAATCTTGCAGATAAATGAAATACAATGCGTCTGCGAAACCGTGCATTTCTCCACCCTTGAATGATGTACAAGACCGGTCAATCTATATAACTTTTGCATATCAACGTAAAGAACCGCTTACATATCCCACCGGTTTTTGCAGGCCCCATCATGTGCATGGTAACATATGATTTTGGATATAGACGTCCAGCATATACTGTAGCATGACAAGTTGAGTTTGGCATCATACAGGAAGGTTGCTCAAACAGTTCCCACCGTCTCAAGCTGTATACATGCAGGCGATCAACTGGATCGTGTTACCGGATCCATTTGCATATGTACATATATACATATATGTACATAGATGTCTTTGCTACATTCAGTTTCGATACCGTTTTTCGTATGAATGCTAGCTTGTTTAGTGCAACCTCCTTCAAAGGCGTATTTATTGTTTGCGATTATTGTTGCATTGGTTGTCCTTGTTTCGGAGCTCCCAGTCCAATAATTTGTCCAGTATTTGGAGCTGTGTATGCGGAATTGTGTATATCAATTGCAACAGCTTCTCACATAAGCCAACCCAGAAAACTGAAAACCTACGACCTTCGAAGACAATCATCGCATGGATGTTGTTGTATACACCCTGACAGCTACAATGCTGGCTTATCCAGATTAGTGATCATTGCGGCTGAAGCCCACGAGCCCCCAAAGGATAAGGATATAATTTAGTTAAGATTCCCAAGGAGATGGTGCTTTGCTATCATTATTGTATATGCAGACATATGGAGATCCACCTGCAATATTAATCATTTTCGCTGTCTTGTTGCTCATACCATCTAGTCATAGGTCGACTGCCGTGAAAACACATTATTTGCACATGCACACACAAACATACACGGACACGCACATACGATTGTCATCAGCTGTAAACAATACCGCTTGTTGTATCTATGCTGCAGGCAATGCACCTGTATGCCGCAACCATTCTAATATGGTCTTGTTAAAGCCCATGCCGCACTTCATCGTGTGTCTTATGGATATCTCCGTAAACTAAATCCTGTTACCCAAGCAAAAGTATAAGAACTATACTATGCCTAAAACCAACTTTTTAAAATGTGACATGATCAAGAAGTCAAGTATCTCTTGTGGTGGAAGTAAACATGGCAGATTACATTGGCAGCTGCATGCCAGTTTTGGCAAGAGTAATGGAGCCGTCATAATGAGGCACCCAATCGGCAGTTGAACAGGATATTCGCCGCATTCCTTCAATGTAAAAGGCATGTTATGTGTTGAATATGACCATATCAACATAGAGCACCAGGAAATCTCTTAAACATATCGTTATGATATTGAGCCATCCGTATAGATCATCGCAGTAGGTGTCCTTATAAGATGCCCGCATCGTTCGGGCGTCCCCCTTTACGCCTTCCGGCCGCGCGGGCAAGCGGGATTGCACCACATATTGGTTAAACCTCTCGATAGACCTTTCTAAAAGCCCGGAAACTTATTCTCACACATAAACCCAATCTCCCATGAAGTTACAACAGTCACAGCTAGGTATGAATAGGTCGCAAGATGCAGGCAGCATCTCATGACACATATCTTCTCTATGAGATTTGACTTAGATGTCCTTGTGCATCCCGTGAGCTTGCCAAGCTCGTATGGTATCTCCCTAGCACCTCATGCTACATGTTTACGAGTGTGTTACGCCATATCATTCTATGATGCGCATGGTTCACGTGAAGATTGATACTTCACCATGACGTGCTCATGAGATATATTGTTTCCATATCTAGCCAGTTTTGGTATAGTGATATTCAGATTCCTGCGAGTAGCCGATCCTGATCACAGGAACATAAACCAATAGGGATTTCCAGTTGTAAACTCCCCGACAGAGCCCACCATGTTGCTCGAACATCGCACAAGTGGAATATTCAAACTCCCGTTTTCATGCACCCATAAGATAGTCGGATTCGGATCCCTTACATCGCAACCTGTCAATGAAAGGCGAAGACAGTGTTTGTTGTATATGTGATCGAGGAGACTGCTCATACATGTATCTGACATCCGACATATATACCGACCATATGTCCTCGCATATGCTACCACATCATATGCGACGTCAAACATTGTTGTTATCGCTTGACTACTACAGACCCTTCAACTGGTTGTCCACCTGGCATTGCTCAGGCAGTGGTTGTGTCGTGAGTTCGCATCCGTCGAATGTATGTTAATGTAAGGTCTCCTCGTCATATGATGTCATCAGTCATAAAGAGTTTATCATCTTTGTGAGATGTAATCTCAGATATCGACTTTTCTATACGCAGTAAGTCTCTGAGGTCTTTTATAGATTCTATAGATGTTTATCTGTTTAGTTTGTAATCTTATTGATCTTAATATTCGGCATAGAGTATCTACTCACTTGTAGTGAGGCTTGCACGGGCGCAGGACACCAGGTTTAAATCATGTGGCTCTTGGTTGGTGTCCGCTCCCGCAGTATGGCGCACCATGGCGCTGGCTGTCGCTTGCCTTGCTGTCCCCGCGGGGGGGGGGGGGGGGTGGCAGCCACCAAAAAAAAAAAAAAAAAAAATCTGGCGGGGGGGGGGGGGGCAGCGCCAAAAAAAAAAAAAGAAAAAAAAGATTTTGGATTTTTTTTTTTTTTTTTTTTTTGGCGCTGCCCCCCCCCCCCCCCTCCCTCCAGATTTTTTTTTTTTTTTTTGGCCGCGCCCCCCCCCCCCCCCCCCCGCCTTCCCCTTAGTAGCAGTGTTCTCGCCCTTCGGGCCTAAACCAGCCAAGAAGTGAGTCAAACCTCCTGCTTTATAGACACGTCGATAATTGAAACAAGCACATGTATGGGTATACGTGCAAGCATCCTATTTAAGAATATGCATATGAGGATAACGATATCGTGTGCACGAGTGATGTTGCTTCAAATCTGAAGCAAACCAAAAACATGAAAAACAGGAATGCTGTAAATATGGGGCCCGTAATGTCTTATTTTCTGTTTACTTTAAACAGTAAAATCATGGGGTTTAGTACACGGATGGAGATGAACCTGGACGAGAGAATAAACCCTTCAAGCTTCTCATCCTAAACCCTTCAAACCGAAAGGCCTGAACCCCCAAGAACCCAAATCCACGCCCCAACAACCTAAAGCCCAAACTCTAAACCCTAAAGACGGTTTAGGCTTTAGGGTTTAGGGTTTAGGGCCAAACATGGCCGGCCTTGTCCTCTTCAAAGTTGCAGGCTGGATCGGCATGCAGCGGAAGCACCTTACTGGGGAACCCCTGAATAAACCCTTAAGGAGCAGCTTTAAGGAGCACCCAAAAAAGGAGGGCCTCAAAGGGAATCCCTATAGGAACCCTGGAAGGAAATCTTAAAGGTTCATCTCTTACATTTTTTCAGGGTCTCTGTAGAGGTTGGTTTACGAAGGTCGTCTATTTTTGTTGCTTAAAGGCTTTTGTTTCAAGGGTCACCTTAAGTGTGTGGTAGGATCCAAGACATAAGGGCACTCTGAAGGTTTCTATTAAGGGTTTTGTTTCAGAGTTACCTGCTGCTATACACGTAGCAGCCCCATACAGCAACACTTTAGGCCCAGATCCAACAGCCTAAGCCTTCACCCATGATCAAACAAAATCCTATGATAAAATGTCGGGACACCTGCTAAAGAACTTTTTCAACCATAACGAACTCGTATATCACAGCCACAGTAGAAAAGAACAACGCACAACAACTCTCGAAGCATGAGGCTCTTTTATTGGCTGGATTGCTATGCCGACTAATGTAGGAACCTGCTTAAGAAACCCTGGGCCTATGACCCCAAAATAGTAGGATTCAAGTGAGGAACTCTGATAAAGGCCGAAGGCTTCTTAATCAGGTTCCTACATTACATCGTTACGCAGATGGTATGCATCCGACCCGGGGTGGGGAACCGTAAGCTCGACATTGGGCTTATGGGTTCCCCTGTTCGATATTGGTTCAAAAAAGCTGGGGATTACGGCTTTGGAGTTTAGACTATACTCCTCTAAGAAGCCCATAAACCACAATATGTGTGTAATATTCTCCCGGGTTTTATATGAAAAAATCCTAAGGAGACTGTAGGAGAGTGAAAGACTTTGGGATGTGTAATCCGGGATGCCAACCTCTCCAGCTTGACATGGATATCGTTGTTCTGTCCAGCACGAGGCCATCCAGCACTGCCTTGGACGCCTTGAAGTTCCATTCATCCCAAGACGGTGTTCTCAGCAAGTTGATTCTCAGCAAGCTGATCGTGCCCATCCTCGTTAGGGCCGCTCTTTGTCGTCAGCCGTGAACAGCAGCCAGAATCTGAACAACTCGAACCTCGTCTCCAAAGACTTGGCTGACTTCCGAATCCCTCCTAACGATCATACTGTTTTCCTGTTGTTCCGGTCCTTGAGGCAGCAATAAGATGATGAAGAACAACAAATCAATTAAGGCAGAATCATCACTACCTCTGGGCACATTTCTGTTGACGTAACCTACACACTACGGAAGACCAGCAGATGTTTCTAATCCTGGACGCCTTAAGCCTGAAAATTGAATGAACCCTAAAGGCCTCGAAGATATCCTTGACGTAGCCCTCATGTGGCATTTAATTACAGCCTAATTAGTTGAAGTGCGGCCACTGTGGGAACTTAAGATGGTTTGTTTAGAGGGGAAGATTCCCGAATCGCCTAAGTATACTTACCGGTTACCCTACTGATAACTGTCCCTGAACCCTAATCCCAAACCCTATAGAACTGGAACCCTAATGTAGGGGCCTTAATTATGATCCTTTATATTATGAAAATAAAAATAATAAATAAGTAGCTTTCCAAATTTTGTTTAGGCTTCTATAGTAAACCATCTGCTGTGTTTCCCGGCCCGCTGCTTCACAGACATTGCGCCGAGGTACACCTGATAGGCTTCGGGGCGCAGCGTCTAGATGTGGATATTCAGGGTGAGGTATTCAGCGTATTTGGGAAATGATGGTTCAAGGTCCAAGCAGAAGGGATCAAAAACATGAGGAACTTAGTACTTCGAACCGAGTTTTCGGATATACTACCTCAACCTAGCAAAACCTACAAAAAAGTAGGGTCCCTATAAATTCCATTTTATGATAAGGACCTACAAAAAGGTAGGGTTTGGTAGGTTAAGGTATAGTATAACTCTACGGAGGAATGCTGAGGAACAGTGCTGCTATTCATTCAGACGACTTTCAGAGCCCTTCATAACTAGGCCTTGCAGCTCGCACGCCGCAGTTACAATAAGGAGCCCTCAGGAATAGTACTGGTGAATATTCAAACCCCTGTATTAACTTCTGGTCCCAATGAAGCTCCGGCGGGGCCTTACCAAGGCCGGCGTTGCTGAGGACCTTGACACTCAGTGAACTTTCCGACAAAGGCCGGCAGCACACCTGGGTTTGGGGTTCTGGGGCTCTTGATGTATCAGATGCTTATATACGAAGTCTTGGCAATGCAAGGACATTCACAGACCAGTTGAGACACCACAGACTACCTTGAACATTTGAGCAGCCTTTAACGGTTGATGGCATGTGAGCTTCGAACACCGGCGCCCTACAGGCCCCATAGCATTAGTCGGCACAGTGTGAAAATGATGGGCGCAGGGAACGCAGTGAACATCGAGCTCGGGCTTGTGCCACTTTGTCCCATACGACCAATCCTCCAAAGCCAATGCACCTCAACTCATAGACTGCTCCCCTGAGTATGATATTCCTAGAATAAGGGTTTTCAAACTCTCGAAGTTTCTAGGCAACCCTTCTCAAGCCTACACCACGAGGTCATAAGACTCAACACTAAACCCTAAACCGCTAACTCCCTAAACCCTAACCCCGTAAACCCCTAAACTGAAGACCCGAAATCCCCAACCCCGAATCCTAAGCAACTTGTACCCTGAAGCCCTAAACCGTGCTGAGAGCCCCTAAAGCCCTAACTCTAAACCCCAAGCCCCTAAGCCCCAAAAATTACCCTAAAACCCTAAATCCAAAGCCCCTAAAACCTGCTCTGAGCCCAAAGCCCGAGATAGCAGTCGAGCAAGCATCGCCTGCTGCAGCGAAAAGTTCTCCTGGGAAGCTGTGCTTCTTTTCTTGTGAGCTTAGGATTAGAAGTTTAGGATTCTCACTGGCCCAAAACCCAAGGAAACAAAAGTTGAAACTTTCAGAATCGACTACCTTATAAGAACCCCAAAACTTGAAAAAGTTGAGTTCACAGCCAATAAGGATTTAGGGCTTAGAGGTATGGGGTTTAGGATTTCGCCGTTGAGCGTTTCCCCATAGGATGCAGTGCCCGAAATAGTGGCTTACTGGGTTACGCAACATGGATGTCTGAAAGCCATACACTCTCGGCATTGTGGGTATTTTCGTAGCTCTGTATCTAGCGTCTGTTTGCGAAACTAGTTGAGCCCCAAATTTCTTCGAAGAGAGCGAACGTCGAAATGACAGGCACTGTTCATCCCTGAGCCTCAACCAATCCTTAATCCCGAAAACCTAACACGGCGTGATGAGCCCATGTCCTCGAATACCTCACCCATATGACCCGTATAATCCTTTTAAGCATGTCATGTCACACCAGCCCACACATCGGAACCTCTCTGGCTCTAAAACGGCTAACGGCTAGAACCTGCAAACCCTGTACCCGAAGTTAATGTTTTGAGGGTATTCAAGCTTTCGGGGAAGTTGAAGGTTTTGGATTCAGCGTCTTGGGAAGTTGAAGGCTTTGGGTTAGTGTTAGGGTTTGGGCTGAAGGGATGATGATGGATAGCAATTTGGGCTCTGCTCGCGTCGCACGACTGAAGCAGGTCTCTTCCATGGTACCCTTGAAGCCCCAAAAGAGAAAACTTACACTTCAGAAAGCTGGGTCGTCTGTCCGTTGGGGATGAGGGACAAAGCACCTAAACACTTATCCCCTAAACCCCTAAGCCCCAAAACTTTACACTGCCCAAACGCTATCAAGTTTTACGGCCGCCCTGCGTCCTCGACGCAGAATCCAAGAATGTTCTTGAGCGGAATGATACTCCTCAGCTCTGTCTGTTCTAGTCCTTATAATCCTGTAACCCATGACTTAATTGAAGCTGTGACAATCCATGCATGACGGCTCTGTAATTTCGTTAAAAAAAGGAGAATACAGTTTTCGAGTTCTGAGGCATGTTTTCCTATAGTTGTATAAGGACGACTACAATTCCGAGCCCTGCAGTACCAGACTCTCATCCCCATGATCGCATGTCAACTCTAGACTCCCAGCCTCTAAGCCGCACACCCAGAAACTCCTCAGCTACAAAGGCCAAGTCCGGAGCACCGTCTTTCACGACTGAGAACCCAGGAGCCGATCCCTACAACTCTTTTGATTAAGTCCTTCATTCAATTGAGGCGTTCAGGATTTAGGGCTTTTGGGGTTTTATGGTTTAGGAATTAAGAGTTAGATAGTTAGATATCATAGCTATCCTACGGAAGCTTTTTGATGTTTAGACCATTCAGCTTCTGGAAGCAAGGAGACTCCAAAACTGCAAACAAACCCTAATCTGGAGCCTTAGAACTACTATAGTTGTATATAAGGACTACCAACCGATTCACGCCAACCGCGACAAATCTCCGATTCAGCTGTTGCATTGTCATTGTTGATCCAGTTCTAAATTCACCTAGGCCCCTATATAACCACTTTCCGAACTCCGCTGCCATCTACTTTCTGTCGTAAATGCCGACACGGTGCACGCTGTCAACCTCATGGTCGAGGGCCGTAGGGCTTTTCGCACAAAGGGGGCTGGTTTTGAAGCTTGGGATCCAGACTTTACCGTGAAAACTGCGCCTGCTTGATCACACGGATACAACACGCTTGAGTAGGGTCCATTTCGTTTGCGCCACCAGTCTCCGAGGACGGAAGAAATTTCGAAATCCACTCATCAAAGGCGCATGCTGGGAACTGAGGTTGCAATGCCTACAGCCATGGCTTCCGCAGGGACCGAAATACACACACCCGAAAAGCTTCTTGCAAACGATAGAACCCTTGACGAAGGCTTTATCTCCATCGGGTGGTTGTCAACATTAGGGTCCCTTTTTGGGTCCCTATTTAGTAGCACAATACGGCACCTAATATTTAGGGTACCCAAGAAGGTACCATAATTTTGACAACTACTCATATCATGCTCCCTCTACCGGGTGTCTGTTCGATCGGTCCTCTAAGCTATCGGTGTACGGACTATCTGCTAACCCCAAACCCTAAACCAAGCAGGTTTTCCAGCAGTATCACAAGAGTACACCACAAGCCACCCATGCCCTAAAGCCTGTATAAACCCTAACATGCAACATGAAAGCCACAGGCCTTTGAACATCCTACAGCTTGACGCCGAATCTGAGAAAACCCAGCAGAACCCTAAATCCTAAGCTCTATACCTTTGGCACAACCTCCATAAACTTGAACCCTGAAACGAGCCCACAGCCCTATAAGCCTTAGACTCACATTGGCAACTCTAGGTCTTGCCCCGAAACCCGAAACTCTGCCCCGCCCCGCGACAATCAAATCAAAATGAGCAAAGACAAAGGAACATTCCAAACCGAAACATAACCCTTAACCCCAAAGCCCTAAGAACCCACCCAGAACCCAAAACATCAGATGGCCGAGACACGGGGGCGCGGTGGCAGACACCACCACAGCAGAGAGGTCCGACGCTCCTTGCCGGCTTGGCTTTCCGGATTAACGTACTGGGTGTAGGGTTCCTCTTTTTCACAGGGTTTTACAAGGGGTTTGTAGGGGTGTGCGGGATGCAGGTAGGGACTGGGGTGCAGGGGGGGTTCCGGGTTCATGGCTCAAGAATTTCGTGTTTAAGGCTTAGGGGTTTGGCTGTGAGGGTTTCGGGGCCAAGGCTTTAGTACGTTCAGAGATTGATGTTCAGGGCTTCAGGGGTTCAGGGTCAAAGGGGGGTAGGCCTTAAGATCTGAACAGTTTGTAGGGTTCCGGGTCAGTGCAAAGGAAGGCTTACAGGTTAAGGCTTAGGTTTTGAAAGTTTGATAGATGGCTTGTAACGGCCCGTTTTATGAGTCTATCGGTACGGCAAGTTCTTTCCGGTTTCCGGGTGCTAAGGCAGAGTTTACATTGAGCAAGGTTGACCTCTTTGGGCGTAAAGGGTTTGCCTACTTTTGCGGCAATCCAACAAAGGCATGGGCACCAGCATCATCAGTGTGTGACGTAACAATGTAACAATCTTCATGACTTGAGAAAGAAACCCAGGCGGTCGAGTCGGACTCAATGCTACGAAAGCGAACATGAAATTGACCAGCGCCGTCGTTTTGGCGCAGGACTCAAGGATTGAAGCTACAGGGTTTGGGGTGGGAAGCTCTGCTGCCCACACTGCCCACACCATTGGCAACCATGTCGATGATACAAAATCCTGCATTATCCATAACAAGGAAGATACCATAATTCCCATAGCTTAGGGTCATGAAGGTAATGCAGGGTGTATGTCATCAACCGTAGTACATAGAGATGCAGGCGATCCCGTCCTGTACTGGATGACCTGAGCTGACAAGAAGCCAAGGCAAGCTGGGCTTAGAGCCCCTCGGATGTAAACCTTACAGATGGCAACGACACCATCATGTAGATGTTCTAGGGAATGCTTCTAGGATGCGAAAAGTTCTGCAATGCACACGTGTCCTGTACTTCCAAATGCAAAGCAGCAAGCATTGGAACGGCACGAAAGCATGTATCAAGTGTCAACCCGAATCAATCCAACCTCCAATTAGTCCCCAGACCCGAAAAGCCGGAAATCTTAATGGCAAAACGCATAAGTCCAGAACACCAACTAAAGCTCTATGCCGGAAGCTTCAGCACTGGATTCCTTCAGAAATGCGGGGATAACGTGAGGGTTCAGTGTTAAAGGCTTCAGGGTCAAACGCCGCCCGATTGAATTCATAAACCAATGCCGAGGTAGAACCCAGACAGAACATCCCAAGCCCCTCCATGACATCCCAAGCATCACAATTCCTTGCCAAGGGAAGGCCTAGATTTCGCAGTATATGCAATCACAACCTTTCTGAGTACTACAGTTACTACAGTATGTTGCATTTGGGACCTTAAACTCTACTGGTTGTGTCTGTTTGGGTCCTCGGGCCTTTTAGGAAGCAGCGTTGAAAGTTTGGGTGCAGCATCAATGGCGTGTTGGCCTCAGGATATATAGGGCAGCGGGCACATTCGGGTTTAGGGTAGCAGCTTCAACGTGCAAGCCCTGCAGTGCAATCAATGTCTCAATGCCAAGCCGGCGACAATGAGGCGACGATCCTGAGGACTCAGCCAGTGATTGGGCATACAGGATTACCACGATTCGGCTGCAGGCGTCGGGATGCAGGGCACAGACAGACAAAGCAACGTCAGACCCCGCCAGCACCTAATTCCTTGGACACCTGATGTTCTCTGGTACAACAAACAGATCGCCCTCGGCACACTCAAGCAGAAGCTTGAGCCCTACACCTTATCGGCGGTTATAGTGTTAAAGGCTTTAGTTCGGGCTGCAGTGTTCTTGTGCACAGGCAACTTGATAACCTTCTTCCCGATCTCTGCCCTTTCACCCTGAAACGTGAACATATATTTATATATAAGCCTTAAGCCCTAAACCCTTAGAAAATTGCTAACCGGCAGAAGCCGAGCGTTCTTTGGGTTTGCAAGGCTCGATGTCAGATGCCGAACTCCTCAGACCGGCCGAAGAAAACGAAACTCGAAATGCGGTTTGGGGTTTAGGGTCTAATGTAGGAACCTGATAAAGAAACCTTGGGCCTTTATTAGGGTTCCTTCTATGAATCCTACTATTTTGGGGGTTATAGGCCCAGGGTTTCTTAATCAGGTTCCTACATTAGGGTTCACGGCTTCCGCTTCTCGAAACCACCCGAAGCAGAACCCAACAATGAGCCCGAAGGGACAAACTCCGATAACTCGTAAACCCTAAAACTCAACCCCCTGAGCCCATCACTGTTATCGTGGCCAGCGTCGAGGGTCGCCTGTGAACACCGAAATAGGGGATTCCTCATTCGCGAAGGTCTCCTAAGGTTATGCAAATGTTTATGCAGGTCCTTCTCAAAACATGGTTTCGAGATTTATGAGGGTCTCCTAAGGTTATGTATTTGTTTGGTTGTCGGTACAGGGCATACTACAGCCTTTTGTGTTGCGCGAGCTGGTTGTTTGCTTTGTTGCGTTTCTCTGTTCGGCCATCCGCTGGAAACGAACATTGCTGGACAGCCCGCCGCACCGTCGCATGCGCAGTCTGGAGTTTGTAGGCTTCGGAGCACCCCGAAAAGGATTGCTCAAGCGACCAGTGATGCCCCGGCATGGTGAAACCATTCGGTGTGCCTACAAGGTCTTGACACGTCATTCTCTCGGAGAATCTCTCAGGAACATCGGCCTGCAGATTTCTCGGGAACAGCAATACACTGTACCCGCAAAGGACATTGGAAGTTCGGACGTTCGAGAGATGCGGAGTCGCTGCTTCGAGGTTGGCCCGCATGCTCTGCATAACCCGTTAAAGGTTCATGGTCTGGGATTGTCGTGATTTGGCCTTTGGGTGCAGGGTTTATGTAGAAGAGATCTTTGCTGGGGCTCGACCAGGGTCTACTTGAAGGCAGCTTGGATATTGATACTCACATGTGCCGAATTACCGAACATAGCAAAAGAAACGACTGAACAAAAGAACCTAAACCCTCAACCCTAATTTACAGAAAAGCCCAAAATCCCCGAACCCGAGTTCAATATGACCTATCGTAACGGCCTTAACCGCGAGGCTAGGCTAGGGTTTTGGTGTCCACCATGCGAAGTATATTACAGCCACCCTAAAACAACCGTTAACGAAAAAACACCATTCTAAGTGTCGAGATCTTTCTTCATTACTGGGAGAGCAGCCCGACAGAACTAGAGTTGACGACTCCATTGCAGGAGTTGGGCTCGGATTTGGGGCTTTAGGTTGGGGTTCAGGGTTTAGGGGTTCAGGGGTTAGGGTTTTTGGGGTTAGGGACTTAAAAGTTAAGGGTTAGGGTTTAGGGCGTTCGGGGTCTACGGAATCAAGGTTTTATTAGGGGTTTGGTTTAGCGGCGGGCAGCCATGCTTCCGGGTGTAGGTTACAACCCAGATGCTAACACCCGCATGACCACGTTCCGAATCCTAGCATCGGAACATGCCCGTAACCCTAATTCCGAATCCTAGTCCCCAAACCTTTGTGTTGAACTCTAAATCCTAAATCCTGATGCTGGTGCCTATTGAAGAGGGTCCCTGCATACTATCATGATGGAATTAAATCCCCGAAACTAAATAGGGATGGTCTCCTCGGACCTAACTCCATAATGGTAGTGTACATATATGTCTTTATATATACACATATATATATACATACACACACATATATATATATATATCTACATATATTCATATACATATACATATACATATACATATATATACATATATATATATATATACGGACCCTCTGGGTATGCTTGCAGCGAAGATCCTGCCTCAGGTTCCGCGCACCCCGCCGATGCGGAAACCAAGCGCGAAAGACCTCCAAGGAGGCCCTTACAACATGAGTCTATCTGGATTCTAGTAAACATACCTTAACCTATCAAACCTACTTTTTTGTCGGGTATAAATTCAATGTTAGGGCTCATTATAAGAACCTGCAAAACGGTGGGGTTTGGTAGTTTAAGGAAAGGTATTGTAAACAACTACAATACAAGGTACTGTGAGGAACTGTAACGTATTGTAGTTCAGTACATCAAGGTTCTATACAGTACTAGAAGGTTGTATTATGCACTATGAGCTTCTGTATCGACGGGTGCCGCGCATGGTACCTATAAATCTTCAAAAAGTTTTTCCAGGGTGGAACCCCTTGGAAGCCCCAAAATCCAAAAAGTTACAGGTTACGACTCTTCAGGGTTTACGGCTTCGCGCTTTCAGGGGGCTTAAGGTTTTAGTTAGGGTTGAGGCCTTTGGGCTCTAGCGGGTTTAGGGTTGTAGTAAAGCCTTGTAGTAGTTGAGAGAGTTCTATGCGAGGCGACTAGAGGGGTTCGCCAGGGCCGAAGCCCGGCACCCTAAACCGCGAAACCCCGCACCTCAGCCTCAGCCTCAACCCCCTAAACCCAACAAACAAACGAACGAACCAAGAACCGAAGAAACTAACAAACAGGCAAGCGAACAAGCAGACGATAAACACGCAAACAAACACACACAGGCAACACTTGCAGCTTGAACCCCAAACCAACCAAAATCAACAGCATCCACCCAAAGTCTCAACCCTTCACTGCCATCTCCACTACCCACCCCGCCACCCTTCTTAAGTGGCCTCTTCCTCGAAGAGGCAAGGCCCCCAAAGGAGGCGCTCCTCGGGCGCCAGGACAAGGCCCCACCTTGAAGAATCACAGGATTGGGGTTTAGGGATTGCTTCCACAGGTTTAGGGCTTGGGGATTAGGGTTTTAAGGCTTGTTTCAAAGGGTTTAGGGTTCAGGGATTGGGGAGTTTAGGGTGTGTTTCAATGGGTTTACAGCTTAGGGTCCTCTTTGGGCTACGAATCTTTTTGGGTTCAGCTCCCAGCTTCTGAGGATTCTGAGGTTGGGATGTTGTAATTTGAAAAAAGCCTACATAAGAAGTAGGTTATGGTAGTGCAGGGCGGGGTCCAGTCAGGGGAGTTGAGGTGGATACCTGTCCCTTCTGCTCCGCGACGTGTCTCCTTTTGGGCAAGAGTGACGGCAACGGTCTCCGCTCTCCCTACGCTGCAAATTCTGTGGCTTAACCCGCCAACCTCCAAACCCTATACTGAACTTAGAACCCTGGCAAAACTTATAATTTTAGCTGTCTCTTAGGGATAATAATAACCACACATTAAAAAGTATTTCTAAGTACCCCTAAGTAAACCCACACCCTAAACCCTACTTCAGCCCTGAGGCGCCATGCAGCGTGGACGAAACCGCTCACCGGTTATCAAAGACTGCAAACACTACTGTAAATCTCAACGCACAACCTTAAGCATACCATGGCAAATCTGTCAACTTCGAGCCAAGGGAAGCCAAAACTTAGTTTCTGACGTCAGGAAAAGCCCTTCTGTCCCTTGCAAGTTGTTGAAGTCTCAAAGCCCTGGAGTTTCATGCAGGTCTGCTACGTATTCCTCCGAGAGAAGTGCCGACCTTTGGAAACGAGCAAGAACTAACCCTAAGGGTCCATGTACTCATACAGTATATACATTGGCCTTAATGTAGTCCCTATATAGGCCCATGTATCTCTATATGGGTACATGGACCCTTAGGGTAAAGGAGCTTGTGACCTCCTTTCCTTACGGATCGACTGCTTCAATTAAGGCCAACTGCACCCGGCACCGGATAAAGAGTTCCAGGATAGGGTTTGAAGGTGTAGCCTAAGGCTCCATAGTAGTCCTGTTTTGGGGTTCATATCTAGAATAGTATGAGGTAATCCCAAAAAGGAACTACTATGGAGCCTCTGGGTAGCCGACTATCTGCTTCCATCAACGTGGACTAGAAACACACATAAACCGTTCGTCTGTTTATGGAACGGTCGCGAAGGCTGGCCATTTTCGGGTTTAGGGTTTACCTGGACCCTAAGGAGCCTACCTTTTTAAGGTTCCCTAATATGATTTCTTTGTACAAGTCCTCAAAAGGTCGGTTACTTGGGGTTAGGGTAGGGTTTTGAGCAGGGAGAGCGAGGCCCAGCTGAGGAGCAGTGTGCAACTTCAATGCTCTGCTCCTTCTTTCGGGTCTTCCTCGTTTCCTTAACCCCAAATAACCTACCTTTTTAGGGACTTACATAAAGAAATCCTATTAGGGGGCCCTAAAAAGGTGGGTTCCTTCGGGTCCAGGTTCTATCTATTCCCCAGAGGGTCCACATCCCCAAATAGCAGGGTTCCAGGTCCCATAATCCATGCTCTGAGTGGTTTTGGGACCTTGAAACCCCATTATTTGGGCACTTGCACCCTTAGGGTTCTACATCGGGGAAATGAGTTAGGCCGAGCGTTTCAGGGTTTATGCTGAAGCTAAACTCGAAATTTCCAAGCCGGCTGAGCCAGAGACTTCTCTGCGCGTGTTGCGCCTCGGAGTGAAGAATGGGCAGCCGGCTCAGGAGCGAGAGTTTCGGGGGTTTTGGGGAATGGGGCTTCGATTATGGAGTTTAGAGGGGGATGCCTGGCCAGATGTGTTGCCCTGTTGACCAGCAGTCGAGACTGTCATATACTGCGAGGATTGGAGTCCCAAAACCCTAAACCCTATAGATCCCTTTAAGGCTCCCTTTCAACTTTAAGAGGCCCTTAGGCCTTAGGAGTATTCCTTAATTAGGGGATCTTGGAGTCTCTTGGCGCAAGCTGCCGAGATCACCCCAAGCCCTTAGAAACCCTAAACCCTTACACCCATAAACCCTACACCCCAAACCCAAAACCCCAACCCGAAACCCCAAACCCAAAACTCTAAGCCTAAGCAATCAACCCAGCGACCAGCCCTTTAAAGAACCCTGAAAGGAACCCCTATAATACCCTTCAAAGGAAACCAAGGCCGGGATCGCAGCTGAAGCGGACGATCCCTTCGTCTTGCTGCTCACCTGCCGGAGCCTCGGTGTAAGCAGTCAGATGTAGTCGGGAAAAGCCCTGAAGAGGGTTTAGGGTTTAGGTTAGGGTTCAGGGTACCTTAATAGACAGAAACATGCTTTTTGCAGATGTCGCGCTCAGGACTCCGGTTTGAGTGAGGGTCTCGCGCTGTGTGGCAACATGTCCGAAAGCAGGGTGCAGGACCTCGGTAAACTGGCTTTGGATTGAAGGTTGATGGTTGAGGATCACGTGGTTTGCGGTTTAAAAGACGCCGGAGTCCCGTATTTAGTGCCTTGCTCGTACCCCGGATTGTTTGCATAGTTGAAGGCATTCAGCAGCAGTCAGGAAGATACGGAATTCTTGAACACGGTGTTGCACATTGCGTTTGCTACTTACATGTTTGTCACGCATAGAGGTGGTGCCAGACGGTCTTTGGCTAGTGCAGTGACTCTATGACTCTATGTCACCTTAGGATGAACTTCTGTTGGCCATGGAAGGACGGACAGCCATGAACCCAAACCCTAAACCTAAACCCTAAAACAGCCCTGAACTCTAAACCCCCTAAACCCGAAATCCCAAACCGATTCTTGTGCAGGCACTCTCAGGCATCTCTCGCTCACAGAAGTAGCACAGCTGTTGCAGCATAGAACCTGACTAGTCCAAGTTGGCAGGCGGACAAACACACATGGCTGCATCGCACAAAGCAGAGAGAATCTTTTCAAAACGTGTCAGTGCATCGTATTGTGTGGGTCTCGGAGCTTGCAAAGCCGGACGAAGAGCGCTCTCATAGTGGCCGGTTTGGCTGCGACATAGGTTTGGTCTTACGGCTGCAGCTCTGGCACGTAGGTTCTTGTCGTTGAAGGAATGCATGTAGTTCTGGAAAAGATGGTTGTGAAGTCCTTTTTAGAAAGGTGCACTACTTTTTCTTGGTACCTGAAAAAGCATTTAACAAGGCATCCCAGGTTGCAGAACTTCCCATGTGCCGAAGTCCTTTTGCACGCGGCCCGACAAGCGGTCTTCGTATCATCGGGGGCAAGGATGAGACAAACTCTCCGCCTCGGGATCAGCATGCTTTTCAGATCCAGGGTGTAGTGTCTGATCCCACCATAGGGGCTTTAATGCCTAGAATAGGGTTTTTGGGGCCCATGATACTATATTACCCCAAACCCTAAACCCTCAAACCCTGTCCCACTCTGGTGGCACGCGACACTTACCGAATCTGGTGTCTCCAAAACAGACCAGTTGACCGTTCATCCGCAGGGCACAAGTGTGAAGATATCCAGCCGAGACCGCTACTACCGGGCCTAAATCTGCTGGTACGTCGCACTGTCCGAAGCTGTTTCGCCCGAAACAAACTAGCTCACCATCAATCTTCACAGCGCAGGTGTGGGAATTGCCGGCAGAGACTGCTGCAACTGGCCCCAAGTCTGGCGGCACGTCACACTTACCATCCGAGTTGCTTCCAAAGCAGACCAGTTGACCGTCCAACCTGACGGCACATGTATGCGAGTAGCCTGCAGACACTGCCATAACAGGTCCCAAGTCTGAGGGTACGTCGCATCGACCATTCGCCTGTTTCCCGAAGCATTTTAAGCCTCCATTAGCCTCACTCACCGCACAGGTGTGAGAGTATCCTGCAGAGACTGCTGCAACTGGCCCCAAGTCTGCTGGCACTGCGCACTGCTCCTCCAAATTATGCCCAAAGCAGACCAGCTGATCATCCGCCCGCACCGCGCAGGTGTGCAAGTATCCGGTTGAGACGGACACCACGGGGCCCAAGTTCGGGGGCACCTCGCACTTGCCAAACCTGTTGCATCCGAAGCAAACCAGCTCCCCGTCTGTGCTAACGGCACAGGAGTGGTCAAAGCCTGCTGAGGTGGCCACAACAGGCCCCAAAGCAGCAGGCACATCACACTCGCCATCCGAGTTGCCTCCGAAGCACAGGAGGCGACCATCCGACTTTACTGCACAGGTGTCAAGATAGCCTGCAGAGACTGCCATAGATGGTCCGTGGCCGGCTAACAACGTCTGCACCGCGGCGAAAAGCTTCTTTGCACAGCCTAAGATGCTGCGTTTTCGCACGGGCAGAGGCTGCCTGATGCGAAGCAGACGCCAGCCATCTAAAACTTCTGCAGGCCCCCTGTTGCGCACAAACCCGCGGAGCTGGCCGTAGACCATTTGGCACTGCGGCTGCTCAGGAACGGGTGCAGGCTTGGGTGCAACAGGCTGCAGGTGGTATGGGCCCTTTGTGAGGGCTCAGAATCCTCGAATCCGACAGTGAAGCCCTAAAGCCGTAAATTAAACACTCGAAAGCCCGTTAGCCAACTTGCCATAATGTAGACCAGTCATGATTAATGGTTAACCCGGTTTGGTAAAGGAATTTCGTGTTAAAGCGGAACCGATAACAAACGCACAACCTACCACTACCTACACTGCCACGCCGCAAGCCGAGATAGTTGACTCCACGATGGCGCCGAAATGCGGCAACCCCAGAATCACTATAACCCTCCTACATCCAGCATCCAAAACTGCAGACCGTAGCACACAATAAGAACACTTTGGCATGTCCTTGTGAGCTGAACACATGAAAGTAAGTTCTCTTAATCAGTCTTGCTGCAAAGGTTTGGCGACGGCTATGATCCCCGAAGCCGTGAACCCCGAAACCAACGCTGATGCGGCCCAACCCCCACAGCGATGCAGCGCTGCAATCTAGGACACTGGGATCTTTCCCAAACAGGAGCTTCAGGATCAGGAGACTGGCCCCATCAGGTTTGGCCGATGCGCGTCTCGCCATACAAGAGTCTAGACCCTAAACCTGTAAACCTTCGGTTGATGATATAAATCCTGCATTACCCAGAATAAGGAATATACCATAATTCCCATAAGGAGGATTTGTATCATCAACCGTTGCAACCTAGATCCGAACAAGAAGCCAGTGACGCCGAGACCTGAGCTGGGTCTAACACCCTCTATATACATATATATACATATATCTATATATATATATATATATATAGAATGGGTATACAATAGCTATATTAAGGGTCTATAATAGCTATATTAAGGGTATATAATGGCTATATTAAGGGTATATACCTAGGGGTCCTTATTAAGGGTCCCTCCTGTTACCCTTGGATCAATTCCACAGGCAAATCTCATCCAAGTCATAAGCCCCCAACACCCGCGAATCCCAAAGTCCCACGACAGAAGTTCCCTCAAGCGTCGAAGCCCTACAGTCTAACCCCTAGACTTAAAGCCCCCTAGACCCCTAGACCCTAAATGCCCTTTTCAAAACCAGTCGTGAGCCCCCAGGCCGGGCCGGCTGTCAAAGAGGGCAGGCCCTGCACAAAGTCGAACTCAGCAAGTAAATTAGAGGATCTTGTTTTGTTTTTCTTGTTTTTATGGGCCCTTTTCCGTCTTGTTTAGGAAGGTTTAAGCTCAGCAAGTACATCATAGGGTTTTTTGGTAAATGCAATGGGCCTTGTCCAGTGCGGCGACCCTGCCCTTGTGCAGGCTTACACAGAAAACATCAACTTGTAGCAGGTACAATGGGGTCTAGGGTTTCGGGAAATCTGACAATGACAATAAGAAGGATTAACACTGCAATAAACAACATCCTTCGTAGGGAAATCATAAGAAGGAGCCTTAAAAACGAGGTATTAGAGGGTTCAGGGAGTGGTTAAGGAGCTTGCGTTCTCTTGACGGTGCTTTTTGGGTATGTAGGTGATGGGTAACTGCATCCTGCTTACAAAGTCTCTTCACCTTCAACTATTGCTCGGGGTTGGGATGACATGGAACTCCGATGCCGTGCATCAGTGAACTCAGGAGCCCCACCCCTTAAACGCTCAAAGGCTGTCCTTGACAAATTTGTGAATGTGAAATGCTAGCTGCATTGCGCATGGGATCCCACATACATATATGTGTGTATATATATATACACACACATACTGGTACTTCCGCATATATATATATATATATATGAATATATATATATATGTATATATATGTATATATATATATATATATATATGTCTGTACCTGTGTGCGTGCACACACACACAGAGACGAAGACATATGCGTTCAGCCTAATCTGCACAGCACGGCGAGAAGAGAAGCAGACACACAAAGCTTTGGGAAGTGTGCGAAAGGCTTTGCAGTGCACGACTTTGTGTTCAGCGGCTCAAACCCACGTAGACCCTACCTAAACAATCCTAAACCCTAAACCCTAAACCCTAAACCCTAAACAATCCTAAACCCTAAACCCTAAAATCACGAAACCCCAGAAATCCTCAACTCCAGGCCCAGCCCTTCTTGACCGCAAAGTCAAAAGCCTTCGAGCCCGAAAGACTTTCGAATCCCAAAGGCCTGACGCGTGGAAATCCCTCCAACACCCGACCAGCCTAGTTCACCATCAAACAACCACACCTAAAAGCCACAAAATCCCTATAACTCGGAAGCCCCCAAACCGTAAAAAAACACCATGAGCTCCAACAACAACGCGCCAACAGGCTCAACTTCCCCATGATTCGGAGGCCCCAAACCCTCAAACCCAAGCCCCCAAAATCCCAACAAACACCCGAACCCCAAACCCTAAACTAAGCACCCTAAAACTCAGACAACAATATCAACCCCCAGTCCTCCTCCTCGTCATGTAGGGAGGCGGGCCCCTCAGAAGCTTGAGGACAGTGGGCTTTTGTTGAGGCTTAAGGGCTGTAGGGCTTTAGGGCTTTGGGGTTTGAGGGCTTATAATAACGTCTACAGTTCGCTTCGGTTTGTTGCCATTCCAGTTGCTGCCGGACTGCGCCTTTTGATTACTAAGCCAAACCGCAAGCCCTAGCCCGAAAAGCCCTAACCCTCAAGCCTTAACTCTAAATGGTAGACCTCAACCCAAACCCTAGACCCGGAACACTAAACTCTAACTCCTACACTCCTAGGCCCTAAACCCTAAATCCTAAACTCTAAACCCCAACTCTAACATTGAGGGAATACAGGATTGACGTGTTTAGGGTTTATGGTTGTAGGGGCTTAGGGTTTAAGATCTATGCCCATGTAAAAGTGGGCTACTTTTGGGGCTTCCATTTTTTGGATTCTTGAAAAAAGACCCGTTTTGTCTCCTGGATCCCAAGCCCGAAATGCAGTTTGCCAGACGATGGTTCAAAGCTGTGGAGGACCAGGTTTGTACTTGGAAGGTCGGGGGACTTAGTAAGTAGGTAGTAAGAAGACTTATAAGTACCCTAATAGGGACCCTAAATGGGGGTTACGATGTACTTATACGTCTCGAAAATCGCGATTTACTAAGTCCCCCGACCCTCCAAGTATGTTTCCCCTTGCAACTCGGAGCTGCTAAAATTGCAAGAACCATGTTTGTTCAGCTGCAACAGGTGCAAGGCCGCTCAAACCCTTCCCGCACACCTTCCATCTGAAGTCGCTTCCTTCCCCCAGCCCCGAAACCTCAAGTTCACTGCTTTGCCAGACTCATTGCCTGTGGCCCTACCGCACAATTCCAGCCGAACCCTAAATACCCTAAACCCTAAACCTAAACCCCTAAACCCTAAACACTAAACCCCTAAACCCTAAACCCTAAACCCTAAACCCTAAACCCCTAAACCCTAAACCCTAAACCCCTAAATCCTAAACCCTAAACCCTAAACCCTAAGTTCAAAACGCGGCGCGCCTCTAAGCTGTTGTCTCCCCAGAGATTTTCTGCTTCATGTCTGGCCTCTTGGTTTCAGAGCCACGGTTTAGGGTTTAGGGTTTAGGGTGTTTCGGGCATCACACAGTTCCACTGTAAGGGGGGGGGGGGGGGTAGAGTGCCAAAGTTTATGCAGGACCGGCTTCCTTTGCTTTCCGAAGTTGATGGTAGTCTTTATTGGGGGATGGTACAAACAAGATCCGATTTTCCCCCAATTTGTCTCCTAATACACTTATAGTACCAAAGGCCCCAACACCCCGCCTGATTATGCAGGCTGGACACCAAATCCTTACACAAACCATGAGCACAACCGTTTAGTAGACACTCATCTTACAACCGTTAAAAAGGACCGACATTAGACACAATCCTTGTATAGCCCCCAACACCTTCTGAAACCCCTCTAGAACCCTGTATCGAGAAAGCCTAAACGGCTTAGGGTTTAGGGTTTTGGTTTCGGGCTGAGGGTTTTGGTTCAGGGTTTAGGGTATACCCTAAACCCCAAAAGTGCAGAGCCTCGGGATGCTTGCTCTTGGGACATGGGATGTCAGGGCTATCTAGAGACTGCGGCGCCCCTTCATAGGGGGGAAGGTGCCTTTTAATCGAGTTAGAGTTAGGGCTTAGAGTTAGGGCCTAGGGCTTTGTGTTTAAAATGTCTTGACTGTGGGGTTTAAGCTTCAAGGTTTGGGGGGCTGAGGATCCCTCTGCAATCCAAGGTCTATTGATTCATGCAGGGAATGTACCTTTGTCCCTGGGCTCTCTGGAAACCTAACTTTTCAAGATTGTCCGTAAGAGGTCCTCCTGAGGTTGTGTAAGGAGTTTGCATGGCGGGGCTATTGGTTCAGGCTCAGGCCTTTGGGGTGTTGCGGTTTGCGGTTTGAGGTTCGGGCTTTCCATTGCAGTGATGCTGGGTAAGGATGTTGGGTTCCGTGCTTACGGCCTAGGATTTCGGGGTCTGTAGGTTTCAAGATCAAGCGGTAAGTTGTTGCTGCAAAAACCACTCGGACTTCGAGGGCCTGCTCCAGCAGATCCTTCTCGGCCGCATCTTGTGGCGAGCCGGGTTCTTCTGGTACATCCTCCTTTCGACGAAAGAGTTCAAGGTTTCGGATTCCAGGGTTTGTGGGCTTCGTTTAGGCATTCATGGTTTGTGGTTTAGCGGTGGCGAGATTCGGGTTCAAGCAGAGTTCTATTTTCCGGGTTTGCGGTGAAGGGATTCAGAGCTTCAGGGCCTTTGCTTAGTGAACGGAAACGATACGTAGGGTTTGAAGTTTAAGACTTAGACTCATGCTGTGGTGCATTTGGGTAAGGGTACCGGCTACAGATGAAGGTTATATAGTGATTTGTGGTAACAAAAATATGCAAGTCTGTCGTTTCAGTGCTGGTTCTTGCAATAATCATTGGAAAACTATAATGTTGCAAGTTTCGGACGCGAGACTTTGGCATCGGAGCACCCACACATCTTTATAATGTTTGATCACTGAAAGAATACACCAGCCAGAGCCACATGGCAAAAGCAAAAACACGGTTGGTCCAAAAGGTGCACCGCAGGGCCGCAAAGGAACCGCCCCACGACTGGCGATTAACCTACCCCCTGTCACCAGAACTCCAAAGTTTTCATTTACGGAATCACGCGCGCAGTCCGTGTTTGCAGGAGCCGTGTTTGCCGCATGTGTTCTGCATTTTGTCACGGTTGTTGCAAAACGAGCTGTGGTTCCCCGGGCCACTCTGCGGTGTTACATGCGGGGTCTTCCTCACCACAATTCTCGACGGGCTCAACTAGTCAGCAGCTATGCTATAGCTGGATGAAGGGATCCACTGGTTTGCGCAGTGAGCCACTAACCTTTCAAGCAACATTCTACGCTTCGGGTTTGGGGCACATTCCCATCCTGCGACAGACGTTGCTGTGGTTGTTTGGTTCTCCACTGCCGTTCCTGACTGTCACATGGTGCAAAGCGGCATTCTGAAGGTCGACCAACAGGCTCTCATGTCTTGGACCTCCGCAGGACTTGCAACAGGGCATGCATCATCAGCTTGGCGAACTTTTTGTTGCTTGCTCTGTAGCTGAACCAGAAGTCTTCACTGCTGACGGTCGACGCACACACAAACTTGCCGGTTTGACATAGTGACACACACACACACACGCACGCACGCACACGAAGACCCCAAATGTACCCAAACCCCTGCGCACGAGGGTTCAGGATGCTTCGAGAGTGGCCATACCATGTCAGTATCCAGAATGATTCGAACGCCCACAACCACCGTCATCTCGAGGGCACTCGACTTCGGACTGAATCCCTGCGTGCCACAAGCACAGAAGCAGAAACCTCGAAACTGAATCGGATGTCATTGTTGCTTACAGTGACTGGGCCGACTGTAAGTTTAGGGTGGGCGGAGTGCTACACTCCCGGCAAGCCTAAAACCCCTAAGCCCTCAGGCTCTTTGAGCCTAAAAGCAAACCAGGACCCTCCTTGTATCCTCAAATACGGGTATGATATGGTCTCAAGAAATCGGCAGTTAGGGTCTGCTGGAGTCTAGATGCAGGGTCCAGGCATGTCTGTAGAATCATACATTCATGGTGCCGATCCATTCACTTTAAATCGAAGATGGTCCTATCCCTACACCAAGTCTACAGCTTACTGAATATATGTGGTATAATTTACACTTGCCGTAGTCGCGATGCCTGAAGGTGGGAAATTTTGCAAATGCCACACAATACTGGAGTGCCTACGGCAGATGCCACAAAATCCTACATCCGAGGGTTGGGGGCGTAGGGTCCAGGGTTTGGACCAATCAGGTTCGGGGATACTGCGGAGCCTTGCGGCCATGATACGACTACATTGGGGCTTACTTGACTGCGATAGGGTTTTGGGACCTTAGAATCCGGTAGTGCAAATCTTTCTGATAGTGTTTGGATACGGTTATTACCAGCTTCATGCCTTATGGTCTTTGCATTCAGTGTGGCCACCGAGAACTCTGGCCACGGTGCCTCAATACTTTCCATTACCCTTGAGTTCTACGGGGGAGTGCTTGGAGCTCAGGGGCGTAGCAGCTTGGGTTGGTTGATGCTTGGAAATTTACGAGGACCAGTGGAAAAGCACAACAAGAAATTGTCCGATTTGTCCGCGGGTTTGTAGCAGTTTTAGCAAAACCTTCAAAGCCACAGCTGAGCGCCCGGCATCCAAAACTGACGCCTGAGATGTTGGGTGCAAAAGCCGTGACTTCTCCATCAAACATCGGGCCTATACGTTCCACGGGGCTATGGCTTGGGGTTTAGGGTGCTTCGGGATCCACGGGCTCTGAAACCTATATCGATTTTTAAAAATGCACAGATTCTAATACTGGTGCATGTTTTCGATGAGCCATTAGACGCAAAAGGAGATGAACAATGCTTAACAATCCATCAGCTTTATACTATAACATGATCAAAACCTGTTTGTAAGGAGGACCTCTGTCTATTGCCCGCAAGTTCCCCCTTCCAAAGCTTCACGGGCTCCCAGCTGGATGTTACGGAGCTTTGGGGTTTTGGGTGCGGCGTTTATTCAGAAAG
Source organism: Symbiodinium sp. CCMP2592 (assembly GCA_905221615.1). Classification (NCBI taxonomy): domain Eukaryota; class Dinophyceae; order Suessiales; family Symbiodiniaceae; genus Symbiodinium; species Symbiodinium sp. CCMP2592. Next base: position 377,368 of record CAJNDT010006072.1, on the reverse strand, counting down.
GCTTGGGCGCGTATGAGTGCTAGGTGTTGGGCATTCTTCAGAATCTTTGAGGAGTCTGAGACTCAGGAGTTTGGGGTGTGCAGGTTAAGGCCTATAGCGGGCGGGGTTTAAAACTTCAGCTTGAAACCATGATAAGGATCTCTATGACTTCAGGCATCAGTATGCGGGTAATATGAAAGAACACCCCTATAACAACCCGATGTTTTGTGCAGTCTCTGGGCACCTGTTCCGGCCTGGGCACTGGGTCTCCGGTTCTCAATCCTAAGCCCGAGACCTCCAGAGGCAGACTCGTAAATGGCAGCCCTTCACGAAGAAGACAGTAGATCCCCAGAGAGCCCAATTACCCCTTAAATAAGGAAATATGGCTTAAGTTATAGAGGGCTTCATATTCTGACTTACGCTCTATTCCTTAATTAAAGGGGTATTGGGGCTCTTTGGGTCCCAGCTTCATAACCCCCGCTGTTGTATCAAAAACCTTGTGGGAGTCTGCATAGCAGATGGCCGAAGATTCAGAATGCCGTGTCTTAGATTTAATGTGGGGTTGTGGTTTTCCAAGCCTAACTTAGGGGGTTAAGGCCGAGGGTCTTCGGTAGCATAATGGAGTATATTCGAGAGCCCTACGGCACAAATAACATGACTATTTTTGTTCAGGCCCTGACGCTAGACCCTACTTGGAGGATCATGGGACATAGTAAGTAAGGTTATAAGTACCTTAATTGGGGTTATAAGTATGATTACCTTATTTTTAACCCTAGTTACTAAGTCCCATGACCCTTTAAGTAGACTGTGAAACCGTAAACCTGAAACCCTAAACCCTAAAGTCCTCTGCCCCCAAAAAACACATCCCAAACCCTGAAATCCTAAACCCTGTAAATATCGGGGCTTTAATGATTAGAACAGGGTTTTGGGGCCCATTATAATACTATAAATATCATAATGTAATTATTGGGCAGTTGTTGGGGCCCCTATATTTGTTGAACCCTACTATAGATCCCTGCTATAGACCCCTTTGAGGAACCCAAACCCTCTACCCAACGCAAGCTGAGCTGCTAAACCCTAAACCCTAAACCCGGCCCAAGTGCCCAATCGTCAAGCTCTAGAGCTTGCACGGACTGTGTGTCCTGCACGGCTTTGGGTTTAGGGCTTCGGTCTCAGAGTTTCGGGTCTGAGGTTTAGGGCTTAGGGCTTAGAGTTTCGGGTCTGAGGGTAGGGGTCAAGGGTTGTAGGGTCCCAGGTTTTAAGTGAGATAGAAGCAGGCAGCTGCTGGATGGGTGGTTAAGAATTATGCTGCTTAGTCCGCCTTTGTCCACGGCTTTTTCTTATCCGTATATTTCGAGCCCTGCCGTGCTCTGGCGGCTGCAGCATTCGACTTATCAGTTGATCTTTGCCTGCTTTGCATATGCTTTGTATAAGCGATAAACACCCTGCCGAAGGAGACCCCTAATATTCCGAACCCTCTGATTTGAAGTTCAAGGCATTCCCCGGCGCATGACGTCGCGCCTGCAATGCTGCGCAGCCTTGCCACAGCCGCTGGGCGCAGTCTCCTGGGTTTGGGATGGAGGTTGTGGATCGGATTAGGGTTTAGGGTTTAGGGGTTGAGGTTTAAGGCTAAGGGGTTTAGGGTTGAGGGCTGCAGCTTTGAATGACACGCCACTTGCTGAGCAGAGGGTCTGAAACGGTGCACACAATGAAAGTGCAAGACTGGGTCGGAGAAGTTCCCTTCTCCATGGCAGGTGTTCTGAGTATCCGGTTACCCCGATATAACTGTTCAGTAAACTGTCTTTTGTTTCAGAAGCATGCCATTTCAGAAGCCCTTGGCCCAGTGCCACTTCCAATCATACTAACTACAGTGAACCCCTTAAAGTTGGAAACCGGATTAAGGCCAAATAGTGCTGGGATTCCCTATACATGACTATTGAGGATTGAGACGATTGGGTTTCCAACTTTGGGCTTCTACTGTACTCAGACTGTTGCTGCCACAGCCCAGCATTCGGTATACCTCACTTTGTCGTAACGATCGCTTATCTCAGTGCTGAGGCTTATACAGCATAGACGAAGCGTGCAACTAGCCCTACGGAAGACAGCAACACGATGTGATTTGTTCGGGACGAGAACGACAGTGGGCATCGTCGTCGTCACCATCTTCAAAACTAGTGCAAGTACTATCATGACCAAGCAATTGCCAATCACTCGGCCTTCCCAGCCCCCTGCCCGGGATCGGTTTGGCAAGGTGCAACGTCCCTGCATCCGCAAGGCGAGGGTCCAAACTCACCCTTAGGCGCCCTGTTTCTCTCCCAGCTCTGGGCGACAAAGCTCGCGTCATCATCATCACCACCACAATCATCACCACTCCCTTCATCTTTGTCATCGTTAAATCAGCATCATCACATGACCATGAGAAGCATGCTCGGCATGCGCCATCATGACCATGCACCAACTAAACAACAGCATCAACGTCGCTAGAGACTTTCATCTCATCATCGGACGTCTTGCTGTGAGCCAACATCCTCATCGTCTCCGTCAGAAGTATAACCAGACTACAACCATCTGGACTTGTCTCATCAGCACGACACATGATCCTCGATCACGGCAGTGGGAGCAGTGGCATTCAGGCAGAGATTCATCGATAAGCCACGGCGTAGAGTTTAGGGCTTGGCACTTGGGAACTCGTAGCTCAAAAGCATGAAGGGGTTAAATCGCGAAGCCGGAGACCTTTGAAGAAAAGCCTGAGGCACAAACCGTAATACGCCGTAGTATCCGGGGGTTGTCAAAATTATGGTCCCTTTTTGGATTCCTATTATAGTACGGCACCTAATATTTAGGGTACCCGAAAAGGGACCCTAATTTTGACAACCACCCATCCGGACCCCAAAGCTTCAAGCGTAAACCCCAAACCCTGCCTGGACCCCGAAGAACCTACCTTTCTAAAGACTTATATGGGAGTTTTCGAAAATAGGGGACCCTAATATAGTGCCCCAAATAGTAGGTAGGATCCTTATTATAAGGCCCCTAAATAAGCTACCCCTAACTTCGGAAACTCCCATATAAGGAAATCATAGTAAGGAACCCTGAATGTGTGGGCTTTCTAGCGTCCAGGTAAACCCTATAAACCACAAACTGCAGAACCTCAGACAGGTCTCTGAGGCGTTTCATCTGCAGGAGCCGCATCTGTCACAGGCATTGGGTTTTGGAGTTCCCTAAGCCCTAAGCCCCAACCCCTAAACCCGAAAGCCCTAAACCCTCAGGGTTTCAGAGTTTCGCGGTTCAGGGCTCAAGGTCAAGGGCTTACAGGGCTTATGGGCTTCGAGGTTTGGGTTTGGGTTGTAGGGTGGGTTTGGGTCTATTTAGTTTAGGGTTTATAGGGGTTCGGGATTTCAGACTTTTCGAGGTACAGGGTTAAGTTCAGGTTGAAGGGTCCAGACGTTATACGGCTCGAGCTTTAGAGCTTAGGTAAGGTGGCTCGGGGTTAGAGTATGAGGGTTTAAGGGTCTTTGATTGAAGGGTTCAGGATGCAAACCGTAAACTCTAAGCCCACTGTGTATCGCGGTTCTATCGCGATTCAGGGCTTGCTATCCAATGTTACCTGAGGCTCGGGGTTAATTAAGGGTTCAGGGTTTAGGGGGCTGGGCTCTTAACTGACACTTGGCACACCCCCGAATTCCTACTCCCTCAACTACCGTGACATCCGTAAGTTACTTGTTCGTCGTAGGTAGTGAGCTCTACATAAGGGCATGCTACCCAAGCTCACCTCGAAGAGACTGTACCCACAGCCCTCTCCTGCACCCTAAACCCCAAGGCCTAAACCCTAAATTTTGGGGGGCCTCGATCGTGCCGAGCCGCGTCGCCAGGGCTAAGTCGCCTCTCTGGGTTCCCTTCAAGGGTTCCTTTAAGAGCACCTTTAAGGGTAGGGTTTCTTTGTGGGTTCCTCAAAAGGGCTCCTTTAAGGGCGCCTTTGAGGGTTCCTGTCAGGCGCCCAGACCCCCGGAAGGATCCCAAAAGCAGATCCCTTCCTTTATGGCTTCCCTAAAAAGATCTAGATGAGGGCTTGGGGATGGAAAGAATTTAAGGGTTCCCAGGGTTTCGAAAATCGATCTCTCACAAGTTAGGGCCACAAATAATCCTCCAGGGAGGGGGTCTGGGGCTTAAAGCTTTTCAGTGCTTTCAGGGCTTAGAGCTTAAGGGGTGTAGGGCTGCCGGGTTTTGGGGGTCTCGTTTTCTTTCCGGAAGCTTTGGCGGATCTTTTAGTGTCTTATAACAGGTCAGGTCTTGATGTGGGCTTAGGCCTTTCGGTTGTAGGGCTTGAAGGGTTCAGGGTTTTCGGGTTTGGGGCTTCAGAGATTTAGGGCTCTGCTATGGGGCTGTAGAGCTGTAGGGCTTTCCGATGGCAAGGCTAACCGTTTGACGGCACCTGTAGAAAGTTTCGATTCCACGACAGAGGTTCGAGGTGCTCCGGATTTGGGGATCTGAGTTTTAGGTGGTGGCCTTCACAGTGGAGGCTTTAGGGATTCAGGATTTAGGATTTTGAGGTTTGGAGCTTCAGGTCAAGCGCAGCTGTGTGGGAGTTGCATGAATAGGCTCGAACGTTTCAGCTTCTCCCTCAACGCCAAATCCCACATGCAGCCTGAACATAAATCTCTTGATCTCAAGCAAAGGACTTCAAGGCGTTCTCTGTACAGACCGCCTTTCCTCATTTGACTCACCCCATTGTGCCCCGAAACGTCGAAAGACACTAAACGACAACCCAAACCGGGCTCGCAAAACGGATTTCAGACTTGGATATTCAGGAGTCGACTAGCACCCGAAGTCAACCTCCAGACAGTGTATGACAGATTACCATCCAGACTTCGGCAGGACACAGAACTGATGACTTCGCGTGTTAGCACTATGCCCAGGTCCATTTCTCAAAACACAGCTAAGCTTCTGCTAGGTGTCGTTTAGGGTTTAGGGTGTCGGGACACCCAAGCCCCAAAGCACACCCCAAAACCTGATAACACCCGGTGGGAACCCCAGAAGGCAAACCTTCAACCATGCAGGCAGTAGACGAACCTAATGATCCCAACATCCCTGATATGAATATTCCTTAAGTCATCATGTGAGACTATCTCCGAAGCTCAAGCACACAGGGCTCTCAAGCTATTCCTACACTGGGTGTCGATTGGACAATCCCCAAAACTATGCATACTTAGGGCGTAGAATCGTAGAATAAGCAACAAAGAAAATCGTAAATTATTCCCAGATCGATACCTAATACAACAAAGTTGCAACTGCAGCCTGCAGCTCCCATCAACAAATCCTGCGAAACACTTCTATAACACTCTTGCGAACCCCCTGGACAAACTGCATGAAGCCCTGATATGAGACTCTTGTCATAGGGACGCTTTGGAGGGTAGGGGAGGGCCTTAATGCCCATAATAAGGACCTAACAAGGCCTATGTAAGGAAATATAGTCCCCTCCCCCCTCCCCCCACCCCTGTAAGGGTCCCCATGATCTTGTAACTAGAGCCTCATGACACATGTGTCATTGTGAAAGGCCTGAAGGACGGGCGCAGCATTGCCACCTGGCGGGAACCAGGCCAACGAACCTTCGGATGGGCTTGAGAGCCGGCTTCAAAAGGGTCCTGCAAGGGTTTATAAGAGGCTCTTTTTTAAAGTTGAGCTGCGCCCTTTCTCCGAAACAATCGCTGTCATTTTGCCCTCAACTGGTGACAGGGGTTTAGGGTTTAGGGGGTTTAAGCGGTTTAGGGCATATCATGTTCGGCTCCGTGGGCTTAGGGGTTGGGGTTGGATAGGATTCAGTGTGTATAAGTATGAGGTACCCCTCATGTTCGGAAACTCTAAACCCTAAACCCTTTATAGAACCCTCATAGATCACTTTAAAGGAACCCTTATAGTACCCTTAAAGTAACCCTTTAAAGGAACCCTACTAAGGTACCTGTATATAGGGGGGTTGGAAGTCCCAGGTTTCCCGTGCACTTGAAGGGTCATGGGACTTAGGAACTAGGGTTATAATTAAGGTAACTATTTTGAAAACCACTTATAACCCCAATTAAGGCACCCATAACCTTACTTACTAAGTCCCATGATCTGCCAAGTCGGGGGTTTTGGGGACTTTGGGAGACGCCCAGCAGGTAGTTTCCGAGCATGTGGGAACTTAATTTTGTACCCTAAATCGTAGGATCCTTATTTTAAGGATCCCAAAATAACGTACCCCTAATTTTCGGAAACTCCCAAATAGAGTAGGGTTCGTGGTGTCGTAAGCTCTACTAGAACTTGTTTCTAAGCACGGAGGCACTTGGGGTTTGGAAGGATTCAGAGCTTCCAGATGCTTCAGTATTTAGGGACTTCGCTCTCAAGGCTTGGGTGGCTTGGGTGCTTGACACAAGATCATAGCAAGACTGCTGCTGGTACTCATCGGGAAAGGCTCTTAAAGAAGAGTTGTGTTACTTGCGGCTTAGGATTCAGCTATCTGCACAAAACTTGTGCAAGCTTTTCTTGCCATCGATAACTGCGCCTAGCGACTTGCGCGTTCGCCCCGAAATCGTCTGTGGTGCCTTCACCCCAACTCTCAACCCTAAACCCAGAGCCCAGTTCCGCATCTGCTCTTGACCGGCCTCACGGACTTCCCGACGGCGTACATATCCACCTGCAGGCGGCAGCCAGATCTCCATAGGGTTTCGGGTTTAGTTTAGGGTTTAGGGTTTAGGGTTTAGGGTTTAGGGTTTAGGGCCCCCCCCAAAAAAAAGTTGGAAACCCAGTAGCATTCACTCTCCCGGCATGAGGCAACCCCTGCAGAGCTCGCGAAAGAACAGCTGCAGTCCTGAAGGCCCTCTAGGATTGAGGTCTCAGGGTTTCGGGCTTAGGTTATAGGGCTACCCTAAACCCTATAAATACTAAAGCCCTATAAATCCTATATCCTGTTTCATGCCGAACCGAGAGCCTGAAACTGAGACTTTCCTTCGGCTATCATCTGTTTGGGAGTCAAGGTACTCCGAAGCAACCGACTCGAGGTAGCCACTTGGAGGGTCGGGGGACGTAGTAAGTTGTTGTTTCATGGAGCTATAAGTGTCACAACCCCAATGAGGGTCCCTTCTAGGGTACTCATAACTCTACAAAACAGCTGCTTACTAAGTCTTCCGACCCTCCAAGTAGGAGCCAAAGGCCCACCGCGTTCTCTTTGGAATCGCGATACCTTTGTGGGGTGATGGCAGGATCCTAGCTTCGAGTAGGGTCATGTTTAGGAATGTGTACGGCGTGGGGTTTAGGCCAGGGCTGAGGGTTTACCGTTTGAGGGGAGGCGCAAATTCGCACGACTCCGGAACGATGCAGTGTTCGTTCCATCTGCCGCAGGACAGAAACCCCTGTGGCAACAGTTACAGAAACTTATCAGATATCACACCCTACCGTAGCGGAAAAACCCAAAGCATGCAATTCAGCCCCTACCGTAAACCCAAGGACACCCTACGACTTCTTTTTTGCTCTCACGGAAGGCTGCTGGAAGAGCATGAGCTGCTGGCATCGTCGCTCGAAGACATCGACATCCTGTCGCCAAACCATTCCTTCACTGTCAGAACTTACAGTAGAAGCCAGAAAGTTGGAATATGGTTTCATGGTAGGATACACTAAAAAAACCATAGAAGGGTTAGGATAATCATATTCCAACTTTCTGGCTTTTACCTTAGAGTGTAGGGTTTAGGGGCGCAGCGCTCGAGGGGTCTAAGGTTCAGGGGTTTAGGGCTGTTGGTGTTCAGGGCCCAACTGCTTTCACCCTTTACAATAGGTATGTTTGGAGAATGGCTGCCCGGCTCATCGGGTGTCATCGTTGGCACACAACAACCCGCACAAACTAGCTTACAAAGCCTTTGAAAATAAACACAGTGCCAAACGTAAATCATCATGGAGCCTCTGTAGAGCCTGAACCCTCAACGTTACACCCTAATCAGTAGGCCCCCATACATCTCCGAAGACCTCATACACCCCACACCGTAAACACCCTAAAACCCCGCAAAAGCTCAAACATCTCCAAAAGATGCATAAACCCTCAACCTGACGCCCTACCTTAACCCCCAAATAACAAACCTTTTTGAGGACTTATATAAAGAATTCATGACAAGGAACCCTAAAAAGGTAGGTTCTTCGGGGTAAAGGTATATCCTAGGAACCCCATTCAGCCTGAAATGAACCCCGGCTCCTGGATTCCACGCAGCCGTTCCAGCAGGAAGCCTTCCTTCGACAACCTCGGCTCTTTCTTGCTTTCGAGACCCCTGGTTCTCGAAGTATTGTTTTAGATTTTGTATTTTTGGTGTGGGGTGGGAGTTTTGGGTTCAGGGTTTAAGGTTGAGGGTTCAGGGCTGGGTCTTTTTAACTCTCGCTTTTCCCAGGTTTCGGGGTTGAGGGGCTATGTAGGGCAACAGGGAACATGTGGGATAACAGACGGCGCCCTGATTTTGGTCTGAACCTCCGAGCTTAGTAATTTGTGATTGTATTTATATTGCCTCGCAAGCCGCATATAACTGCCTGTAGTTCATCTCGAAACCATGTTCTAACAGTGAGGCCCTTGTATCAGAGAACCCTGAAAGAAAACCTGTAGTAGCCCTGAGGCAGCCCCTATACCCTCGAGCCAAAACCATAACGCCTAAACTCTTTGATTCCGTAAGCGCCCAGTAACCGAGCCTCTTGCCTTGCCTTTTCCTCGAACTTCTCGATCTCCAGATCAATGATGTCACAGTACCTAAGATTGAGGGTTTGGGCGTGGCTCTAGGGCTTAGGTTTTAGGGATATGTTTCAGGGAAATTAGAGGTTTAGGGCTTACGGCATGGGTTTTTGGTTTTATGGTTTGAGGGTTAAGGTTTTAAGGCGTTTGGGTTTCTTGAGAGGTTCCGTGTAGAGGCACCTAAACATCTAGACTATTTTCTGAGGGAAACCCTGCGGAATAGTGTTGCTTCTGTTGGCCACTTCTGGTCTCCCATATTTGACAAGGCATTCCTCTCAAGCTCCTAACATTAATCCCTGACGAGGCCCAGGAAATCCTAGATCAACCCTGATTTAATTATGCCCGCAACCCTAAAACATAAATTCAACCTGACTGCCCGCTAATGACCCTACAGAGCCGTTCCCCCAAAATCCCGTGAGCGCTTTAGGGTCTCGGAGATTGGGCTTTAAGGTGCAAAGTCTTTCGCGATTGGAGTTTGGGGTTTCGCCTTTTGGGTTTGGGGTCACATAGCCGAAGAGCAGAAGCGTGTCGGAGACGGCATCGAAGACCATCAGGTACGGAAAGGCAGCCACTAGTGAAATCACGCCCCCTGCGTTTGACCAGAGGTGCGGGTTCCCCACGAAGTAGCTTGAGTAAGGGTTGCCATATCCCTCTAGACCGGGACAGTGGCCACCCACGATTACGTAGACTGTGAAATACCCCGCCCACCAGACGATAGCACCCCAAACCAACTGCATCACAAAGGTGGTGCCGGTCTTCGTGCTGCTGAACGTCACTTGCGTCTCGCCAACCTTGTCTCGTGCAGCCGCAGGTTTCTCAAAAGATCTGATATGATGTCTCGCTGAAATGTTGAGCTTTACCCAAACAAACCTTCCATCTCCAAACCATACTGAGACTGGCTTTACAGTGAAGGGCCTTCCAGAAACACTTTCAACTATGTTTCTTGCTTTCATTAACCCGATTGTGAGCTAGGGGATGTATTTCTATCTACACACAGACAGTAACAATCGTATACATGTGGATGGCGACATACATACATACATATATATATATATACAGACATACGAGCATCTATTTGTTGCTTAGATCCAAACCTAAATAAATAAATACATCCAGTTGCAAACAAAGCGACTAAAGGTATACACAGGCAGCCAGATAGATAAATCTATACATGTGCTTGCAGTATCAGATTCCTGAATTCAACAAAAAACCCAATATCGACAAATAAACAGGTACGTAAAAGCATACTCATGCACGTGTAGTATAAAGATCCTTGGGTAGTATAGGGGCCTCATATAACTAGAACAGGGTTTTGGGGCCCATTATCGTGTAATCATGTTAAGGAGCCCCCACGATAATATTGGGATCTATTTAGCCCCCCCCCCCGCATATCAAGCGACAAGTAGCTTTGCTGGCCAAGACCGCGGCATTCGAGACTGGCTCGGCAGTGAGCGCCAGCTCAACGTATGCATCTGCAGAGAACCTCTCAGGGCTCGGGGCCGTTTTTTGGGTTTAGGGTTTGGGGCGGGTTTAGGGTTAAGTGTTGAGGGTTTAGGGCCGTTTTTGGGGTTTACGTCTTGGCCTGGGGTTTAGGGCAGAGGTGTTGTTTTAGACACATGACAGGGGTTTGACTCAGGAAGCTTCAGCATGCATGGCAAAGGTCATGTCGTCACATGCACGAACATTGAAGACTCAGCTGAACAAGCAGCGTGCCGCAGCTTGCCTTTCGCAAAAGTCCTACCAGGCACCAGCAGCATCAACCACTTGAGCCCTACAGGGATAACACCCCCATGCCTAAGCCCCAAAACCGAAACTCCCTAAAATCCACGATCTAAACACTGAAAGCCTGGACTCACAACATCCCTAAGCCTGCAACCCAATTCGGGAGCCGACCATGATAACGACAACCCGCCTGCTGCTGCTACCACCACCACGACGACGACTACTACTACAACTTCTTCTGCTTCTACTTCTACTTCTACTTCTACTTCTACTTGTACTTGTACTTGTACTTCTACTTCTACTATTGCTACTTCTAGTGCTACTTCTAGTACTACTACTGCTACTGCGACTGCGGCTCGACTGCTGCTACTAATGCTACTGCTACTGCTACAAGCACTGCTACAAGCACTGCTACTGCTGCTTCTGCTGCTAATGCTACTGCTAACTACTACGACGACGACGCCTACTACT
>CAJNDT010006072.1:316465-363965 GCA_905221615.1 Symbiodinium sp. CCMP2592 | reverse complement strand
AGTACATATATATATATATGGGTGGTTGTCAAAAGCTCTTATTTAGAAGACGGCACCTGTTATTTAGGGTCCAAAAAAGGGATCCTAATTTTGACAACCACCCAGAGAGAGAGAGAGAGAGAGAGAGAGAGAGAGAGAGAGAGAGAGAGAGAGAGAGAGAGAGAGAGAGAGAGAGAGAGAGAGAGAGAGAGAGAGAGAGAGAGAGAGAGAGAGAGAGAGAGAGAGAAAGAGAGAAAGAGAGAGAGAGAGAAAGAGAGAAAGAGAGAAAGAGAGAAAGAGAGAAGAGAGAAAGAGAGAAAGAGAGAAAGAGAGAAAGAGAGAAAGAGAGAAAGAGAGAAAGAGAGAAAGAGAGAAAGAGAGAAAGAGAGAAAGAGAGAGAGAGAGACAGAGAGAAAGAGAGAAAGACAGAGAGAAAACACACAATAAACAACCACACATACAGACGGGGGCACATGGGCGCTGGAGATGCATCCCAGGAAGACGCCGATCAGAACCAGTGCCCAGCAAAAGCCTTCAGCGTCTCTGCCGTTCATCACCTTACGCCGATTTAGGGTTGAAACCCTTATAGGAACCCGAAACCCTATCGATGTTTCCGAGAACAGAAGACAGACCGAGACCGGCGAAGGGACGGAAGAGCAAAGACATCTCATGGCGCATACGAAACCTCTCTCGATTGAAATTCCCTTCGGCACAGCATAGCCCAAAAGCCTGTCAGAGAATTGTCTTTGGGCCTGCTACAAAGCTTGAGTCAAGAGTGGATTTACGGATGGAGAACGAAGTCGCGTAAAGGAACAATGCCCAAGTCCATGGGATCAGGACGATGACAGCCACACCGGTCATCAAGAGACTCTCGGTATGCTTCTTCAGGACGAAGAGAAGTCTGTAGGAAATGCCGATGCCCACAAGCGCTGCCATCAAAAGAGGTACCCAGAGGCGCCTCAAAGCCACGTATAGCCTAGGCTGCACCCTGGAGACAGTTGAACTTTGAGCTTCCATATTATTTTAAAGAGAAACCCAAACAGTTCAAGTCCCAAGAGCCAACCAGCAGAACGCCAAGTAGCCGGGCCTCTTCCGCAGCCCTCGCATGGTGGACGAAGAGGCGGTTTGCCAACTCAACAGACCGGGGTACACAGAGGTTGCTGATATGAAAGATGCTGGTTTCAGTGGGGTAGTCCAGCGCCTCCGCATCTACGCCCGTGAGGTTGTTGGAACAACGATACTTGGAGTGGTTGCTGGAAGGACAGGACTCCCTGCAAACGGTGAAGGCGGTCTGCAACTCCTTACTTTTGGTTAGTAGGGAATGGAGGAATGGGGCATAATTATAATTACTATCATTACCATTCTTCCATTCCCTACTAACTAAAGGTAAGACTCGCCAGCATTCACGGCGCAGATGTAGGCAAATCGTTGATGCGTCTTGCCCGCAGTTCCACAGATATTCCCCTCGTAGTCAGCAAGCTTGAGCAGAGCTGTAAAGCTCGGGTTCTTGAACCCAAAGACCAAGAGCACCGAAAGAAGAAGCAGAAAGACCAGAAGCCAGGATACGTCCGTGCAGCGCCTCCGCTTCTTCTCGGGATGCTCGTGAGCTAAGATCTCTTCTTTGGTCCACTTCGAGGTGTGCTCCGCCGTGCTGGCAGGAGCCGTTCGGGCCCTGGATAGAACCTCAGGTCCCCAGTCTTCCCAGAGACTCCAATACCCCTTAATTAAGGAATATTCAATAAATCATATTAAGGATCCTACTATAATTTAAGGTATATAAACCTTAATTAAGGATTATTGGAGTCTCTGGGTTCCCTTGTTATGAAGTTCCCTTTATGGGAGTTTCCGAAAACAGGGGTACCTTATTTGGGGGTCTTTTATAATAAGGATCCTACTATTTAGGGTGCATATTAGGGTCCTTTTTATGAAGGGGCAGCTTTGTGAGCGTTGCGTCTACTACTCGATCGGGAGACCCACCAAAAAAAAGGATAACACCCGAATCCAGCATCCTTAACCCTCATCCCACGCCCTACACACCCTAATCCCTAAAACGTATTTGCAAGTTTTAAAGTGTACCCTAAACACTAAACCCTAAGTACGCCTGACCAGCAAGTTTCAAAGTGTACCCTAAACCCTAAATCCAATAAACCCTAAACCCTGAGCCCTAAGGGCACCTTGCTGGGGGCCATGTGACTGGTCGGTCTCTCCCGGGCCTTGAGCTACTGTTCGAGCTCTCATTCCCACTTTCCTCGGGAGCCTGCGGCAGGCGAATTTAGGGTTTATGGTTGGCGGTTGCAGAGTTGACCTTAACCCCCCAAGAACCTGCCTTTGTTTAAGGGTTCCTTTATTAAGTCCCTAAAAATGTACGTTCCTTGGGGTCAAGTCAAGGTACAGTAGGGTTAAGGTTTGGGAGGATGTTGGGCTTGGGTCAGAACCTTCCTTTTCGAGGGACAGGCTAGGGCTTGGACCTTTGGGTGTAGGCCTGGGGTTTCGGGTTTACTAGCTGTCGTCAAAGCTATTTATAATTAGGACATGGTATTAAGCAATGAACGAATTTCAAGATTATCCAAGTCGATACCTGGTTGGGTTTGGGGTTTCGGGTGTAGGCCTCCTCCATGGAGAAACGAAACGGTCGGAAACTCCCATATATCGGGACTACATACAGGGTTTAGGGAGTACAATATACTACATGGGTACATGCATCCTTAGGGTTCTTAGGGCTACATCCGCTGGGATCCCCATGACCCTCTACAAGAGAAGTCTCTGTCTGCCCGTCGGAAGAATATGGGCCAAGTAGAGTAGAACTTTTTTGGGGCGACAAGGGCATGTTGCTACAGACTATCCTGACCCTGACCTCTACTTTTGGACACGTAGTTGGGGTTACGCATCCCGCTGACACACATGCGATAACAAACACAGAGTTTAATGCGTATCTGCTTGTTTATACAGACCTGTACGTTTACAGTATGTCAACGTACCTCATCAAGTACTAATATATAGCGCATAGTGCATCGGTTCGCAAAAGCCATGAGAGAAACACACGGACAGCCAGATCGATAAATGCTAAACCCTCCCAGCTCCCAAGTTCAGAAAACCTAACCCTAACCCCAAGCTCGCGCCTCAGTGGCGGATGAGTCCCCCAGATCTGTGCCATCCTGGGAGAAGGCTTCCGGGTTGAGAGACTGGGGCTTGGTAAGAAGAGCATGAGACAACACTACACTTTAGGCGACTTCGATTAAAAGCATGACCCAATGCGTCTAGAACGCGCTCAACCCAAAACCTGAGTCCCGACCCATTCCAGCACTCCGAAGCACAGGCAAGCTTCAGCTCCGCGCCACCACAGCATGGTGCAGGTCCCACCATGCAGGGTCCAAGCAACGGGGAAAATTGATCAAAATAATATACCTGGACCCCAAAAGTACGGAGAATAATAGCCCTTTATAGGTATGGGGCCATTAGTTTACCTACTTTTGCCTTTTGTAGGTTTGGGGCCATTAGTTTACCTACTTTTGGGGGTCTAGGTAATCACCCTAAACCCTAAATCCTAAACCCTAAACCCTAAACCCTAAATCCTAAACCCTAAACCCTAAACCCTAAATCCTAAACCCTAAACCCTAAACCCTAAACCCTAATCCTTTTCCCGATTTAGCGATTTTCGGAGTTCGGGGCCGAGGGCGGTTTAGGAGGTTGTGGCTTACTAGGATACCCAGTGACCGAAGGGTGTCTAGGATAGGGTTGTTTTAAGGGTTCCTTTAAGGATTCCTTTAGATGAGGGTTCCTTTAAGGGCTTGTAGGGTATAAGGGGTAGTATACTAGGATACCCAGCAACCTAAGAATAAAAAGGCCTCTCTTTTTGGTATTGGGTAACTTTATAAGGAACCTAGGACTACAAAAAGGGAATAAGGGTACTCCTGGGCATCCTAGCTCAGGGCCTTCGGGATTTAGGAGATCACAGCTGCAAGCAGAGCTCTTGGAACTGATCTAAAATATAAGGGCCCTTAATAATTAGAATAGGGTTTGGGGGGGTATACTGCATAATTATACTTCTTCGGGGCCTTAATATTTCGAATAGGGTTTGGGGATATACTTCATATACTGTAATCATAGTAAGGAACCCCCAAAAGACCCTATTCTTACCATTAAGGCCGCTACATTAGGGTGGTGATGCTGCTGTCTCGAGGCCTCGTGCTTCACGTTAGAAGTTTGGAGCTCTCCGGCTCTCCTAAAGTAAAAGCCAGAAAGTTGGTTTTAGGGTTTAGGGTTTAGGGTTTGAAAGTTGGAATATGATTATCCTAAACCCTTTATGGTAAATTATAAGGTATCCTACCCTGAAACCATATTCCAACTTTCTGGAGTTCCCTTTATGTTGAGGATTTGTGGCTGTAGTCAAGCCCGTAGGTAAGACAAGTCATGCGGTATTTGGGCTTAGGATTTAAATTGAATATTTGGTTTAGGGTTCCGGTGTTCAGGCTGTAGGACGTAGGGTTCAGTAACCCTCGAATGCCGAGATCAACCGGATTGAGCAGCTGGTTCAAGGCACTAGGTCAATCTCAAGCCTACAGGTACTGGGAGGCTGCTGCAACAGAGCATCCGGAAGATGCAGTCCTGCTATTGTTGCAACTTGTAGCAGCGGGCTTGTGCTGAGTATTACAGCCACTGTCACGGTCATCAATGAATAGCATGATTGGCGCGGGTTGCTGTATTTAGTTTGCTGCCGATGATGTGGTGATGCAGTGCTACACGCTGCTGGTGCTGTTGTCACTGATGTCGTTGACCATTGCTTTCAAGGTGTGGGCGCGTGGCACGTGAAGCTCGTCGGAAAAACCGTGATGTCATCATTCTTGCTAGGTCAATCCTGTATTGTTACACTTTACACTAGGCAGGACACGATCGCTACGGACACGGCAATTGCTATGAGCCCTACTACTGCTACGACCCGTCAGGACGGTTCTGATGGTGATTCTGTGCATGCCTAGGCTGAGGGGTGCAAGCTTAGGATGCTTGGACTTTAACCTCAATCCTACACAGCCTATGCCCTAAAACCCTCAACAAATTGGCTCGCTGATATCCGTGTCTTAGTCGGGGGAGGGACCCCTGGCCGAAGCATCGAAACAGAACGCCCTTAGCCAGGGTTCTCTGAGCCACTACCTTTTGGGGGTTTAGGGAACCCACACCACAAGCCCTACATCAATCCATAAGCCCGTGTACAAACCGTCCAAGCATCAAGAGCATCCTTATATTACCACAAGCAAGAAACCCCAAGTCCTACTGTTGATGATATAAATCCTGCATTACCTTAATGACCCCAAACTATAGGAATTATCGGACATTCCTTATTATGGGGAATGCAGGATTTATACCATCAACCGTAGGAGCCCCATACCACCCCTAAACGTGAAGCCTATATCCGACAAACCCACCCTCGAACCTTCCCTTCCGGCCTTCAAGGTTTTCTTGAAGCGGGAGAAGTGGGTGCTGATCTGGCGAGGTCTGCGCTTAGATTTGCAGCCCCTTGCAGGATCTACATAGGTTGAGAGTTTAGGTTTAGGATCCTGGAGTATAGGGCTACCGGTTGAAAGTCGGGGGTGCTGCTTAGCTTGGGACGGAGGGCTTATGCTGAATGCAATGTCGGTCGTGTGGCAATGCACACGGCCCGATTTTGGTGGAACAAATTATACCGTGCAAGCTCAGGTTGCAGAGAAACCTTACGCCCCAAACCCTAGGCCCTAAGTCAAGTTTCGGGTTCGGGTCTAGCGAGCACGATCCAGAGCGGCAAGATCCGGGGCTTCAATTGACCCTGAGCCTGACAGCCTAGATCAATTGCCTCGAACACCACCAGCCCAGCACAGGTGCTGTAAGCCGTCGCAAAAACGTGGACCCCAAAAGCTCGAAACCTAAACCCAACGCCCATGCAGTCAAGCCAAGCCGAGCGACGTGTATCAGGCGCATGTTCGTCAGGATGATGACCTGAGATTGCTGAGGATGACATCAGCCTGTGGCCTTTAACCCTAAACTTAAATCTCGAAACAAGTTGGGAGTTCCGAAAATCAGGGGCGCCAGTAAACTACCCTAAATGGTAGGATCCTTATGAAAAGAATGACCAGATAAGGAACCCCCAAATGTTCAGCAACTCCCGTTTCGAGCTAGCTTGATCCGGGGCCGACTGGACGAAGTGCAGGACATAATAAGCAGTGTAGAAGACGGGTTATCAGTGAGACTGCCTCGGTTAACTCAGTGACGGTACGTCTGACCTACCTATACTTGTGTCCTCACCCTTCGGTTCGACTCAAGTAGGGTTGTATCACGACACCTATGCTTGGAGAGTCGGGGGACTTACAAAGGAGCTGATCGGGCTGATCATACTTATGCGCCCATAAAGCAACTACTTACTAAGTCGACAGACCCTCCAAGTGCTGCATCAGCTAGATGGCAACTTCCCGCAACACGTCATAAGAACCAGATAGCAGAGTTTTAGTTTCCAAGTGAAATTGGTTTCCGGCAGCTAGACTGAGCTAGACAGAACCCTTCATTCTCCTTGTGTAGCCACTTGGACCTTGGGGGTAGGGGGAGGGCATGGCGGTTCTGGCGACTGTGGGGCAACTACAAGATAGAACTGTGATCTGAGCACTCGCGCAAAAAACGGTTCATATTGGAGTTTCCGAAAATAGGGGACCATAATATAGTACCCGAAATAATTAGTAGGATCCTTACCATAAGGACCCCAAAATGAGGTACCCCTATTTGTCGGACACTCCCATATTGCATTCTATAATTGCATCGCACAGTTGTTGAGGGGCCTAGATGACCAATGCGTCCGCCACAGCCGTCAAAATCCAAGCCGAGTTGCTCCATCCCGCCGCTGTCGGCGCCAGTGAAGATCTGCAGGTATCAGCACAACAGCGTCTCAATCTAAAGCTCTTCACCCTTAGGTTCTATATACCTGAAACCCTTAAACCCCAACAGAACACATGTACATAATAGCCCTACACTCAGGCCTTCAGCAATCCCTACAGGGTCGCCAAATTAGTTCAGGATATTTTTCCAATGTGGTTCTGTGTTTTTTTGGTTTAATCTGCTGTCCTTGTGGATGCTCCTTTCCAGACAGAACTTGTGCTATAGTTTGTTTTGTTACGGCGTGACCTGTACCTGGAGGAAACCTCGTGTACTGCATTAGCTATGTTTATGGGTTCTGGGCTGTCCTCATGGTTTAAGCCGCAGGGTTTTCGTCTGGGTTCCGGCAGTTGAGGGCTTTGGTGAGGTTCGGCAACTTAGGGATCCAATGAGATCTGCTACCACTGCCAACAAAATCATCATGATCCACATCTAGATAGAAAAGGTTTGTCATATAAGATCGAAAGGCATAATATGATTACGATAGTGTGACATGACATGGTATAGTATGATGCGTCGATGAAAAAGAATATGAGACAATAACATAACATATACATTGGAGAACTACCTGTGCTCGTCGCAAGCACTCTGAGGAAATGGCAATACTCCAGCCCGCAAGTGATCACGATCTTCACTTTGCTGACGATGGGGATAATGATCTGGCAGGATTGATTAGGACTGAGGGCTTAGGCGCTATTGTGCTTGGGGGTTTGACATTGGGTGTCTACGAATTTCCAGGTCTAGAGTCCTGAATGCTCAGGGTTACCCCTCATAGCAAAACATCTCGCTCCCCCCAACACCGATTCTAAATATGACATTGCTTCTGCAGAGCAGTGGTAAGGATCTGCTACGGGATGCTAGCATCAGAAATGGTGTTGCTGAGGCTGTTGCTTTGGGGTATTCGGCGCTTCCTCCCTACCTCGCCAAAACCCTGAACCCTAGCGACCACTCCTGAAACCGTATTCCTTGTGATTCAAACAGCCCGAGGGGAGCTAATGCCCCTGCTGATGATTGCCCACGGGCCCACGGACCAAGTAGCTTGTAAGCGTAAATATATGCTCCCTTCTCAAATAGCCGAGCCCAAAACAAGTTCAAACTTTCTAAAATAGCCCAAATATACAGGGCCAAACAGTTTAAAGTTCTCCCATTGGTTAAGTAGGTACTGTATGACATTTGTAGCTCAGGGAGATAGGGACGGATAGATCAAGTCTGACCGCCAACTACGTCCACACTGGTTGTGAAGCTGTGGCCAAGGCCCCCCAGCAGAAGCAGCAGCAGCAGCAGGAGTAGTAGTAGTAGCAGCAGCAGCAGGAGTAGTAACTCGATTGAAAGGATACTGCGAAACCTGTCTGTCAGTGACATTTGCGGCTTATCTTTGCAGGCTTTCCCATGGTCTACACCGGAGCGCTTTTGGCTTGGCTTGACGAGATTTTACAGAAGAGGCTACCAGGACGAACTTCGAGCAAATGGCTGCAAAGGTGCCCGATTCGGAATTGAGGATTCCTAGGGACCCCCAAGCCCTTTAATCAAGGAGAATACCTTGAATTATGTGGAGGAGGATCCCTCCCCGAATTTACGGTGCATTGCTAACTTGAGGGGATTTTAGGAGAATACGAAGGTTCACGAGTGAAGGCGTGGGAATCCGGTCTCGGGTCGGGAAGCACCTTCTCAGGATAGACAGCCAGGACATCCTCGTCGTCCAAGAAGGACAAGACATCCCGGTACACCCCTGGGCGGGAGGTATCTGGTTGACCTTGAAACGTCTGGGCTTTGCAGTGCCTAAGCTTTCTGCCGTTGGGCTTCGGCGGTAATATTTGCAGTGGGCCAGGAGTGTTCGGAAGTCTGAAGGAGCACCAGCACAAGCACCAACAACATTACAGCTGATCTAGACAGCATTAGAGACGATGAAATAAAGACGATGAAATGGCCCTGGTGGCAATCATAATGACGATGCTTGCCCTCATTGGTTTGTTGCCCATCATTCCAAACTCGAATCATGAATCCCACATTCTTGCACAGGACCTCAGTATTCTGCGCATTGAGACTTAAACAACACTTCTCGAGCACCAGCAGCTAATCAGGGCACCTGTTTCCAGCGCCCCTCGTCTGAGCATGTACCTATGCTCTTCAGCCTAGCTCCTTGCATAATCCAACCCACACGAACCCCCAAAGCAAGGGGTGACAGGGGCTCTGGGTTGCGTTTTCAGCTTTAGGATTTATGAATGGCTTAGGACTTGGGGCGTGTTGACGCTTAGCCCTACCTAGAGTAACCAAGGTATCGAGAGCGCAGGCATGTCGGGTATGTGCTCCGACCGCGGGTACCAGGACAGGGAAGCTAACGCACTGCCCAGGTGCTCCGTTCTCCGGGTGTACGGGTGTATACTTTGCCCTGCGCTTTGCAAAACTAGCACAGGCATCTCGGGATGCAGCGGACTTTGCCGGAGAGCGGGTCGATGAGGTGCGAGATCATCTCCTGGGACGCAGGTAACGCTCGTCAACGGGTTTGGGTATGTACCACTAAGTCGGCATCTGGGACTACCGTTGGGGGATGTATCATATCGTACTGCAAAAATGAACCGGAATCAGACTAGTGATTGGAGAATCGTAGAAAAGACTCGTGACAGGATGTCTCTTCTGCACTACGGCATTGTCATACTGACAGGCAGTGGAGAAAAATCTTTGGATTGGAAATGATTTAAGGTTTAGGAAGGTTTAGGGCTTAGTGAGTGGTGTGGTGAATGTTCGGGATGCTACCAAAATCACGATATGCAAAATAGTCGTGGTCTCGATGTTCAGCATGTTTCAGTATGTGGGCTAGGCATAGCTTCTAGTCTCATGCCAGTCCGACGGTCGTGCTGCAACACTGGGTCTCAAATCCAGCACCATGAACAGAAGTCTAACTTCTATGCCACTCCTACACTCCGGAGTGAGAACAAGAAGCTGTGAGACTTCCTAACGAACTTGGCAAAACCAGCAGAGAAGCAGTACTGGAAGGAGCAGACACCCTAGACTCTGAACTGAAGGTATATCAGATGCCCTAAACCGTAAATTGTAGCGCTTTGTGTTGCTACTCTGATCTTCCTCAAGACTCAGGAGCCCTTGATACAGTCAAACAGATGGAACGGTTGATGAAAGACATCCTGGATTACCTTAATGACCCTACACCATGGGAATAATGGTATATTCCTTCTTAATTATGGGTAATGCTGGATTCATAACCGAATCCCGGGATTCTTGGGGTTAAGATTGTAGGAGTTGGGGTTCGAGCGGTAGGGTTTAGGAGTCTGGCGGTTGAGGGTGCTCTGGGGTTGAGGACTGAACTTATCTTACATGTGTGTGTGTGTATTATATGCATATGCGCAGACATGCAAGCACCAAACACTAGGTCTCGAAAGCGCACCTCCACCTGCTGCCAGGAGGGTCGCCTCCTCCTGATGCGATGCAGCTACTGAGCTCTTTTTCGTGTGGTATTTGCAAACCCAGAACCAAAACCCGTTCTACCGTGGTGTGCTGGAGATAGTATGTGCCTTGAGTTTGTTGTTGTCCACACTATGAGCAAACACTGCAGATTCGTGTGGGTATGGGGGAGGTTCTCGGGATTTAGAGTCTATGGTTGAAGTGGGGTTCAGGTCTTCGTGTTTTTGCACGGATGAACAAAAGGTGCCCCTATGAACTATCTGAGGGTTTTATGGTTGGCCTTGTAGTGCAATTTCAAAAATGTGCTGGACAATGGTCTGCATCTATCGGGAAGTGAGCAGTAAGAGGAACAAAGCTGTTCAAGTTAAGCTTGCCGTGAATCAGGTGTGCAGATTGATAGAAGCTGCTGCTTTTTGGGTTTAGGGTCTAGCTTAGGGGTTCAGGGTTAGGGTTGCTCGAAACATTTCATCTGATGGCTTCCTCTGGTGTTGCTCAGGACCCCAAACCCGAAGCAACAGAACCGCAAGGGTGTCAGGGCTAGGGGCTCAGAGCCCTCGCTTCAAAGCGTTCCATGCGAAATAAGCTGAAGGGTTCGGGTTCAAGGCTAGGGCTTCAGGGGTTCTGGGAATCTAGTCTTGTAGGAGGTTACGAGTCTCTACAAATTTCATTGCAGAGATTTCGTGTTGGCGGGCTTCACATTCCCAGTTTCGGCGCCCAATTCTGGATTCCAGAAGCAATTCACGATCATGGGCGTCAGCCATGCCAGCATCACAGAGCTTCTGTTACCTGATTGACATAATTGGTTTCTAACCAACCACAGCCTTTAGCCTGCAATCCAATCTTGCCGGCAAATTGTGCAGGTACGGACAAAACAAAGCGGACAACAACGCCCACACCAAGAGGCTAAAGAACAGAGGAAGATTCAGACATAACTCCTTACCCAGGTAACCGGAGCTCCATGGCCCCTAACATTAATTGCTAAAGCAGCGTTTTGGGGCCCGTTACACTACACTTGTAATAATAAGGAACCACCAAAACAGTGTCGGCAACTATGTTTGTCCCCAAAAAAAATCCTTACAATAGCCCATATAGGCCCCTTTACAGGAACCCTATTCTAATCGTTAAGGCCCCTATATTACCCCCCCCCCCCCCCACCCAGACCCTAAACCTCCACCCGGAGGAAGCGGGCCTCCCACGAGCGAGCTTTGGCTCGTAGGGGCAGCTGCTGCTGCTTGCCACCTCATCCCCCAAAGGCTCATGAGAATGTAATGTAGGGTTTAGGGTTTCGGGGTTTAGGGAATAATTACTATCATTCATTTGTTAGGTTGTTGTGTATAAAAATATGTAGTATATGTGATAAACTACGGTTGACGGACACAATCCTGCATTAGCCATTATAAGGAATATACCGTAGTTCCCATAGCTTCGAGTCCTTAGGGTCATGCGGGATTTTGTCCATCAGCAGCATCATATGTCGGATGGAAGTTTTATGAAACTATGGTGTAGAGCAGGTTGATTCAATGATAATGAGATATACTATCATATGTCAGGTTGTAGCGTATGAGATTAAGATGTATTATATGTACTTGTTTGGAAGGTCTTCGGGGGCTTCTAAGCATTTTAGTCATACGGGGGTTATAACGATGCGTTTCACCGAAAGTAAGGTTTTTTTGAAACCAAGAAGTTACATTAAGGAACCCTGAAGAAGAAACTGTCTATATGTGTAGACTCTATTTCAAGGATTTAGTGAACCCCGATTCCGTTTAGGCTTTAGCCTTTCGCAAGGAGGTTTAGAGGCTTTTGCGATTTATATACGGGCTTGCAAGTTTGGACTTTAATAAGCGTAATTCGGTGCCTACTGGTGTAGGCATTAGAGTTCGGGTGTCGCTCGCAAGTAGGAGTCCATTTAGGAGGCACCGTACACTTGGTATGCTAATTCCTAGAAACACTCCTCTCATCAGCCCATTAAGCAGCAGTAGGAGAAGCCATGGCAAGATATTAGAAGCTCGCCTGTCTCTGTTGGAATCTGCAAGATAGATACACCCTAAACCTGAACTCCAAACCCTAAACCCCAAACCCTAAGCTTGACAGTTCCTGAGCATACTTGGGCGATCTGATGAAGGGGCCGTAATTAGCTGGAACAGTTCAATGGAGTATTCCAAAGTCTAGTCATGTAAGGACTGTAAAGGGACAGTATTGCTAAGTTGGTTCTCTAGCCTCCATCTACTAGTAAACCTAAATCCTGCTTAGCAAAGCTAATCTTTGCTGCCCAGTGCAGTACATACATAAAAGCCCACAGTGGACCACATTAGAGGGTCCGCGTAGTAAAAGGAGTTCAAATCCCGTCAGGGCTTCGGGGTTGAGGGTTCGGGACTTTGTCATTAACTGCCGGGCAGGGCTCACTCTTTTGACGATGTGTGCCGCTCAATCGAAACCGCAAGTCCAAAACCGCAGGCCCGCAACAGTCTTCAAGCACCAATCCTCAAGGCTCCATGTACCCATATAGTGTAGGGTTTGGCTTAAACTACCTACATAGGGAGCAGTTTGAGGCCAAAGTATCTAGTTACTAGGTGGGCACAGGGACGATTAGGCAATAAGGGTCGTCAGCTTGAGGGCCCGACCGCCGGCATCTCCTGATTCGTTTCTGTCGATGTTTGTTTCGGTCTTTATCTGCTATAAAAATTGTAACTTGACTAGAAAGATTCAACATCTAAACGAGTTAGGGTCCAAGGTCACTTGTCGTAGAAGGATTCAGAATTCACTAGTCGATCCGAACGAATGCCTGCAAATCCTGACTAAGACTAAGAGCACTACGAGTCCCAGTGCACTGCTTCCCTACATAAGGTCGTGCTACACCATTGGACACAGCACACACACACACATCGATAGCAACAGGAAACGGAAACACGATGAAACACATGCAATATACGATGATGTCTGGTGCGTCATGATCACTCCTGTCGCCAGGACCATCATAATTCCCAGTTCCGTTTCTTTTGCTTCATCACCTCCTCTTTCTCCTGATTTGAGGGGCAGGCCTTGCAAAAAAACGAATTGGGCTTCGGTGCAATATAGTATCGCTGTATAGTAACTATAAGGGGGTATGAACGGGTATTGCTTCTAATGGTACTCAGAACACGAAAGGGGATTCTCACCCTCGCGGCATCCAACAGCGACGGCGGCCCACCCATTCGTTGGGTGGGGTGGTACAGAGTATTCTTGTCCGGCTGATGCTGCTGCTGCAGCAAATGT
This sequence comes from Symbiodinium sp. CCMP2592, assembly GCA_905221615.1. NCBI lineage: Eukaryota > Dinophyceae > Suessiales > Symbiodiniaceae > Symbiodinium > Symbiodinium sp. CCMP2592. Next base: position 350,426 of record CAJNDT010006072.1, on the reverse strand, counting down.
CAGAAGACGGACTGGACTGCTTCACCCCGGACGGTCTGCTGGAATATTCCGGGGCTTGTAAAATCCGATCTCTAGACTTTGAGGTGCGCAACACCAAGACTTTAAACAACAACGAGTAATGGGCTGAAAGACAACGAAGACGCCACACCTAACACAGCGATGCGAAGTCACGACTCACGACCAAGCTTCGAACGTGGCTGAGCCAAGCCATCGAATCTGATAATCTCGAATCCCTGTTGCCTGACGCTAGTTATGTCCAAAAAGCTCCTACATACTGCGGTAGGACGAAAGTTTGACCTACCCCTGTCGTCGACCACAGGCCCCCATTCCCCCATAGAATCCTAACAAGCAGGACCAACCGGCTACTCTCCAGAACAGTAAAGTAGTATAATTTCAAAACGGGGTATATAAAATACTCCGCTGGCCAGGCCACGTAAATCGCACTTTTCGGTGCTCCGCCACTCCGCAAGACGTCTTAAGACAAGACAGATCCAGTAGGTCAAAACTTCTGTCCTCCCGATGCCTCATCGGGACCTTTTCTGTTCAGCAGACCTCGCCAAACTTGTTGCGGTGACCCCATGCCTCCTTCAGGTCCCCTTTAGAAAGACATCCCCGTCTAAGAAACGATTCAGGAGGCAGCCTCCATTTTCGAGGCAAGAGTCCCCTCCTTTGCAGTCCTGGTGAGAGCTAAGCCCCCGAACACTTTCACCCTGGTGTTGTTTGGGCTGGACTCTGGCACCCAAAATTGATGCTGTGGTAGGACGAAAGTTTGACCTACCCCTGTCGTCGACCACAGGCCCCCATTCCCCCATAGAATCCTAACAAGCAGGACCAACCGGCGACTCCTCCAGAACATTAAAGTAGCATAATTTCAAAACGGGGTATATAAAATACTCCGCTGGCCAGGCCACGTAAGTCGCACTTTTCGGTGCTCCGCCACTCCGCAAGACGTCTTAAGACAAGACAGATCCAGTAGGTCAAAACTTTTGTCCTCCCGATGTACCCAAATAAACTCTAAAACCCTAGAGGTAGCCCAAAACTCTAAACCCCAAGCCGTAGCCACTCGCAGTTCCTGCAGCACCGGCGGCGTCTCTGTCGCTGGGGCCGAGCCTCCCACGGAGGGCGCAGAGATGATGGCAAAAAGCAAACTTTTCGAAGTCTCAGCCTTATACGACTATTAATATTCAGAATTCACAATGATTGTTATGGTTAAGATTGTTGTTGTTCTTGTTATGGTCATTGCCATTACTCTTGTTACTATTGTTCAGAATAACGCATCATGGGCTACAGTAGGACGTGAGGTTTTAGTTTGCTTTAGGGGTTTAACGACTAGAGGTATAGGATACAATGGGACCCTCGCGGCATGACCCATTACACCTAGACCTACGTGAATGGGCTTCAAGGTGCACTGAAACTAGAGGCGCATTCTAGTAGTTGGCTGCTATGAATAGAAATACGAAGACCAGCTGGACAAATCGGAGTCTCACCTTCGTTTCTTATGAACGATCTGAAACGATCGTTCTTGCCAGGTCGGGTGCATGCTATTGTGATCTGTATGAAGCACAGCCTCGACCCCATCTCAATTTTGTCTAGTGACAGACACCTGAACCGATAGGAACGGATAGGAACGGGTTCCAGCGGCTTTATGATCGGTGGTAATATTCGGAGTGGTTGCTGCAGAGATGCACGATCGTCCTGAAACCCCTAAACCCAAAGCCACAAAGCCCGAAACCCCAAGAACATAGACAGCCAAGAACCTCTAAAACCCCGTAACACCTAGACCTCGGACCCTAATCCTGCATACCCATAATCTTTTTCCTTGCCGTAGAAGTCGGTAGAAGTCTGGAGACTTCGCAACGGTGTAGGGTTTGGGGTCTCATAATTTCCTATCGAACCTCTGATAAACACTCTCAAGGCTAACCTTTTCAAGTATGGTAGGATGATACAAACCCCCCAAAGGTTAAAGGTTACCTACGCAGCTTCTAAGATCTATAAAAGTCTATTGCCCTGCATTTGGGCCTTCGGCTGTTTCCGGGGCGCTGGTGGGCTGTATATCGCCAAAGACCTGTCATCGGTGTGCGGCTTCGGGTTTAGCATTCACGGTGTTTTGGGGTTTAGGGCCTGGGCTTTAGAGTTAGGGTTGAGAGGCTCCGGGTGTTTAGGGTTCAGGGTCGGGTCTAGGATGGTTTGGGATTTTGGGTTTAGGGATTCCTTTGAGCTTCTTCAATCTCACTCGTGCTGACTGGGGTCTGACTGCTAGGCTGGTTGTGATGGTGCTAACTCTTACTCTTCCCGATGCTGGTTGCTAGTCTGAAACAAATATGTGCGACATAGGAATTATAAGAAGGATTTGGGCAGATTATAGTCTTTTGTGACATTGGAACCCTCGGGATTAAGTCTGGCCCTTGAAAGCCTCTGAAAAAGACGTCCGCTAAGAACGTCCCCATAGCCCAATATTATGGGGACATAAAACATACCCAAAAGGCCTACAACTACTAATACTGGCACTTGTTCAAGCTTAAACCCTAGCCCGAAACCCGTAAACCCTAAACCCTCAACCCCTAAACCGTGCAGACCCTAAGCCCCTAAACCAATAAACCCTCAACCCTAAACGCCGACAATCTTAACCCCTTAACCCTAAACACTTCAACCTTAAACCCCTAAACCCTCCAATACCAGCTCTGTTTCTAGACCTTCACACCTGATGCCTTCAAGACTATACCCCCCCCCACCCCGCGCGTAGAACCATAATATCAAGTAATATGTTTCAAACTCTGTTGGGTTGTATATTGTATGAACAGAAATAACAGAAACAATTTCGAAGGAGACTGTGGAACTTAGCCCATCTCCGGATCGAGGGGCTTTGCGAGTCCCCAAAGGGCCAACATTCAAAGGCCTTTGAAGCTGGACTTTCAGATATTGTTAAGTGTACTATACCTGGGGGATTATATGGTTTGATAAAGTGAGACAACTTTGGGGGGGCTGGGCTGACACGGCGCCCCTTCTCAGAAGCAAAATTGGGAAAACATGCTTCTGAGAAGGTTCTCTGTTTTCGTTCGCAAATGCAAAACGGCTTCAAGGCCCAACATGTTCAGCATGAACACTCGTGTCAAAAAGTTATGGAATATACAATGTTGCTATTAAAGCACAAACTCCTGGGAAGTGACAGAAACATGTTTTGATGGGTCTAGGAATCGGACGGTGTGCGAAATGAACTAAAACCTGTATAAACACTGTCCTGCAAGCTTTAAATCGTATCGCAATTCTCAGAAAAAGTCGTGGGTGGTATAAAACATATATTGGTGTGTGTATTCAAATGTACATTGCGAAACACTGGTGAAGGGGGGCTAAAATTTGTCTTGTAACAAGATAGTAATAATAAGTGTTAAGCAGCTATTTATCCGTTGATGGCTTCACCAGTAAGTTGAGAAATAGGCAGCAGCGTAGCAGTGGAGGCAGAACAGCATAGGTGAGGAAGACAGGACAGGACGGAACCAGACAATCGGCCATTGCCTTAAATCCCAAACCCACTAAATCCTAAACCCTGACGCCCCAAGCACGAAATCCTAAACCCGAAATACTAGAGCGTCATGCCCTGAACACTGAACCCTGAAGCCCTAAACCTCCCAAACCACCGCACCCTAAACCTTCCATCAGCCATCAACCAAGCATTGTTCAAACATAAGAAATTAAATGACGACCTGGCAGGAAGCTGTTGCACACTATCGCCATCTTCACCAGCACCACCACCAGTGACAGCGGTACTGCAGCATCAATACCAGCAACATTCACTGTAATTGCAACCAGAAGGATCTCCATTCTAGTCATTATTTACTACTTACTAGTAGGAATAATGGCACTCGTCGTAGTAGCAATCGTCGTGACCGTAGTACTAGTAGCTGTACCGGTAGAGGTAGTGGTAGTGGCAGTGGTAGTGGTAGTGGCAGTAACAGTAGTAGTGGTGGCAGTAGTAGCAGTAGCAGAAAAGGTAGCAGTAGCAGTAGTGGTAGTAGTAGTAGTAGCAGTAGTAGTAGTAGTAGTAGTAGTTGTTGTTGTTGTTGTAGTAGAAGCAGTGGTAGTGGTAGTGGTAGTGGTAGTGGTAGTGGTAGTGGTAGTGGTAGTGGTAGTGGTAGTGGTAGTGGTAGTGGTGGTGGTCGTGGTCGTGGTCGCGGTAGCGGTAGGGGTAGGGGTAGGGGTAGGGGTAGGGGTAGGGGTCGTGGTAGTGGTAGTGGTAGTGGTAGTGGAGTGGTAGTGGCAGTGGTTGTGGTTGAAGCAGTGATAGTGGCAGTGTTGGAAGTGATAGTGCTACTGGTGGTATTGGTAGTAGCAGTGATAGTTAGTAGTAGTAGTAGTAGTAGTAGTAGTAGTAGTAGTAGTAGTAGTAGTAGTAGTAGTAGTAGTAGTAGTAGTAGTAGTAGTACTAATAGAAGAAGTAGTAGTAGCAGCAGGAGTAGCAGAAGTAGTAGTAGTAGTAGTAGTAGTAGTAGTAGTAGGAGTAGTAGCAGTAGTAGTAGTAGTAGTAGTAGTAGCAGTAGTAGTAGAGTAGTGGTAGTACTAGTAGTAGTAGTAGTAGTAGTAGCAGTAGTAGTGGTGGTGGAAGTGGTGGTAGCAGCAGCAAGAGTAATAGCAAAAACCAAAAATGTACTAGAAGTAGTAGTGGAAGAGTAATGGAAAGCAGAAGTGGTGGTAGTAGTAGTAGTAGCAGTAGTAGCAGTAGTAGCAGTAGTAGAAGTAGTAGTAGTAGTAGTAAGTAGTAGTAGTAGTAGTAGTAGTAGTAGGAGTAGGTGGTAGTTGTAGTAGCAGCACTTGTTGCCGGATGATTGTAGATGTAGTAGAACTACAAAAATAATTTTGAATACATATACTGATACCAAAAAAGCACCAGTGGTAGCACTAGAATCATAGTACTCATACTAGTACTACTCCTACTCCTACTTCCTACTCCGACTCCTGCTATGAATATTCCTGCTACTACTGCTGCTGCTACTGCTACTTTTACCGCTGCTGCTACCACTGCTACTACTACAGCTACTACTACTACTACTACTACTACTACTACTACCTATTATTATTATTATTACTACTACTACTACCTACTACTACTACTGCTACTACTGCCACTACTAAAACTGGTACTACTACTACTACTACTACTACTACTACTACTCCTGCTGCTACTACCACTACTACTACTACTACTACGACGACGACTACTACTACTACTACGACTACTTCTTCTTCTTCTACTACTACTACTACTACTTCCACTTCCACTTCCACGTTCACGTCCACTTCCACTTGCACTTTCACTTCCATTTCTCCTTCTACTTCTTTTCTTCTACTACTACTACTACTCCTACTCCTACTCCTACTGCTACTGCTACTGGTACTGGTACTGGTACTGCTACTGCTACTGCTACCAGTACTACAACTACGACTACGACTACGACTACTAAAAATGATAGTGTTGTGGTTTTGTCGTACTGGTCCTGGTACTACTACTAAGTCTTATCAATAGTAGTACTAGTGGCACTAACAGTAGTAGTAGTAGTAGTAGTAGTAGTAGTAGTAGTAGTAGTAGCAGTAGCAGTAGCAGTAGCAGTAGCAGTAGCAGTAGCAGTAGTAGTCGTCGTAGTACCAGTAGCGGTAGTAGTACTCTTAATGGGCTCAACTTAGCATACGTTAAGTAGTTTTGGTACTATTCCCTGCAAAGGGCGCTTGGGCGCCGTCCGCAGCGCCACAGAATATTGCTTAGGGCCCACTGCCGCAACGGCCGCTGGAGGCCACGCGTGGCCCCGCAAACGGCCGCTGGGGGGCCGCAAAGAGCACTGGAGAGTCTGGGCTTTCGGCAAAGACTCGAAATTGGTTTGGGGAAGCTTTCTTTTACTCGGCATGTAAAATACTTTCGTCATGTCGTAGTCCATTGCTAACCACCGTTCTTTAGCATCCTTGTTGGTGGGCGGGGGGGGGTTGGGGCGGGGCATGGGCGCGCTTCAGTTTTTAAGAGTGTTTAAACCTTCTTGGCAGCACCTGCGTTTTGCACGGTGTTGACAACGTTTTCGTGCTATCCGACCATCTGTGGTTTGGCAACTTCGCCCTCGAGTCTGCACCTCCAGTTGCTGTCGCAGTGTTGGGGCCTGCGCCTCTGCAACTTCACCGGCTGTGACAGTTAAGGCAAATGAGCTTCGGCAATTGCTGCAGCTGTCACAAAAAAGGAGCCTGAGCCCTTGCATCTGTGACAGTTAAGGCAAGTGAACCTCGGCAACTTCTGCAGCTGTCGCAGATAGGGGGCCTGAGCCCGTGCGTTTTCTGCGGCTGTCATTTTCGTGTGTGACGATGATGATGATGGGTTAAGGTGCCAGGTGGTTGATAGGAGGGGGCGTTTAGTAGTAGTAGTAGTAGTAGTAGTAGTAGTAGTAGTAGCAGTAGTCGTAGTAGCAGTAGTCGTAGTAGTAGTAGTAGTAGTAGTAGTAGTAGTAGTAGTCGTAGAGTAGTAGTAGTAGTAGTAGTAGTAGTAGTAGTAGTAGTAGTAGTAGTAGTAGTAGTAGTAGTAGTAGTAGTAGTAGTAGTCGTACTAGCAGTAACAGTAGCAGCAGTAATCGTCGTAGTAGTAGTAGTTGTAGTAGTAGTAGTAGTAGTAGTCGTACTAGCAGTAACAGTAGCAGCAGTAATCGTCGTAGTAGTAGTTGTAGTAGTAGTAGTAGGGTATGGGCAGTAGTAGTAGTAGTAGTAGTAGTCGTCGTCGTCGTCGTCGTAGGCGCCCCCCCTCCTACATACGCTTTTCGAACACATCCGTTTTACTCTGTTTTCAGCACTTTCGTCATGTAGGAACATCTTCTCAAGCTTCAAAAATCGACTTGCGAGTTTGCAAACTCCTTTTTGGGGCAGGGGTGTGGGGAGGGAGGGTGTTTGCAGTCGCTGTCAAAACAGTTCTACTGAGCCAAGCCCTGCCATGAAGCTGTCTAGCCTACAGGATGCTCGCAGTTTTCACATGAGGAACGCTTCAGTTGTAGAATCGGTGCTGGGTGCTACGGCACCGAAGCTCTCTGCTGAAGTACCTGGCAGTGCAGACGTGTTACTCAGTTCTAATTCAGTTGAATCCGTGTTCCGCTCGATGAGTTGGGCGGTTGACGGGTACGTAGCGCTGTTTGCTATCCGGATGTGGTGGCACAGGAGACCTAGATAAGCATTGCCTGTGGTATAGCCATCGGCTCTCGCTTGTTAAACCGTTACATTTAAGCTCTGGTTGCAGTGGAGAGACGCTCAAGGCCCCTTTTAGAGACTCCAAGTACCGTCTGAAGACTTTGACTTTCGAGAAAGTTGAGTCAAAGTACCGTCTGAAGACTTTGACTTTGACGTGTGAGTGGTCACTCTACTGGTCTTACCGCAAAGGCCGCAAGTAGTGCTACTGGTCTCGTTGAACGAGGCTCAGGTCCATCCCGGGACCGCTGCAAACCAGGTGCATCCGTCCGCTTGTGTTCAGAAAAGGCCGCTTTGTTCTGAGATTCTTCTCGCGTGCCGCTCTCAGTTCAGCAAGTTTGCCAGGTGGCCGTGACCGGGCTCGCGTGTCTGCGTTTGAGCTTACGGTGGCCACTGTCATACTACCGCTTTTATTTGCTGTTCAGTTGACTCACATCCCCTGGCATCGTCGCCCTCATGACTCTTGGTGAAAACTCACACCCTGACAGGGCGTACTTCGCCTTCCAAGGCAAAGGTGTCGCACAGTGGGAAAGCATGTCAGCTTGGGAGTGTGAAATTTCAATATTACTGTTTTTAGAGGTGGATAAAAAAAATCTACTGGAATTAAGGTTTTGGCAATGGCTGCAAGTTCCAGAAGACACCGATCAAGCATTTGCGCACTTCCGAAGCCTTTTTTTCTTCTCGCTCGCGTTTTCGGTCCACGACCGGGTCAGTAGTCTCTGCTATGCAGAGGCTTCAGTGTCTGCGTGTCAGCACCACTGTTTCACAGTAGGCTGCTTTCGGTAGGTAGGCCACTGTGCAACACGTTCGTGACAGCGACTTTCTGCGTAAGGACTAGTAAAGGACCCTCTCTTAGACCCACAAGGCTACTAGTGATCGCTAGTATCACGAGTGGCTTTCCCAGTCAAGCAGCGATTAAAGCAAGCCTTCCGAGCGGCCTAGCGCTTGGAAGCTTTGGATTCTCTGCTTGGCTTCGAAGGTTTCGAAGGCTTCAAGAATTTAGAGATGTTGCCTTCCTCGAATGGATCATCAGCCTTCTTGCGCTTGTTGTTGGTCTTTGCAGCCGCCTGCAGTCAGGGGTCAGGGGGTCATGAATCCGAACAGCTGCACCGTGAACCCGGAACTGGAACCCTAACTAAACTTGAAATCCGGCGGTTTCCTTCGGTTCCGTCTTGGGCTTCTTGTCGGCCACTGCTCCTCTCTTCCCTGTCTGGGGTGCCCTGGCTTTCTTGCTGTCACCCTTCGACACTGGCACGACTGCAGCGGATGAGGATGCCGCCGCCGCCTTCCGAGAAATGGCAAGAAATTGCAAAGTGCATTGAATGATTTACCCAAAGCGTACTGGCCTGGCCTCCGCATCGTCGCCTGGTACCGGCTCTTCCTGCACGATGTTTTAGGGTACGGTTCAGGGCTGGGCTGGGGTTGAGGTTGAGACAAAAGTCGCCCACGAAAGGGAAGACAAGACGAACTCCGACTCCAGCCTCTTCACCACTGTGTTCCATCATTGCCGTTAAGCGCTTGACGGCCTGCAGCCACAAATTGCCAGTCTCTTGCAACCTGTCTTTGGGACGGGAGTCCCGATGGGAGCCGAACCTCCGTGTCCGATTCGGGCAGCTCCATCCCCGGCTCCAACCCTAGCGGCTCCTGCAAATCATAACGGAATTGTAAGGGAAATAAGTTGAGCATGACGTCACACTGCTCCTCGGCGATTCCTTCAGCAACTGGTGTCACCGCCATAACCATCGTCTCCTGGATACAAATGTCAAAACACAAAACCGCCCACAAACAAACCTGCCCTAAACCTAAACCAACGGCACCGCAATCTCCAGCTTGTCGTCGCGCTTCTCGGTGGTCGGAGTCGGCAACTCAACAGCTTCTTCCTGCACCGGCGGCGCAGGTCTGAAGTCTTAGTTTATGTGGGGGTGGGTTTACAATGTAAGGCCCTATGGCTGAAGAGCCCCGCCCGCAGCTGCGTCTCTGGCACCAGTTTGTCGTTGCACTTCTCGTCGGTCGGAGTTGGAAGCGGCTGCTCTACAGCCGTTTCCTGTACTGGCAGGGTGTCTGAAGTTTGAAGTCTTAAGCTTTCGAGGGTGGGTTTACAATGCTAATGCAAGGCCCTATGGCTGAAGAGCCCCGCCGGCAGCTGCGTCGCTGGCACCGGTGTCTTGTTGCACTTCTCGTCGGTCGGAGGCGGCTGCTCCATCACAGCCGTTTCCTGTTTTGAGGGTGGGTTGGCAATACAATGCAAGGCCCTATGTCTGAAGAGCCGCGCCGGTAGCTGCGTCTCTGGCAACGGTGTCTCGTCGCACTTCTCGGTGGTCGGAGTCGGCAACACAACAGCTTCTTCCTGCACCGGCGGCGCAGGTCTGAGGTCTTGGTGTTTGTGAGGGTGGGTCTAAAATTTAGGGCCCTATGGCTGAGCAGCCCCACCAGTGGCTGCAATCTCTCTGGCACGTGCAGCTGCGAAGCCTCCTCAACAACAGCTTGGAGCGCAGCTGAACACAAAGCACCGACCTGCCGTGACTCGCGTCCTGAGGTGGCCCCGGGGCCACAAGCGGCGCCTGGCAGCAAAGAGCCAAACGATGCCAGTTGTGAAATCAGGTCGCAGGTCCGCTCCTTTTGATGCTTCTCGTCGCACGTCTTGCTGGTCGCGGTCGGAGTCGTCGTTGGCTCAGGAACTGATTCCTGAGCTGCTAGACAGTCAGGAGCACTTCCAAGTTTGAGTCTCGGGCCGGGCTAAGCATTGCACCGGCTGTGTCTCCGGCGGTGTCGGCATCTGGAGGGGCTCCTCACCAACAGACAAGCAACACATGAAGACCCTGCGTCGCCCAGTGGTGTCCTCGGGTGGCTGCACCGGTGCCTGGCAACAGGGAACAGTTCGCTTGCGAGAGTGAAACATCGCGAGTTGCTCAGTAATTTTGAGCCTCACTTGGCACCGCGTCGCACTGATCGCTGATCGCGGCAAGCGGCTCGGGAGATTGTTCCTGTGCCGGAAGGTAGGGGCCGGGTTGACATTGCGTTGCTGTTTAAACTTTGGTTCTTACGGCTCTCGGTTCACAGTTCCAGGCTAAGCTTCGCGCCGGCTGCGTCGGAGATGGCATGTCACAGCGGGTAGTCATGGGCTCCTGAACAGTTTGGAGAAGACATGAGCAGTGAACCCATGAGCAACCGGGCGGTGTCCTTCGAGAACACAGCTCCTTCGAACTCAGGCTGCGAAACCAGCTCTGCCTCTGCCTCTTCATTGAGTTCCTCGTTGATCGGAGTCGGCGGAGTCGGTGGAACCTGCCAGAATTAGGAACCGTTAGGGTTTAGTTTGGGGTCTCGGGTTAAGGCTTGTTGAGGGCTTAGTTACTTTGGGCGTTTGGGTAGTTTTGGGGTTTCGGGTTTTGAGTTCATGAAGGTTTAACCTGGGTGGTCCTGGAGCAGCAAGGGCATTGCCGCATTGCCCATGTTTGAGGCTTGAGTCTCGAGGCTGAGGCCTTTGAGGTCATGGTTTCGCTTTACGGTTTTACAAACAGAGCTTCCACGAGCTGTCAAGCAGGACGTACTGGGCATGCCTAAAACAAAGACTCAACACAGGCCGCTCCTAATCCCCAGCACAACAGGCTACAGGCTACAGGCCCCTCCCCCTCCTCCGTCTCCTCCAATGGCACTTGCATCATGCCCACCATGTCCTGTCTGCAGCTGACGCAGCATAGTCGCACGGTGGGACTACGGACTACGGTGGCACTAAATGCTTCATGGCTGGCAATGGCTGGCCTCAGCTTCATGCTTGGCACCACGCTTCCGCATGTAAGCATACCAGCCTAGCAAATCCTCGAATTGGTCGCCTTCCTCGTCCAATATGCTCCACGGCCAAGCTTCATCTGTCTCTGGGAGAGCCTCTTCCATGAGTTCAACCACCACATACTTGCGGTAGTCCTCGTAGAACCTATGATTCACGACCGCCTGGATGTGACGGTTAAAGCTGGCCACATCCAGGAGAGACGCGGGCACTTCTGCGCGAAGGTCTTCATCCGACATGGTGAAAATGAATTTGTTCATCTCGTCCATCAACTCCTTAAGATCCTGTGGCAGCTGAAGGTCCTGCAAAGCCACTGTGCCGTCTTGGGCCACTGTGGGCACTGGCTCTACGCCGCTGCCTGGTGGGGCGTTAAACATGCTCATGCTCCCTGGCGTGCCCGGCGCAGGCACCCGATCGCCTGTGGCCGCTTCGCCCAGCGACACCATTCTCTCGAACGGCAACTTCTTTGTCATTCGATGCATGATCTCGGCAGGCAGGTCCCTGGGATGTTTGGCTGTTGGGCGACACATTAACCGAATGCAAAGAGGATCACCACACGGATATTAGCTAGCTGGTTTCCAAATTATGGAAAAGTGCAGTTCACGCCTCTGTCTGTGCTAAGCTCTAAGTTCTAAGCAGTGTGTAGTATATTGTAGGCTGTGTATTAGATAACCGAGGTGCCCACTGTACACTTGCCTATATGTCGCATACAGATCGGGAGCGCGGCAATGAAAGAACGCACAGTGGCACCTGATTCCGACACTGGTGCCTGCTCCGATGCTCTTCTCGACCATCAACGAACAGGGAGGGATGTACACGACGTCGCCTGCGGACACCGTCGTCCCTGACATGGACACCAAAGCCACGGAAGCTGCGTCGATTGATTGGTTGGCCACGAAATTCGTGACGTCCTGGTCATCACTGCGAAGGCTCAAAGTTAGGCTGATGAATTATATGACCTATATATATACTATAGAAACTATCGCAAGTCCTTCAAAGCAGGTGGCACGAACCCTTCTGCTGCCGAGTCGATTTCCTTCACATGACAATACCAAGCGATCGCCTCGCTGAGATCGACGATGCAGAGAAGCTTGTCATTCAGCACGTGGTTGTACATCGTAGGAATTCCTGTAGGACAAAACCCAGCGAAAAGGGATCCGACCTTGGAGGCAGTCAGTGCTGCGCCGCGCCAGCGGAGCCCGCTCTTCGCTTTTGCGGCGTCATCTTCACCGCACTCGGAGAACCTGCACAGATCAACGCAATTCCCGGCAATGCTGAACCACGCGCTGCTCACAATTCGACACTGACTAGTACACTGTCCGCCCGGCCTTTCCCCCATATCCTCCCGGGAAAGAAACTGCAGATCACGTTTGCCGGAATCGTCCACCTTCTGCAAAACAAGAACGTCCAAGGCCAGCGTAGAAGCCGGTGCTTCTATCAGACGGAGCTGCTTTGTCAAGTCTTCTCTGCCCTTCAACTTTGCCTCAAAGTCCGAACTGAACTCATTGATCTCTTGCCCAATCTTTCGGTGCATCTGCTTGTCAACACAGCCAGTAGGGTCGGCCTAACGGCGAGCGTCATTCCGAGATACTCCGATGTACGTACACAGGCACACACAGCAGTGCCAAAGGAGAATCTAAAACCAAACTACCAAACATAGAAATGTAGATTCATGTATGTGTACAGTGTACAGTGTACTCAGTGTACACGTGTACACCCATACATATATACATACACATATAAATACATACATATATGTATATGTATGTATACATAGCACATAGCAGATATCTATATTGTGCATTCATTTATCTCTAAATAATACAGCGCATATCAAATATTGTGCGGACCAACACATACTACATGTATATTTATGCCCAGGCCCAGGCCAGGATACCCATACTGTATTTAAACATACGTACATGTACTTTGCATACAGGATACCGATACCAACCGTGCCAAACTTGATCACACGATCTTTGAACCATCCAGTCCAGAGCATCATAAAAATCAAGCGCGGAGGCGTGGAGTCGTGGAGTCATCGAGAGCACCAAAAATCAGGAGATATACATATATATATATATACACACATACAGCTAGATATATTCGTATATATATATATTCTCAAACATTCGACACAAAACGGTGAAACGAAGAAGGGAAATCACAACACGTGTCAAGCCTCGATAACTTTCTTGATGGAGCTGCGGCGCAATCTCATCTTGCACGGAAGCATGCCGCACGTCCTTACAATGAACGATGCCAGCTCCTCCGGCGTGTCGAGACTGGGCATGATGTAATCCAGAGGCCAATCCGAACCAGCCAGCGCCTGCAACAAGGCTGGGTCTGCATCGGAAATCTGACCTTCCGGCACCGGCTTCCTTCTTCTCTTGGACTGGGCGCCACCGCCACGAGCCGCCTCGTCCTCCTGAGCACCTTGCGCTTCCGCTGCTGCCGCTTCCTTTGCTTTGTTGTCCTTCTCCTTCCTCGCCAACTCCTTCGCGGCCTTGGCTTCATCGCTCTTCTTCTTTTGCTTCTCCTTCTTCGCCTCCTTCTGAGCCTCGCGCTGAGCGCAAATTTCCTCGAGCTCGCGAGCCTTCTTGAGGGATTTGATGCTGCTACGCCATGAAGTCACCTCAGTGCACACCGCAGTTGCCACTGTTTTCAGGACGTCAATCGCGCATTTGTGTTCCTCGCCCAGCGCCGCCACAGCGGCAGCCGTGCCCTGCAGCTCCAACACAGTCCCTCGCATGTGTGAGAGCTGTCCGAGCGTCTGGATGGCAGACACAGGCCAACATTGCTCGTTGAAGTAGGGGTCCTGCGCCAGGAGGTCGGACAAGGGCTTGCTCGTAGCTTCCGATGGCCTCTCGCGTTTCTGATTCGACAGCATCCGTAGCGCTGCCAGCCTTGCACGAACGACTCCGTAGGAACTATCTTGCGCAATGGCCTCTTCCTCAGAGGCGTACTCTGCAACGCATTCTTCGAGCATCACTGGAGCCAACTCCAATGCATTCTTGATAGAGGTCTGAAGAGTCGTCCATGGTTTCATGGTTTCTCTGCGAATCCTGCTTGCGACTACACCCGGCCGCTCCGCTTTGGCTTGGCTCCGAGCTTTGGGTTTGGCCTTCGCCTTACCTGCACCTGCACTTGGTCGGCTGCTATCAGGGAGCACGGGTGCTCGAGCATCAGCCGGGTACTGCAGCATTGGAGGCAGTGCGACAGAACCCGGTCCAGCTAGAAAACTCTCGGAACCAGCAACACCATCATCATCATCCAACTCAGCTCGTAGCTCTCGAGCTTCCGTCACCATCCTGTTGACCGCCAGCTCCGAGGGGTTCCGGCTTTCACTGCTAAGCTCCATGGAGATGCGCGCCTCCTGTGCAGTCAGTGCAGTCTGAATCTGAGTTTACAATCTAAAGACACGAGTCACGAGTCGCAAAGCGAAAACAGACAAACCAACCAGCCAACTACCAACCAACTCATCAACCAAACAAACAAGTAATAACTAAACAACCGGACCATACACATAAAATACCTTAAAGACAAAAACATAGAATCAAACAGACACTCATTGGCAATCACATTGGACATGGACTTGGACTGCCTGCACGAGCGTACAAAATATAAACATACACACACACAACACTCAACACACATGCATACACGTATACACGACACACAGAGACACAGAGACAATAACACGCAAACATACGCAAGCACGTGCATGCACGCAAGCTCAGGCGGCACAACTCCTCGAAGCCAATGTGGCACTTTGATTCGCCACCAGCGTCGCCGCCCTGCTTAAGGACCCAAAGTCTGTACACCTTGGAGCGGGATGAGGTCATGATATCGTACAGACGTAATTGCATCATCTGTATCTTGTTGAAGTTGCAGCCAGCGGGCATAGCCGAGTTCGTTGCCTTCCAGGTCATTGCTCATGACTTGGTCTCTGGGATTTCGCGGGTCCGCGAACATCTTGGCCCATTTCGATCTGGCCGCCAGCTTTGACAATCCTGTGAACCACCACTGCAGCATCCCCCCCCCCCCCGCACATTCGGACATTGCAGGGTGCACCCTGCGCGCATAGCATGTTTCAACTAAGATCTCCACTGAGGTAGTGTGGACACAACTCAACGAACCACTTCTCAAACTCGTCTTTGGTCATGGGTACCAACTTGCCCCTGTTCTCAGTCCTGGCGCAAGCACACTGCGGACTCAACCCAAGTTCCGAAGCCACAAGATGACAGCACCTCGTCCCAGAAGAGGCCGACTTCACCACACGAGCGAAGTCGTACTGCTTTCGAGGTCTCCCTTTACCGGGATTTGGACACCTGGGATAGTCAATTTGGGGTTCGGTTAGGCTGGTTGCATTGCGGAACGATGACTCCCAACAAAACCCTGGCCACGGCTCTCTTTGCAGAAGTCCTGAAAGTAAAACTGGAACTCATCGGGGCTCTCGTGTTCCATTTTCTCCAGGTGCATCTTCATAGTGACACCCGGGACCTCATTGCCATCAGCGTCCGTGAACGGAACGCGGGCAGCCTGCTGCAAGAAAGTTGTCCTTGACGGAGCGTGGTCGGTGCACAGCTGTGTTTTCCTTATCATCAGGATTCCAGGTACACCGCTCTCAAACGAGCTCCACCACAAACATGAACGACATCACACACAGGATGAGCCACGTGACACGATGGGTCTGAAAACAATGGTTCTGCCACACACAGCACACACTGAAGAAGGTGTCGAGGCCGCTGAGGTGGCAGTCACCATTGCCAGGCAGTGTGGAGGACCACCCAATCCCGGTGCAGCAGGCTGCAGCCGCCCCTGCGGCGATACTTCCCGCATGGTCTTGTGCCACGGAGTTCCCCCTAGCAAAATGCCGGGGTTGAAACACGTTGAAACTTGGAGCCTCAACAGCAGCTTTAGCAGCGCGGTCGCCGACAACGGCACATGACAAGCAACAGCAACACTGCATGGGGGGTAGGCCATAGCCATAGCGCACTCACTGGCAGACTGCGACTAGCAATTTTTCACAGGCACCACAACAAGGCACGACTCACTGCCAATGTCAGGGACTTACAGTTACAGTGCACCGGCAGCCCACCTCATGAGCTGGCAATGCAGAAAAGCACATTTCAGCCGTCCGTCTTGCGCCGGCAACACACTAGAAGCACTGCCCAGATGCTCCCCACGGAAGTCATATGCATCGCCTGTCCATCAAAGCGATGAAAGTCAAAGTCGAAAGTTCATACGAACCGGAGTGTGGAAACGACATAGAATAAAACCATCTAGCCACCAGCCTAGCCCATCTATGTCCCGCTTCCATGGCTATCAGTACATGTCGTTGTAAAATTCGACGCAAGCCAGGCCACGTTTCCCGCCAGTCGGCGCATAGAAGTCTCTGTCAAATGGGTGCTGTCCACGATTGGGAACGGATGGCGGCCGGTGTGCTCCGCGTACTGGCAATGGCCCATGCAATGCAATGCCTCCTGATTCTGATGCAATGGAGACAGGCTAGACAGGCGATCGAAAGTGAACACAGTTGGACATCTAGCGGCTAGGCTAGAGGATATGATAGGACGGCTAGACCAAGTAAAGGCATTAAAGGTATAGTCCGAGATTCCTTTGGCAAAAGCCAACGCTCTTCTGGCCTCCCTGGCCCGTCACTGGCCGCCGACGAGGGGTTCAGAAACAGGAACATGATTCCCGACTGTAGAAGAGTCGGTAAATAGGGAGAAACAATAGGTCTCGTGTTGGGATTCTGCGCCAGATTGGCCACAACGGCGGGAGCACCTCAACTCACAAGACACAGTGACAGCAGCCAGGTGACTAGAGCGCCACACCCTTGCCAACAACCTGCAAAAGTAATGAGCTCACTCCAAGCCGAGCACCATGACGAAAGTTCTTTGTCACTCTGGAATGAGTTCTGTATCCTTGTGCCCAGCGCAGTTTGGCTCCTGCGCTGCGCTAGAAAATTTCGGGATAGGTTAGGAGTTAGGAGTCGTTACAGTCATAGGAACAGCTCGCAACGGTGCAGCGGTGAGTTGCTTGTCCTCCCAACAACTCGTCAAAGCGACTCGACAACGGCCGGCAAAGCTTTCGGGAGGCTTGCTGCTTAGCAGCATCTACCTCCTCCTGCAGCAAGCGACGGAGTCGCGGGAAACTTCAAGGTTTGTGTGGCAGCAGGCATGGAAAGACAGACTGACATGAGAAGACTCAGGTTAGGTGCCTGGGGGGCCATGTACAGCGATGAGACATCCACCGAGCACTTGCGAAAGAGATGCTGTGTGGCTCTTTCAAAGCCAGTCTGACCATCCACAACCTCCATCGTATCTAGATTGATTAGGGCCGTGTAGAGCCTGGGCCTGTATACCGGCCACCCGAATTGATGTGGCGAGATTAGCATGTCCCGTTCGTTCATCTTCGGCCTCAGCAGCATGTATCGTGGCAACCACTTGGAGAAGAGATGTTGGGAAAAGCCAGCTGTACATTCGTGTAAGATGATGTCCTGACTCATGACTCACACAACCAGCCCAGCCCAGCTCGAACTGGGAACTACGGCACTACACTGCACCTACCACCTACGGCGCTACGGCGTGCGAAGAGAACTTGGAAATCCGCGTGACGACATGACAAAGTGTCCTCCTGAAGAAGGACACGCTCTGCCATCCACAGGGCCAGTGGCTCTGTGGACGGACCCATCAGTCCAGCCATCTGGCCCATTGCGCTGACATCAGTACACGTAGTGCCGGCTGAAGCCACACGAAGCCGGGCGTCTTGAACCGTACCCATGGGTGTCAAACACTCTTGTTTCTTCTGTTTCTTTTGTCCTGGCAGTGGCCTCACGTGTTCTCGCAGGCAGGTAGCCTTTTCCTTCCAGATCGACTTGTCGGATGTTAGATATTCCATGAGACGATCAAACAGGATCTCGCCGAACCTTGATCGCAATTTCTTCCCTGTCACGTTGCTGTCCTCATCGATATCCATCTCGCCTGCATCGTCAGGGGCGACGGGAAGGGGGCAGCAGCAACACACGCACTGTTCAACACACTCAATGGGAAGGCAGGTCACTCATTGCAAGGGACAGTTGGAACTCGACGTCTTCGCGGATGGACTTCATCTTCTCAAGCGCTGACGCCGTCACCCGATCTTCGAGACTGATGTGGACATGGGTCGGCTTGTGATCCTGCACGCGAAGAAGAAACGAAGCGTTGGCCGCTAGCGCGCACGGTCGGCTTAGTCAGCTTTGTCTGATGAATCTATCCTCCCCGTCCCTGCCAGCTGCCACAAGCAAGAACTCTTACTCTTACTCTTGCTTTTAAACGCTCGACAGCAGGTCCACAGCACATTTCAACTTTTCCCTTACACACTTGTGGCACCTTGAGCTCGTTTCAACGCTAGAAATGCCGAGATGTCCTTGCAAAGTCCAGTAAGAACCTGTTGCGAATCCTTCGCGTGGTCGCAACACGAGGCACATTCGTACAGCTGCTCCGCAGGAGGAACCAGGCCTCTGTCCGGGTGTGCACGTTACATGTCTACAAACGTTTAGCAAGTACCGTGAGCACTGCGCACCGCCACACAGCATCAGCATGCCTGCCTTTCTGTCCATGCAACCAACGGCGCATTGCACACAATTGCTGCTTCAAGGAGATTGAAGCCGTGCCCAAACCGGAGTAAGCATCGTGATGGACGATGCCGTGCTGAATCAAGCCACGCAGGTTGTGGCAATTAGCATCTGCTTCTGGACATTCATGAAGCAAAATACCGGCATTGATCTCAGCCCATGAAAACAAATCCTCGTACTTGTCTGGCCCCGGGGGCCAGTTTGCTTTGGCAGCCTCCCGCGCTGCGTAGCAAGCATTCCGCATGTCATCCCACGGGAGCACTGCATCACTAGCTGCAGGGACCATTGGTTCCTTGCCGGCTAGTGTCAAGTGTAGCTGTTAGTCGACTACAGGATCGAATTTAGGGCCATTAGGGCCTGCACAACACTTCAAACTAGCAAAGTCACAGGCCATGCCATGCGCAAAACCAAGAATCCGGATGGACATCTTCAACATCAGTATCCGCATCTAAATCTGCATCGGCCGTGGGTTGCACGTTGTCTGCCAGTTCTATTGCAGCCGGAAGCTGTCCAGAGCTTTGGGTTGGCTCCCCTGAAGGCACGGAGCCCGGCAGCGACTTCGATGCCTCCTCCACTGATTCCGCTTCACCCGAAGGATGTACTGTCTTGCTTTCTGCGCTGCTGCTGCCACTGGTGCTACTGCTAGACGAACTACTGGAATCAGAGCTAGAGATAGAACTGGAACCGCAGCCAGACACCGAGCTGCTGGGGTGCTCACGGTCACCCACCTCGTTGCTGGCAGACTTCGCGTCCGTTTCTTCTGCCCCTGACTTTTTGGCTTTCCTGCTGGTCCGGTCAGCTTCGGCAGAGACTGCTGGCCTCTTGCTCATGTCTCATCCTATGGCTACGGTCCGGCCGATCTGATGGTGCAATCAATCCAGTCTTGATAGCACGTGTTGCAGTGTCGTCAAGGACTACCCGTTGCTGTTCTCTTCCACGACATTGTGCCCGAACTGGAAATACTTTCTAAGAAAGCTCTTTATTTCACCCGACTTATGTAGCCAAAACACAAGATCCTTTGCGTTTGTCCTCCAGGTTTCACAATCTTTTTTCCAGCAGATTTTGTATAAAAAAAATATTTCTTTATTTTTTGTTTCAAATTCTATTTTTTCCAGCAGATTTTTTTATAAAAGAAATCTTTTTTTTGTTTCTTTTTTTTTCCAGCAGAATTTTTTTATAAAAAAAATCTTTTTTTCATTTCTTTTTTCCAGCAGATTTTTTTTATAAAAAAAATCGTTTTTATATTTTTGGTTTCAATTTTTTTTCCAGCAGATTTTTTTTATAAAAATTTTTTTTTTTATTTTTTTTTTCCAACAGATTTTTTTTATAAAAAAAATATTTTTTTATTTTTCCAAAAATATTTTTTTTATTTTTTTTTTTCCAGCAGATTTTTTTTTATATAAAAATAAAAACTTTTCATTTTTTTGTTTCATTTTTTTTTTCCAGCAGATTTTTTTAATAAAAAAATCTTTTTTTTTTTTTGGTTTCATTTTTTTTTCCAGCAGATTTTTTTTCTAAAAAAAATCTTTTTTTTCAATTTTTTTTTCCAGCAGATTTTTTTATAAAAAAATCTTTTTTTTATTTTTGGTTTCAATTTTTTTTCCAGCAGATTTTTTTAATAAAAAAAATCTTTTTTTTATTTTTGGTTTTTTTTTTTCCAGCAGATTTTTTTATAAAAAAAATCTTTTTTTTATTTTTTGGTTTCAATTTTTTTTCAATTTTTTTTCCAGCAGATTTTTTTTATAAAAAAAATCTTTTTTTTATTTTTTTTTTCAGGCAGATTTTTTTTTATAAAAAAAACTCTTTTTTTATTTTTGTTTCATTTTTTTGTTTCAGGCAATTGTTTTATATTTTTTTTTTCCAATTTTTTTTTCCATCAGATTTTTTTTTATAAAAAAAAAATCTTTTTTTATTTTTTTTTTTTCAGCAGATTTTTTTTAACTACAAAAATCTTTTTTTTATTTTTGGTTGTTTCAATTTTTTTCCAGCAGATTTTTTTATCAAAAAAAAATCTTTTTTTTTATTTTTTTTTTTTCAGCAGATTTTTTTTTTCATAAAAAAAAAACAAAAAATCTTTTTTTTATTTTTTGTTTCATTTTTTTTTTCAGCAGATTTTTTTTATAAAAAAATCTTTTTTTTATTTTTTTTTTCCAGCAAATTTTTTTTATAAAAAACATCTTTTTTTTATTTTTTTTTCAATTTTTTTTTCAGCAGATTTTGTTTATAAAAAAATCATTTTTTTATTTTTTTTTTTTTTCCAGCAAATTTTTTTTTATAAAACAAAATCTTTTTTTGTATTATTTTTTTCATTTTTTTTTCCCAGCAGATTTTTTTATAAAAAAAATCTTTTTTTTATTTTTTTTTTCCAGCAGATTTTTTTTATAAAAAAAATCATTTTTTTATTTTTTTTTCAATTTTTTTTTTTCCAGCAGTTTTTTTTATAAAAAAAATCTTTTTTTTCATTTTTTTCCTGCACAGACCTTAATTTCAGCAAAAAAACACTAATTTCAGAGGATTTTTTTTATAAAAAAAATCCTCTGAAATTAGTGATTTTTGAAAAATTCACACTCTAAAAACGGTGCCAAAAACCCCAAAACACCTGAAATTCATTCAGAATCTAGAGTGCAGATAGCGAATCTGCACTCTATTTTCTGATACAAATTCAGGTTTTGCAGGTTTTCTGCATCAAGATTTAGAGTGTGATTTTTTCAAAAATCACTAATTTCAGAGGATTTTTTTTATAAAAAAAATCCTCTGAAATTAGTGTTTTTTTGCTGAAATTAAGGTCTGTGCAGGAAAAAAATGAAAAAAAAGATTTTTTTTATAAAAAAAACTGCTGGAAAAAAAAAAATTGAAAAAAAAATAAAAAAAAAAGATTTTTTTTATAAAAAAAATCTGCTGCTGAAAAAAAAAAAAAATAAAAAAAAAGATTTTTTTATAAAAAAAATCTGCTGGTTTTTTTGCTGAAAAAATTGAAAAAAAATAAAAAAGATTTTTTTTATAAAAAAATTTGCTGGAAAAAAAAAATAAAAAAAAGATTTTTTTTATAAAAAAAATCTGCTGCAAAAAAAAATGAAACAAAAAATAAAAAAAAGATTTTTTTTATAAAAAAAATCTGCTGAAAAAAAAAAATAAAAAAAAGATTTTTTTTATAAAAAAAATCTGCTGGAAAAAAAATTGAAACCAAAAAATAAAAAAAAGATTTTTTTTATAAAAAAAATCTGCTGGAAAAAAAAATGAAACAAAAAAGTCGTGCCACTGATGCTCGCATGCGGCGTCCGCGCGCTCCCGAAACTACTTTACTATTTGTGTTGCCGCCTTTGCCCACCCCAAAAAAAACTACTATTTACCGCCAGGCCGCAGCCCCGACAATGAAAGTCACAAATCCTGAATCCTGACACTGTCACAATGGAAAACATCAGAGTACGCATGTCAAACGCAGGCACCATGGCACCATATCCAGGTCGCAGTGAGACAAGATTGAAAAGAAGAGAGACAAAGATTAATTTGGTCCAGTTCGGGCACAAAGTCTTGGGCAGCCTAGTGGCCTAGTGCGAGAATACCTCGACTTGTGCTGATGTCACTGATGTCGATCTGCGGATGTGCCACCGCACACTGTAACACGCTCCTGACAACTCTGACCTCGGACAAGACACGGATACTACTTGGAATCGTGCCAACAAGCTCTCTCTCGCTGACATGTTAGCTCCGGCACGTATTTTTCTGGGCTCCGCAAGCTGCAGTGCCTGATGCCTGCCACGGGTGCCTTCGGCACAGAATGGCCTCAGGCCGCAGCTGTTTAGGGTAGAAGATTGGGAGTTCTGCAATCTATCCGCATTATTTACCTGAGTGTCAATGGGTTTCATACATGGCGAGTGCTTGCCCTGAGCAATTGCAGCCTTCTGTTGGCTGCAGCTTGAAAACCAACGAGAGGTTGCAAGAAGCCCTTACCCTAAACCCTACACCCTAAACCCTATACCCTAAACGAAGCAACTTTCAGGTTCCGTGGGTTTTGTAGAACGAAGCGCAGGCACATAGGACTCGGAATACTCAGACAGTTACCCAAGAATCCAAGGACCGAGTTTTCAGCAGATAGGAGCATCTGCAAAGGAAATCAGCAATCTCAATCTGAAGCTTCACACCGTATAATCCTGAATGGAAGCCGCCTTAACCCCAAACCGCACGAGCCTCAGAACTCTGACAGATTGCGACACATTGAGCGGTTATGCAAATCATATCAGGAATCCTAGTGAACGAACCTACAGAACTTCTGTATCAACCCTAAGCCCTAAGCCCGAACCTAAACCCGAAACTACAATTATCACCCCACCCCACTGCACCTTGACCCTTCCCCACCCAACTAACGCCATGCACCCCACACTCTTTGAACCCTCTACACCACAAAGCATCCCGACGGAGACCCCAAGCACCACACATACCGTAAACCCTTTACCCCACTGACACCATTTAACCTCAACCCTCGCTGCATAGTAAAACCAAATCTTCCTTAAATCCTGAATCCTGAGCACGAAGTACACCGTAAAAAGACACACAAAGAAGTTCTTAACCCTAATACTAGAACTAGAACCCATTGAAACCAAGCACCCTTAATTCCCTTAATTCTCGTTCCACCAGCAAGCAACCCTTTCGACCCTGCTTAACCCCAAAATCCTCAGCCCGACCTAGACTACTAAACTCCGTTACACAACAAACCGACCCAACCTAGATCCCGAAACTTCACTTGACCGGTAACCCTCGCTACAACACGATGTAGCAACAAAACTATATCCTGAGCCTAAACCCTAAGCACCACGAACACTACGTACCCTAAAACCCCATTGCGGCACAAACCATCATTCATCATATATACATGTATTGGTATTTATGCAGATGTATGGCTTTAGAGGGGTATCAGGGTGTAGGGCTACGCGGAGCCCTCTTCCAAGGCTGTCTTGGGATTTGCACGAAGTCGTCACCGTCGAACACAACCCCAAACTTTAAACCCCAAATCGCTACCTTACCGTGTAACTTACATAGGTCGGCGATCTCTGTACTTGGAGTTTATGTGTTAAAGGCGCTGTATTAGCCGTATATAGGGATCCCTATTGCGCTACACAGTACACATAGTAGGTAGTATTAGGCACAAACCAACAGTCCAGCAACCACCTGGGTGCTAAACCACAGCAAAGCCCAAAACCCTTGAATCCCCCAACGACCATATGGCCCCTGTTGGGCCTTGAGCAGTGTCACCACCTCCGGCACCGCCCGGAGGATCCGCGCGATGCGATCCAGCCTGCGTGTGGATTTCAGGTACTTGGGGAAAGGAGTCATTCAGTAGAGCTCTACATACTGTACTACCTACTTACTTACTAAGTCTCGGCTCTCCAAGCAGGTTGTCGCAAGGGGTTTTTACGCCTTTCCCAACAGTTTTACGTGTTTTATAAGGGTGCATGCTGGGCTTCAAGGGAGCCGTCCATGAAAGATCCACGCGCTATAGGAGCCTTCATAGTTAGATTAGGGGTTTGGGGTACATTGTAATACTATATCTTATAGTAAGGAGAAAAATAGTATAGGTAATTATTTAGGCCCCTACATTGCACCCCGCCAGGCCCAGTCCGAACAACACTGTTAAGTACATCATACACGGACGGCCCATTTCCTGAAGCTTCCGATGGCCAGCCATCGAGAGCTGGAGATCCTGATTGAAACGAAACAGAAGCCACACAAATTTCAAAATGTAAGTAGGGTCAAGCAAAACCTTAGCGTACGAACCCCAACACACGAGTTCGACCAAAAGCCTAATGCAGACCCCTGATTACATAATGGCACACCCCTCCCGAACTCACCACAGAAAAGCCGGACTCCTAGTAATATTTCCGACAGCATTGCTTGAAAAAGCCTTAAATCCTATATGCCTCGATATACCCACGGTTGAAAACCCTAAACCCTATAATCCCTAAACTCCCAAACCCCATAACTCCTAAACTCCTCAACCCTAGGCCCTTGAACTCCCTTACAGGGAACTCCAGAAAGTTGGACTATGGAATAATGGCAGGATCCCCTATAATTTACCTTAAACGGGTTACGATAATGATATTCCAACTTTCTGGCTTCTACGTACTGTAATCGCTAAACTCCTAAACCCTAAGCCCTTAACCGACCTGGTGAGCCGCACGGTTCGCAAGATCGTCAGCTCTTTGACCTCACAGTGCAGCTGACCACTATGAGGTTTCAGGCTTTAGGGTTCAGGGCTTAGGGTTCAGGGTTAAGGGTCTAAGGTTTAGGGGTTAAGTGTTTAGGGTTCAGGGGTTTCAAGGTTTAGGGTTCAGGGTTAACGGTTTAGGGTTCAGGGTTAAGAGTTTAGGTGTTTAGGGGTTTCAGGTTTGAGGGTAAAGGGTTCAGGGTTTAAGGTTTTGGGTTGACAGTACATAGAGGGCAGTAAGGTTCGCTCTTTGACCTTACACCGCCGCCACAAACTACTCCAAACTCCAAACAATAAACCCCGAAACCCTAAACCCTTAACCCGAAGCCTTGTATTCTTGCGGGAATTGGACAAACACTCCAGGTTCAGGGGCTGTTGGTTGGGTCGGCTATGAGCGTTTAGAGGCTTCAGGGTGCGTGTAATTTTCAAGATTCAGAATTTTAGAATGTGCAGGTGCGCAGCAAGTTAAGACTGAGCTTTACAGGCTAGCATGGTCGAAGTTCCTTAGCTAGAGAGCCAATATCCCTTAGTTTAAGGAATATACCTTACATTATAGCAGGATCCCTGATATGATTTAAGGAATATTCCTCAATTATGGGATAGTGGGCTCTCTGGGTATAGAGGGCACCAGACCTCAAAACCCCAAACCCCAACTCCCTGACTTAAAGGATAATGGGACTTGGTAAGTAGGTTTTATAATGGGGGGTATAAGTCCCATAAGTGGGGGCTATCCTAATTATAACCTACTTGCAGCCTTACTTACCAAGTCCCATGAGCCTTTAAGAAAACCCCCAATTGACCCCTAAACCCCATGCCGTACCCCACGTTCCTCTCAAAACTCAGCCGCGGGCCGCGTGCACATCGCTGCTGTCCACGCCTGCCTGCAGTGAGGAGTCTGTTAAAACTACCGTCAACATTAAGAGCCTTTTAGACGGCTTTTAGGGTGTGGGGCCAGTCTAGGGTGTCAGCGTGTAAGGACCTAACAGACAGGAAAACCGATATACATAATATACGAGTTATACTTACACTAAACTCCGATTGGCGCAGGGATCCCTTCATGGCCATCTCATTGAGACTGTATATCACCATGGAGTCGATTGAATAAGCCTAGACCCTCCCCAGACCTTCCAAAATCCCTTAAGTAAGGACTATACCCTGAATCATATTAGGGATCCTATTATAATTTCAAGGTATATTCCTTAATTAGGGGATATTGGAAGGTCTGGGTCCATCTACCCTCTATTAGACCCTAAAGTCCCCTTATTGGGGACCATATACGCTCTATACAAAAGCGAATGACCCTGTGCATGCACACTGACGTGAAGATCTATGTGCTTCAACAACGCAGAACCAAGAAGTTGTGGAATGATATAAGCATCGGCCCTAACAATGTTGATAAACAGAACAAAAGCTTAAAGCCTAACGGATCCTTCGTCAGGGCTGCCGTCAAGGTCTTTCGCTTATCAGAACTGTCTTAAAGTCATGGTCGGTTGAATCTTTCTGTCGGGTTTCGACTGCTGCTTTGATATGCCTGGGCAATGGAGACTTTTTTCTGCAAGAGTTACAAGAATTCGTTTTGGACTTGAATACAAAGATGCAAACGCTAGAGGGTGGTGCAGTTGAGGACTTCGGCGCTTAATTACAGTTTCACAAGTTGACTGGTGACTGGTGACTAGTGAATGGTCTGTTGAGGGTGTGGGTCCCGTGTGGGTAGTATGGCAGTATGCGGCGGAGGGCTCCAGCCTAGGAAGCAAGCCGCTGAAGGTTGTGAAGTTGGCAGTAGTGCGTGATCTGGTTCTCGAGCTCTGCACGATCCCCCAATTCTGCCATCGTTCGAGGTGGCACCTCAGCAATAGCTTGAGATCAGACTGCTGGTATTGGCACTTCAGAGTGACGATACAGCATCGAACAATGACCGGACAGTGTGTACACGTCTTATAACAACAGTGGACCATGTGAACATGTCGTCGCCGAAGTGATTCGTCGTCTTCATCTGGAGCTCTGATCATGCGCGTGCCTGGTACAAGCCGCTGCAACACGACTGCTGGCAACACTCTACACAGACTCTACGCTGGACACCGACACCCAGGTACATCAAGTTACAACCAAGCAGCCTTGATATACCCACCAGAGAAGTCGTGTTATCACCACTGATTCGTTCGGTTGATTGCACTGCATACTCTTGACACAGCGTTTCATGTCTGCCCCGTGCCCATGCGCGTGCAGTGGACACTGCACGAAGTAAGAAGGCACACCAGAGATGTGGCGCTTGACAATGGCGAAAGCGCCTACGAATATGGTACTGGGGTCGTAGACAGAACTGGGAGGCCCAGGCTCACGAGGAATCGCCAGCTCAGCTTGGACAGGACGTGCCCTGCGACGACGTCGAGGCCGTTCTTCGGGATCTGAGTCTTGTGACTCTGACTGGTTTGACTCATCTCGATTGTCTGACTCCTCTGATCCCGATGAACTTGACGCACCACTGGCGCCAATGTCGGAATTGGAAGATCCCAGTTGCAGTATCGCCTGTTGCATCTCTAAACGCAGAGAAGCAGGCGTCGACGGCGTCTTCTCTTCCACGTCCGAGTCTTCAGGCTCGCGCTCGATACCTGCTTCAACAACTCTTTCTGATCAAGCAAGCAACGCAGCAACATGTGCAGCAAGGGCAAAAGCAGTCCCAGCAAACATCCTCATCAACAAGCCAACCCACCCGACAAAGGTAAGTGCAGTCGGACGGAAGCACTGTCCAAGCCAAGATTCGTTCTGCCGTGCCGGCTACCTCGGCATCGAGGACGCCTGCTGGAACACCTCAGAGATTAAAGCAAGAGTATCAAAGGCTGCCACAGGCCGCAGGACCAGCCCCTTCACAGAGCCGCGTTGCTGTGGCTCACAGATTCGTGATCCTCAGCCTCATCTGCCTCATCATCACCTGAGTTGAGCTTGAGACCCGGAGCAAGCATCCTCATCCTAAAGCCAACCCACCCGACAAACGTAAGTGCAGTCGGACGGAAGCACTGTCCAAGCAAAGACTCGTTCTGCCGTGCCGGCTACCTCGGCATCGAGGACGCCTGCTGGAACACCTCAGAGATTAAAGCAAGAGTATCAAAGGCTGCCACAGGCCGCAGGACCAGCCCCTTCACAGAGCCGCGTTGCTGTGGCTCACAGATTCGTGATCCTCAGCCTGATCTGCCTCATCATCACCTGAGTTGAGCTTGACACCCAGAGCAAGCATCCTCATCCTAAAGCCAACCCACCCGACAAAGGTAAGTGCAGTCGGACGGAAGCACTGTCCAAGCAAAGACTCGTTCTGCCGTGCCGGCTACCTCGGCATCGAGGACGCCTGCTGGAACACCTCAGAGATTAAAGCAAGAGTATCAAAGGCTGCCACAGGCCGCAGGACCAGTCCCTTCACAGAGCCGCGTTGCTGCGGTCCACAGATTCGTGATCCTCAGCCTCATCTGCCTCATCATCACCTGAGTTGAGCTTGACACACTCGGAACTCATGACTCATGACGAGCTCGGGCAGTCAGGTTACGATAAGTTGGCACGGCAGGCCCATCGTCTGCATCCGTAGTCTCACCGTTCACGTCGCCATCTGCCGAGTCTGCCATCGCCGGCTGATCTTAGGCCCGCAAGCCGCAAGCCCACGTCGTCGACCCACAAAGATTGACAGGCACCGCAGGAAACACGGGCAGCTCACTCACAGCCAAGCTGCCAAGGATTTCAAGCGGCTCACGATCAACAGATCTTTTCCTCTTTTTGCCTCCACCACGACCACGGCCACGGCCGCGGCCGCGGGCATGTTCACTGTTGCCATCGAACAACAGGTTTATCTCACCTGAAGAGCGGGAATGCCAAAACAAAGCAGCTGATGCACCTGCGCAGAAAAACTCACGCCTGCATCATCTCCGATAGCAGCAAGCAAACTGCCACGTCCAGCGCGTGGCTTCATGCCTAGTAATTCCCTGTACACAGCAACCTTCTGATGGGGTCGGACACTCGCGGATTGATGTGGTTCACACTCCATCAGCGTGCGATAGTACATTTCCGTTTGAAAGTGGTGTATTTCTTTGATTCCCTTCTCGAACAGCTCGTCTGCACTGCAGAGGCACTCCAGATAGAGCCGCCCGATGTTCTGAGAACCGGTGTGATAAACAAGTATGCGTTCACCTCCCTGGGTGTAAGGAGGAGGCGGGCGCCGACCCCCCTTCGTCGCAAGCCCTCTTTCCTTCCACCCGTCTCGCAATAGCCTGATCAAGAGATCAAACACTGTGCTCGTGCTGTCGCTAGTTTCCGTGTCTTGCCCTTCTTGGCAGCTGGCCACATACTCGCAGACCTCTGAGGGGCCGTGGTATAGCTGCGCAATCCCTGCGCAACTAGCAGCTTTCCGTGTAGCAGCGATGCGGCCCGAAGTTTCATCGGCCCATGTGGCCAGCCCCGACGCGCGCAGCTCTGCAAAACTTTGTTCGTGATCATCGTCCTGAATGAAAACATGATTCTGGGTTGCCGCTTCTGTTGCTCCGGCTTCGAGTAGCTCCGACAGAAGCTGCACAGCTGCCGGGCTCCTGAGCATGGCGGCATGGCCTATCCGTTCTCTCAGGGTTTCAGGAATCGCCTATGGTCGCAGGGGTGGGTAGGATTAGGGCAGAATAACTTCACAATGTGACGACGACTGTGACGATGATTTAGCCTAGCTGTAGACAAAGGCTCACATGCTCCACACGAGCAGGCGCCATCATCACTCGGTTGCCTTGTTTCCACACAGATAAGTTGCTCGCCAAATCATCGAACTTGAGGTGCTGCAGGCTTAATGCCATTGGAGCCCCTTGTGGCGCCAAGTACTGACCACTGGCCTCTGCCTCTGCAGGCCCCACGGCAACATACTTCTGGACCGTGAAATCAAAGGGACGCAAAGGGTCCCCGTTGAGCGTATGCCTGCTCATGTTGCCGCCCACTATCCTGAAGAAGAAAAGGCTGCTCTGCACAGGTGGCGCAGGCAGGTTTGCCGCACTACCAGGACAACGAATACTGCTAGAAGGTTCGTGGAACAAGTGCCGCGCTGGAATTATCTCGCAACCCGGCCCCTGCAGAGTCGGCACGGCGAGTTGCAGCTGCACTTCCGGCTCATCGAAAGTTTGTTCTGTGGTCCGCTCTGCATCTTGCAAGGCTTGGGTGCTGGGCCCCACCAGATGCTGCCAGGACTGCAACGCCTGCCCCAGCAAAGCCACTGGCATGGCGAAGACGACATGGTCTCTGCCCGCAACCTGGGCCGTTTAGGCAGTCTCTTGCATGCGCTGGGTGCGGCGCAGCCAAGGAAGGCAACCAAATTTGCGCCAAGCATCATGTGGTAGATGCGTAAGCAATGCGTTCAACAAAGGTTCCAGTCCTTGGCCGGAATTGATGGCCTGGGGAGCCTTGCCGGCCCTCTGGTCCGCAATTTCGAAGTTTGTGGATTCAACCATTTTCGCTGCATCCAGCTCTTGCTGAAGCCTCTCACGGTCAGAATGCTTCAGGACATCATGGTCTCGGTACAGCAGTGCCGACAGCTGGGTTGCATTCATCTTAGCGGTGTAGTCACTGGGCTCCAGGTGCAAGAGTTGCCTCAGCAGTGCGCTGCGCTGGTGTCTCCGACGCTAACAGCCGAGGGCCGAAACCCCTATACTACAATGGCTACCAAGTCCTGGACAGCACAAGCTTGCGAAAGCCTTTCAGTCGTACTGCACCAGCCATGAGCGGATCTCTTTCTAGTTGGCGCAATGCCTGGGCTGCGGAAAATCAAAACCAAAACTTCCTGTGATTCCTCACCCAAAAAAAAACACCCCCCCCTAAGCCACTCTTCAGACAAGCTGCGGCAGGATTAAACATAGCAAGATCTGCGAGCTGTTTTGCTCTCAGTTCAAAGCTGATGTATGGAATTTTGCACGCCGGGCTTCTCTTGATGATTCGGCTAATTTGGCTGTGTAAGCCTTCCACGGATCTCGTCACCACGCGTACCTGAGCTGGCTGGCACTAGCTGGCACCGACTGCAACAGACTGCAAAGTCTGCTGCGTGAAAACGAATTGTTTCTTGCGGTGGCAGGCACGTGTCGCATCGCTGCGAGCCATCGAAGGAGGGAGCACACATCCTTCGAGTCCGAGTCCGGGCTTGAATCGTAAATCTGAACGATAGATTCGCCTTCACTCAATCGCACGACGAATCTTCTGAGTGCTGGGTCTGTGCCCGCGGTCACATCAGCAGCGGTCAACCCATTCCAAGCTGGACTCAGGAAGCGCTGCGATTGAGTGTGCAAAGTGCCACGCCCGCCCTCTTGCCAGAGTCTGAGGCAATCCTTCGCAGCCATACAAACCTGCGTAGGGTTTGTATGACTCAGTGCACCTGGGCCAAGCAATGGTCAGCGACAGGTGCCCACCCGCCCGTGATACGAGAAAGTACAATGCTTCGGACTTGGGTACAATGCTTCAAGCATGGCATGAAAACTGTCCCCTTGACGAAAAGTCAGCCGTGCCGTGTGAGCATCAATGTTAGTTATAGTTATAACTATGCACTTGAGCAGCAAAGCGTCACAAGCGCCAGGGCAACTGTTGATAGTACGCAAGCTTGACTTGAATACCTGCCCACAACTTGCTGCGTGCTTGCACCCAATCTGCATGGAATTGCGAGCGATCTTCCGCGCGTGACATGACGAGGAACTCCGTCAATCTGCCACGCCCCATGTTCATCACTCTCTTCAGCTCCGGAATCCAGTCGCCTGCAGCCAGCTCCGGCGCTCTACACCCAGCATAGGGACAAGCTACCCTGCCAGGATGCCGCTGTCTCCTAGGCCTCCTCTTACGTTCACCATCATCTGCAATGGCAATGCGGTCGGGGTCTGGGCCGCCTGCGCCTGTGCCTGATGCGCAGCACGAACACTGCTCCGCCCAACGTCCTACATACTCGGCTTCGTAGGATATGTCATGGATGATTGCCACTCCGGACCAAAATGCTGGCGAACGAATTGCGTCGTCGATCGCCTGCACCGTTGGAGCGCCATGGTCACTGGACTTGTCACACCTCCATTCCCTGTGCCCGGTACTGTGGAGCCCCTGCATGAACCACTGTTTGTTCCACGTGCGTCGAATGAGGGGCTCCAAGAGGAGGAGATCTCGGGTGAAGTCAACTAGAGCTTCCCAACGTAGAGATGCAAGGGTGTGGCTCCACGTCGCCAGTGGCTTCGCATCCTCTTCGTTGCGAACACAACATGCACGATACCGGTCACGCATTGTTGGTGGCCTCAAGAGCCTTTCGAGGGCACGAAGTCCAGTCAGTGTGCTTGCCCACCTGACAATGGCATGATCTTCAGTATCCAACTCTAGCCCATAACCAGGATATGCAACCTGAGACTTCAAATTCTGATAAATTCGGTGGACAAGCAGCGTTTGCATCGAGTCAAGGGACTCGTGTAACAAATTGTCAACCACGTGTTTTAAATCTGACGTCTGCCAGGCATTTGGGTAAAGCCGTGCATGCCTAGCCTTCTCATCCTCTGCATAGATCTTGGCAAGTCTCGTTTCCTCAGCCTGCGGGTCTACCAGATCCTGAATCAAGAAATTGCACGCATCGTCTTCGTCGTCGCCCACAATCTGCGCCAAAGCGCTGCGGGAACCAAGGTTGGCAGCATTCTCCCTGTGCAACGCTGCTAGATCGATTGCCGGCGCCGTTGCGATGTCATGCTCCACTCCTGTCGCACCCAACTACGGGTGAGCGGGTGGGTGGGTTGGTTTGGGGGGGTGGGTGGGTGGTGGGGGGTGGGTGGGTGGTGGGGTGGGGGAGGGGGGGAGGGCGGGGCGGGGGTTGGAACACAAACAGCTCTGCAAGCGCGGATTCTCTGAGGTTCGGATGCATCTCCGGAAAACAAACAGCGTGAAGGAAGCACACTCACGCATGTCCTTGATCCGAACATGCGCTCACCACCTGTTTGCTGTAGGCGTCGAAATTATCCAGCGGTCTTTCGGACCAACCAACCTCAAGAAGAACGGCGAAAATCACCGCATCCAGTTTGTTGGCGAAAGACGCAGCTCCTGGACAACTCGGGGAGTCATGTCAAGAAGGACAGGCGATGTCTTCTGCTGCCATTGGGTTTAGGGTTTAGGGCCGTTTAGGGTTTAGGGTTTAGGGTTCATGCTGGCCTTTGCCAATCGAAGCGACTGGTAGCGCACGGCACTGAACTTCCAGCGTTGGTGGCTCCATCATGCCTTCGAGCTCAGGCCCGCAATCTTCCAACTGAAGCTGCTGCATATACGGGTCTTGCCGAACATCGTAGATGTATCTTGCCACTGCGTCTTGTGTCCTGTGCAGCTCGCGCAGAAATATCATCGTTCTAGAGTTCCAAAAACTCGACAACAACCTGGCCTGCAGGTGAACTCTTGCACCAGCAAAAAGTCTTTCCGTCTCTCTGATGAATCATATCCTTGGTAGACAGGGTACACTCGACAAGTGCGAGAAAGTCTTTGGAAATGCAAACGTGGGAGCAGGCCGAGCAGGCCAGGCACTCACGTAAAGTATCATAAATAAATACACTGGAAGATGTCTAACGGGTCTAGCATCCCAGCGCTACGAAATGGTTTCCAAAACCACTCTCACGCCAATGTAGACGTCTGGACATCATGAGCAGTGCATCCAGTCGCTGGCGTGCACGTGAAAAGGTTGCCCCGCCCGGGCCTGTAATTTTCTGCGCCGGCTCCTCAACCGAGATCATCCGGCGCACACTGGAAGACAACATACTTAAGCAGACTCACGGCCAAACAACTGCCTAGATGCCGACATTCCCACCGGCCGTCCACAGCAGATGGACCAAGCAGCTCGTAGAACTGGTCTGAAAGCTTCAGAACTTCGAAGGTGTACACCCCTCAGTAGCAGGAAAATCTTTCCATGAGGGCATTTGGTGCAAGTCGACGTTCAAGTTCACATGTGCGGCCAAGACTCAGAAGCATGAACTGCACTAGTTGCGACATACTGTAGGCAGGCTTGCCTACACCCAGCTTCGCCATGGGTTTGAGGATATCGTCAACATGCTCAGGTTGGGTCGGCTGGATCACATGGTCGGCAGCGCAATCAAGGGTAGGTGCAGCCACAACGATTTGCAGCTGCTCCGGCAACAACGGCGGATCCCGTCCC
>CAJNDT010006072.1:283790-316365 GCA_905221615.1 Symbiodinium sp. CCMP2592 | reverse complement strand
GGACTCAGAGTCCGGTGGCACCTCGCGTTTTTGGACGAAGGCGGTTCTCTGACCCGCGAAGGGACGAGACAGGCCATAGAGTCCATCACCGTGAAGGAGATTATCTCCAAGGTGGATCTTAGTAGGGATGGGGTTCTCGCTGCGTCTTCTTCCCGGAAGCTCGATAAGGCCGGTTACTCCTTGCAAGAGTCCGTGCCGGACCGAGTGGGTGTGGCAGCTTCCCCGATTGACGTCCCTGCTGCGTTGAAGGCGCTCCTTGCTGAGGCTCCCGCGCCCTCCTTGATCGTCGGTAGAGGTAGCTCCTGTGCCGCGGTCCAGGGGTGGATCAGAGATCACCTAGAGGGTATGGACGTGGACCTTGTCGAAGTAGCGGTGTCGGAGCACTCGCTTACTCAGGTCAGTAAGGCAGGAGGCCTGCGTAGCCCTCCTGCGGCGGTTCAAGGAGCCAGCTCCTACGGGATCCGCTGGGACTTCTCCTCAGAGGAGGACCGGCAAGCCCTGAGCCTTCTGGTCGATACGCTCGACCCCAAGTGCCTCGTTGTGGGCCTATCCGGTAAGGGTAGCCCCAAGGAGTTCCTCTCCCTGGTCAGTAGGTGGGGAGCAATGGTGGCCGAGAAGGGGCGCCAGATGCTTGTTACTATCTCAGATCAGGAAGGACTTTGGGAGCCTTGGGAGGCCCAGGGGTGGGCTCCCGTGTTTGGGACGCTTTCGGAACCGAAGTTCCCTTGGGCTTTCGGCCGAGCTGATCGATGTCAGCTCTTGGGATCAGTTCCTAGGGGTTCTAAGCATTCGGAAGGAGCGCTGATCTGTCTTTACAACTTCAAGATGGATTCGGTTTGCGTTCGCTGTGCAAAGCCTGACGCTTTGGGCAGGGTAGCCCATCAGCACGCGAAGGCCCGGACCTCTTCGAGGGTGCTCGCTCCGGCCTTGTGCCGTTGCCTGGCGGATGCTGGTCTGAGGGGCGACCAGCCCCCTTGCTACGACAGCATTTGCTCAGTGAGCGGCCAGCCGCCGGCTGAGCCTGCGAAGCCTTCCGCTCCGGAGGTACCGTTGCCGGACGTTAAGTCTGGCGAGGACCTCTCCCCTCAAGAGAGAGCGAAGATGGAGGCTGAAGTTCTGGAGTTCTCCAGGAAGATGGATGCTCACTGGCGGTCGAAGGCAGACGCCAAGGATTGGGATGGTGTCTTCGCGGACCTGGAGGTCTATGCGTTGGCAGGCCAGGCTGTGGCTGCCGATCCCCGCCGTACGCCAGAGTATAAGGCGCAGGTCATTGAAGGCCTCAGGTTGGGCCCTACGGAGAACCGTCCGGGGCTCACCGAGGCTGATCTCGCAGCCATTAAGGAGACGGTGGGCCGGAAGGCCGCTGCATTCTGGGTCGAAGGTACGGCGCGTACCACGGTCCGGAAGTTTGCGCACGACTGCGTCCCTACGGGGCCTCCGGTCAGCTCTCAGCCCCATGCGCTCCGCGGGGAAGCGGCGCAGTGGGTTGATGACCGGCTTGAGGAGGAGGTCCAGAGAGGGCAGCTTGTGCGAGGCCCTTCGGCCTGGGGTTCGGCCCCTTTCCCTACGAAGGAGATGCCTTCCCACAAGCGGGCGAGGAAACGCCGCTTGGTGGTAGATTACCGCAGGGTAAACGCCAGGGTGAAGAGATCCACTTACTACTGCCGGCGGAGCACGGATGTGCTCGCTGCAGCGGTAGGATCAGTCTGGTATAGCTTCGTTGATGCGGTTTCCGGGTTCAATCAGATCCGCAACACGAAGCGTGCCAGGGAGGTTCTTGCCATTGTTGCGCGTAGCGGTAAGTACCTCCCTATTGGGCTTACCTTCGGGCCTGTCAATGGTCCCGACGATTTTAACTACGTCGTGGACCGCGCGTATGCGCCGGGTCGCAATCGAAGGCTTAGGTTCACTAAGGAATGGGTGGCCTATGTCGACGACCTGACGGTTCGTACAGGTAGGGTCGTTGACGGCCGTTTCCTCACGGATGCGGAGGCAGAGGAGGAGATAAGGACGGCGTGCCGGAAGGGCAGCCGCTCCGCGCCTCAGACCGCCGCTTCCGCCCTTGAAGCCTTAGGCGCTCGAGGCCGCGACGGCTCGAGCTCCAGTCCGCCTGACGCGGACCGGAAGGTCGCGCCTAAAGCAAAAGCAAAACACGATGAATCCCTAACGGACACTAACCACCCCACAAGAGCCCTATACCCTAACTCGCTTGTGTTCGTCTTGACCGCTTGTGTCTTGACCGCGGGGTCTAGGTTAGGGTTCGGGGTCTTAGTGTGCCGCGTCGGGGGGGTTCGGGGGGGAACGTGGGGGGCAGCTCGGACGCAGGCCTGTACGCCCGTGGGTCGCTACCTCCTTTCTATGCTACTACTCGTTGCGTGCGTGCTGCAGCAAGGGTGTAGTGAGGTAGTCCAGGGTGTAGGTCGTGCTGAGTGTGAGCCCTACCCCCTCTCTCTGTGCAGCCCCCTTGAACCCCCTGCCTTTCAGGACATGGCCGCGCAGCGTGGGCTCAAGACGAGTAGCCCAGTAGCTTGCGACGGGCCGCGCGGGCCCTTGCCATCGGCTTCTTGCGCCTCGCGGTGTGCTTTGGCACACGTGGGCCGGGAGGTCGCGTGTACCCCTCTTTCCTTCGCTGCCGGTGGGTCCTCCGTGGACCGGCTGGTCGCGGAGCCACTCCCACTTTTTCCTCCGTGTGCCGGGCCCCTCGTGGGCCAGGGAGCCGCGAGGGGCGCCATGGGAGGTGGCCGCAGACGCGGGAACGAAGGGAAAGGCGGTCGTGATAGCAACTCACGATGGCAGCCGTGGGTGTGGCTAGAGAACCCCGCGGTTTGCCAGAGGGCGCTTACGCAAGCCCTCCGCCACGGCAAATTCGGCCTGCAGGGCCATCTCGGCGAAGGGGGCTGGATTAGCGTATCCGCCTTAGCCGAGAAGCTCCAGATCACTTCGTCCGCGATCGAGGCAGGTGCGGCGAGTGATCTGGAAAACGCGGCTGGCGGTCGGGAGAAGCAGCGGCTGGAGCTGGTCGATGGCCGGATCCGGGCTCTCCAGGGACACGGCCGTGGGTCAGGATTGACCGCGGGCACCGTGTATGGAGACGGCCTCGATGAGGCCGGCATGAGGGAGCTCTCGGTAGAGTACGGAGGCTCCACCCTCTGTCATGGCACAGAGGTGTTTCATGCGCGGCGGATCGGCCGCGACGGCCTCCTCCCGGGAGGCGGAAACGGCCCGCGCCTGACTGTCCATTGGGTGATCGGGCCCGGGTACCCAAGACAGCGGGACAGTACGTCGGGCTTTAGAAAGAACTCGACCTGTCTTGTGGTCTCGAACCTCGAGCTCCTAAGGGCTTCCGGGGTGCCCGTCTGGAGAGGGACAGACGGATGTGTTCTGACAGGGCGTGTCCCTCCAGAATGCATCCTCCGAATCCTCACGGTGCAACCCGGCTGTGAAGTCTTCGACCTCTCGCTTGCAGAGCGTCAGGGTAACACCCTGCGGTGGGTCGATGATGCGGAGCCCGGGAGCGGAGTCCGCAGAGAGCAGTCGGCGCCGCCTGGCGGAGCCGGCCCGGTCAACTACTATATCGGGGACGAGGACTCGTCTTCCGAGCTGGAAGTTGAGGTGCGGGCCAAGAGCTCGGCAATGCCGGCGGGACCCCCGCCTGGACCACCTAAGGAGGGTGGTCCCCGTGGGATGCCCTCTGCGCTGCATCGGTCCAGGACGGTCGATGATAGGCCGCCGCCAGGGCGGGAAGGCAAACTAAAGCCTACCCCCAAGGTGGCCCCAGAGGGAGCGCCTTCGGCAGGGGAACAGGAGCGGGGAAGATCACACCGCCCCCCTCAAAAGGTGCCTCCCGAAGCACCGCCTGCGGACACGATCCGCTACAAGACGCCGCCCAGGGCCCGGGATGAGCTGCCTGAGGATCCTCAGGCCGCGCCCGGTGACCCTGAGGGTGCCGGTGCAGCGCCTGGGGATCAGCCGATGGAGGCGGACCGTACGCTTACTCCAGCGGATTTGTTCCACCCGAAGAACTTCAGCAAGAAGGCGAACCCGAAGCCGCCGCCGAAGAGGCCAGCCGTTCCGGAAGGAATGGTCACGGTGAAGCCTGGCCCGACGCCGAAAGGGGTCAGGCCTCCACCGCCGTTCCTGATCATGGAAACCGAGAGGGCCGAGGAGTTCTTGAGCACCAGGCCTGGATGGTTGCTGGGTGGGCCGGCTGAGCCGCCCATCGCGCGATCTCCTCCTCCGCCACCTGCTGCGAGGAACCGGTCGGAAAGGCCCTTGCCTCATGGAGGGCTGGGGCCCGGGCCTTACCAAGGCCCTATCCGGCCTAAGCTTGGTGGGCCTCCGCTCAAGGCCGCTCCGAAGGGGGCCGTTCCTAGTGCTGAAGCCCCTTCTGCGAGCTCGGCCTCCACGGGAGGCCCAGAGGGCTCCCGAGAAGGAGGTACGGCCGTCCCAGAGGAGACCGAGGAGGAACGGGCCAAGACTGAGGCCATCCTCCGCGGGATCGACGATTTCATGGCATCCGTGGAGCGTCGGTCGGCAAGCCAAGAACGGCCCGCTCCGAAGTCTCCTGCGCGGCACACCTTTGTGCCTTTCAGTGTGGATCCGATTCCCGAGGAGGCTGCAGTGCCTGGGGAATTCGTCGATCTCGGGGACACCCCCGACCGGAGTGCGATCCATGGCGGGGGCGTGGCTGGTTGCCCTACACCCGAGGAGATTGGGAACGGAGACCCTAGAAGGGTTCCTTCCCGTGGGTCCGGCCACAAGTGTGGTATCCGCGGGTGCCGTGCCGAATTCGAGCACGAGTACGAAGCCGCGTACCACCGAGCGGCGGTCCACGGAAGGGGCCTTCCGGCGAACATGGTGCCGGCCCCGTGCGACGATGCGTTCTTTGGAGAAGCCGCTGTGGCTCTGAGACGCTTCCGCCACGGAGAAGCTCGCAGAGACCACAGAGACCGTGTCTGGGTCTTTGAGGCTGACCTGGGCCGGTTTACGCATATCTCCAACCCGGACCGCTTCTGTGATCGCATCGGGGCGGAGCTGCGTGATTTCAGGCGGCTCCCGGATGGGGCGCCTTGTGTCACTTCCGATGGTCTCTGGCGCACGTATCGCCTTGACCGGAGGCCGGTGCAGCGGGCGAAGCCTCCCGTGCGCTACCCGAGTACCATTCTCGGGCCAGCGTACGAGGAGACGGACTTCATGATGCCCAACGCCGCAGCTCCGAGTCCCTACCGTCACTTGTTTAGGGACGAGACCCCGCTGGGCGAAGCGTTGGAGGCGATTCGCGAAGAGCAGGGGAGATCCGGAGAGGTTCCCGAAGATGTTGAACCGCCTCCTCCGGCGTTCCCCGACGAGCTTTTGGAGCCCCAAGATCCGGACGTGGACGCTCCCCGGGAAGATACCCCGAGGGAGCACGTCCAAGCGATGAGGGAAACCTTTTCAGACCTTATCTGGAACGCCCACGATGGGCTCAGAGAAGAAAAGCTCGCCGCGGGTGTCTTGAACCCTATCGCAAAGCAGACTGACACCCAACTGGAGATAGATCCCCCTATGCTGGAAACGGATCTGCTCCCTCGAGAGAAGGGGGGTGTCCAGAGGACTGGAACCCCGCCTGATCCACGATGGGGTGCGGAGCCTCAGGCTTCCAGCCCTAAGAAGAAAGCTCCGCCATCTTCGGCGACGCATTCCGAGGATCAGGAGATGGCTCCTGCTCCTCCGGATGCCTCTCAGGAGGCGTCTTCCTCCTCTGCAGCGCCTGCGGCCAACGTGACTCCCCCAGCTGAGGCAGGGAGTCCGGAGGTCCGGATCCCTAGCCTCGCGGAGTCTATGAAGGCAGGCTTGGCACGGGAAAGAGCGGCGGCACGCGCCAAGGAGGAGCTTGCTGCTTCGGCCCAGGAGGCCGCGGCTGCGGCTCCTGAGGCACGGCGCGACACCCGCCTTCCTGCAGTGACCAAGGAGGAAAAGGAGACAGCAGAGGCTAAGTCCCTCTCCTCCCTCAAGCGCGCCGTTGAGGAGAGCGGCTCTGAGCGTCAAGGCCCCGCGGCCAAGCGGGCCACCACCAAGAAGGAAGAAGCGCCCTCGGCACCAGCCGGCCCTGCAGGAGCCGCGGCCGGGACAGGCGCGGCTCCCTCGTCTAGTGGCGAGGCAGGTGCCGAAGAAGGTGCCAGCGGGGCCGCTGCTCCGTCGAGCACAGACAAGCGGCGACCCGCGGAGCCGGAGGGACCGCCGCCGCCCAAGAAGCGATTCACAACATGGCAGGATACCATGGAGTCGCCGGCTCCCCAACACCGAGTTTCGGGGGTTTACGGACTCTCGAACGAGGTTCCCGGGGCCGATTGGCGCGACGTGGACTGGGATGCGACTCCACCGCCGGGGCCTGGAAGGCCCGGCGCCCGCGACGTGGATCCCAGGCTCACGGTCCCCCTTGATCTCCAACATGATGAACAGATCAGGGAATTCTTCCGAGGCGGTGGTGAGCATACGCTCGAGCAGCTCCTCGCGTTGGCGCGGCGCCGGAGGCGCGCGTTCGTCTACCAGGCTGCGATTTTGTCGAACAGGCCAGTGTTTGAAATCTGGCCCGATTACGATGAAAACGAGCTTGGACCGACACCCGAGCGCGTTCCGCTCCTCACAGGCAAGGTCTGGCCTTGGGGCTGGTGGGATTGCTTTACTTGTGGGCGTGCGAACCCACCAGAACGCAATACCTGCCGGCACCATGATTCCGAGGAGCTCGGAGGTGCCCCCTGTGTGGGGATCTTCGAGGACAGCCTGTACTGGAGCACGCCGGTGGACCTGCGAACGGCGCCGGCGTGGTTCATCGAGGTCTGGCTCGATGAACATAAGGAACGCATAAAGGAGTACCTTTATGCGAAGCGTTCGGACGCGATCGCCGCCGCAATGTCCAACGCCTACTGGACCTGTGGGCGGGACACATGCCAAGAGAGGAACATGTTATGGCGCAAACTGTGCTTTAAGTGCAGTGGCCCTAAGTCGGGCGCGTCGTTCATAACCCACGGCATGCCGCCCCAGGAAGGCGACGATGAAGCTGCTTCTTCGTCGGAAGAGAGCGAGGGCACGAAGATGGAACGGATCGAGCGTTCCATCAACGCCGATCCCCTTGCGGAGCATGCGAGGAAATTCCTCCGCTCCGGACGGAAGAGGCTCCGCGCTGAAAAGCGCAGGCAGGCAGAGCTCTCTCAAGACTCTGCCCGAGCCTGGTGGAGCCAACCTTCCTCCGGGCGCGGTGCACCCAGTGGGGGCCGCAGCTCTGGCAGCAAGGGTGGTGGCAAAGGTGGTGGAAGGGGAAGCTCGAACCGCTACGGCAACCGAGGATGGTGGGCCGGAGGTGCTGCCGGACTGGCATACTCCTCCCGACTCGGCGAGCGTGCTGGGCAGCCCGCCCTCACGCTCCCACTGCGTGGCCCGGGTGGCCACAGAGTGGCGCCCGAGGCCCCTGCCGTTTCTTCTCGCCCCGCTGTCTCTTCCGGGCCCTCGAACCGTGGTGGGTTCCTTGGGGCCGTGCGCTCGATAGGCGCTGCGGTCTCCAGCTGGGCTCTCTCCAGGAGAGCGCGCAATCGCGCAGCCCACGCCACAACGGGCAACATTGGATGGAAGATGGGTTTGGTGGCCGCTGCGCTGGCGCCTACCCTCTTCAATGTTGAGCGCGGTGCCAGAGAGGTGGCACACGTGAGCCTCACTGCAGTTGCCACTGCGGCGGAGGACCTCATCGAGGAATCCTCTGGTATCCTCGTTCGGGGTGTACGCGTGGTTGGCTTGACGGCCGTCGTCCTACTGTGGACGTTCGCGGCCGTAGTGCTGTGGTGGGCCGGACGTGTCGCCACTAACCGGCTAATGCACGCCATGAACGGTAACCCCTTTGGGAATGCTGTTCTGGTGTCGCTCGAAGGCCGGGAGGCTGTCTTTGAGGTTGAATCAAAGACTAAGGCCGGAGCACACAGGGTTCTTGTGAAGGTCGGGTCGGGCGCGGACGGCGCAGGCTGCGACTGCAAGGCATTCCTCAACGAGGGACGTTGTGGTCACATAGAACGCGCTGTTGAAGCTGCGGGGCA
Organism: Symbiodinium sp. CCMP2592; assembly: GCA_905221615.1. Lineage (NCBI taxonomy): Eukaryota > Dinophyceae > Suessiales > Symbiodiniaceae > Symbiodinium > Symbiodinium sp. CCMP2592. The sequence goes on along the minus strand of CAJNDT010006072.1, from coordinate 308,302 downwards.
ACTCGTGGCCATGACAGGCGCGAGCGCTGCCCCAACGCTGTCCGTCGCCCCGGCCGCGACTAGACGCGCCCGTGCGATCCTCGGCGCGCAGGCCCTGGAACAGGGGTGCCTTGCCGGCATGGTGTCGAAAGCGAGATCGCTCTCTGAAAGAGCTCGGAATGTCGGGAACCCGTCCGAGGGTTGCCTTGACGGCTTTCCCAAGCTCAGAGGCCGCCACGAGGTGGCCACAGTGTCGGCGCCTCCGACAGAGACTGTTCCGAAGACGCCTGCAGCGGAGGCTTCCCGCCAGGGTACCTCTGCGGAGTCTCCGGCTCCGACAGCTCCCATGTCGAGCCAGGCACGGCGTGTCAGAGACTTCCCGATCCCTGACGGCTTCGAGCGAGCCGGGGTCAAGTTTCTGACTCTTCCGGAGTATCACGCTGTGGTACAAACGATGCTATCGGACGCTGGGCATGGGGACCACGTTTACGTGCGAGCCTACAGCTTCGATAGCAAGCCTTTGGTTGGAGCCCTCGTGTCCTCGCGGGAGCGAGGCGCCCGAGCCCACGTGCTTGCCGACAACTCGCAGACGAGCCGGACCAAGCTCCAGCTGCAGTCCCTCAAGGAGCTAGGGGCGGCTGGCGTCCAGGTCCGTGTCGGCAAGGGCACCTCGGTCAAGGCGGCTTACGCCGCCGAGAACCGCACGGACGTGAGCATCGGAGCAGGCCTCGCGGGCATCCACCACGCCAAGACGGTGCTCGTGACGAGGCCGGACTCCACAGTTAGCGCCGTGATAGGAAGCCTAAACTTTAGTGCTAGTTCACGGGCCAACGCGGAGGTCGGCATCGCGGTCGCCAGTGTGCTGACCTCTGAATTTAGCCAAAAGTGGCTAGATTCGTTTGGCACCGAGTGGTCCAAGGCGCTGAAGCTCGAGGGGTTCGAAGCACCTCAGCGGAACCACCGCGGGCGGGCAAAACCCTCAAATGTCCAGCAGCCCGCCGCGCAACCCAACGTGGAGCCGCAGTGACCGTGGACTAGAAGTCGCGGACTGCGCTCCGCCCTTCTAGCCACCTGTGGCAACTTCAGTTTGGTCGCAGCACCTAGCTGCTTTCCGATGAGACGACAGGGTGGCGTATCCGCTCTACAGGTCTTTGACGGGAGCGGCTAGGGAGGCACGGTAGTGCTCCCGAAGCGCGTGGAGTAACGCCGCAGCTTCAGCTGCTCGTTTCACCAGCCCTGTGGCCGCAGTGCGGCGCAGGCTGTGTACAGTAGGAAACCAGAGCCTCGTGCAGCACAGGCCGTGAAAAACGAAGGTCTTGTGCTGAGTGCGAAGGGTTTGTAGGAGGGCAGGGTCTGTAGGTCAGTTTTACGGCCTCCGGCCGCCCGCGGAATCCTACGGCTCTATCGTGCTCTCGGCTGAGGGGCGAATGTAACTGTACATAGTCTGCGGGATGGCTGTTGTGCTGTATGCTTTTATGCATGCTCTTCTGTAATTCGTATTCATAACATTTTTGGCTCAAGTGAGCACGGCAGTGTGTCGTTGGTAGCTTCTCGTTGCCGCGACGCAATTGCGCGCAGCCCGTCCTGGGCGGACGTTCGACCTGTCACGGTCGTTGGACTTTCTGCTTGGACGGAAAACGAGGGTGCGTGCTGCCCCTTTGGGTTTCCGTTCTCCACAATCCGTCCTAATAGTAAGTTGTAGTCGTTGTAGTAATGGTTTTTTGGTAGTATTACTAGTAGTAGTAGTAGTAGTAGTAGCAGTAGTAGTAGTCGTAGTAGTAGTTCTGGTAATAGTAATAGTAGTTACTAATTATTATTATGAGTAGTAGTAGTAGTAGTAGCAGTAGTAGTATCAATAGTAGCAGTTGGTAGTTAGTAGTTTTGTACTAGTAGTTAGTAGTGATAATACTCGTAGTACTACCGAAAATTTGCATTGCTACTCCTATTACTACTACTGCCTGCTAGGACTAATAAGACCTTCAACTAGCCAGTAACTGTCAGTATGCTGCTAGTTTCCTAGTAGTACTCCTCCTCGCATTGCTACGACTACTAGTATTACTACTAACTACTACTACTGCTACTACTCCTACTCCTATCTAGTACTAGTACTACTACTCGAACTACCACTACTACTACGACCACACTTCCACTTCTAGTACTACTAGTAATAGATATTGCTAGTGGAACTACTACTACTACTACTAGTGCTAGTGCTAGTGCTAGTGCTAGTACTAGTACTACGACTACTACAAACTAGTACTACTATTAGTACTACCAAATACTACTACTAGTACTACTACTACTACTACTACTGCTACTACTACTACTACTACTGCTACTACTACTACTACTACAACTACTACTACTACTACTACTACTACTACTACTATACTACTACTACTAGTACTACTACTACTACTACTACTACTACTACTACTACTACTACTACTACTACTACTCAGTTTTACTACTACTACTACTACTTCTGCTACAACTACTACTACTGATAGTAGTACTACTTCCACTACTACGACTACTACATTGAAGTGACTACTACTACTACTACTACTACTACTACGACTATACACTACTACACTGAAGCCCCACAAACCAGCGTAAAGGGATAGATCCGGGCCGCAACAGGACCAATAAGCATGCGCAGCAAAGGGCCCCGAATTGCGCAAAGATGCCACGCACAGGGTCCCCAGGGGCCATAAATTGCACCGCACAGGGATCCGAAGGGCCCAGAGCAGCGCCGCAGAAGGAGAGGCACCCGACATTCCTAAAATGCGCCGCGGAAGCACCCCAAACACTGCCAGTGTTGCTTGCTACTCTACAATAATTCTACATACACTAGTTCTATGTGTTTATTCTGACCCCTTGCGGCGCATTTGTGGGTCTCCTTGCGGCGCATTGCTGGGACCCTTTGCGGCGCAGTAGAAGGTAGTAGTAGTCGTCCTAAGTAGTAGTACTAGTAATAATCTAATGGTAGTACTAGTAGTACTAGCAAGTAGTATTAGTAAGTACTACTAGTAAGTAGTACAAGTAAATAGTACTAGTAAGTAGTAGTAGTAGTAGTAGTTGTTGTAGTAGTAGTAGTAGTAGTGGTAGCGGTAGCAGTAGCAGTAGAAGTAGCAGTAGTAGTATTAGGGGTAGTGGTAGTAGTAGTAGTAGTAGGTTGTACTAGTAGTAGTTGCAGTTGTGCAGCATTAACAGCAAGTAATAGTAGTCTTCGTGGTATTGCTAAGCAGAAATATTATTATTACTACTACTACTACTACTACTAGTAAGTAGTAAGTGTTAGTAGTAGTAGTAATAGTAGTAGTAGTAGTGGTAGTAGTAGTAGTAGTAGTAGTCGTAGTCGTAGTAGTAGTAGTAGTAGTAGTAGTAGTAGTAGTAATAGTAATAGTAATAGTAATAGTAATAGTAATAGTAATAGTAATAGTAATAGTAATAGTAATAGTAATAGTAATAGTAATAGTAATAGTAATAGTAATAGTAATAGTATGATAGTAATAGTAGTAGCAGTACTAGTACCGGTAGTAGTACTGGTAGTAGTACTGCTAGTAGTAGTAGTAGTAGTAGTAGTAGTAGTAGTAGTAGTAGTAGTAGTAGTAGTAGTAGTAGTGGTAGTGGTAGTAGTAGTAGTAGTAGTAGTAGTAGTCGTAGTAGTAGTTCTACTACTGATAGCAGTAGTAGCAATAGCTTTTGTGGGTCCCCTTGCGGCGCATTGCTGGGACCCTTTACGGCGCATTTCTGTGTCTCCTTGCGGCGCATTGCTGGGACCCTTTGCAGCGCATTTGTGGGTCTCCTTGTGGCGCATTGCTGGGACCCTTTGCAGCCCTGCACTTGCCAGTGCAACGAGGGTTGAGGGACCTCCTCCCCTCCCTCTCGAGGGCGCCGCTGCCCCCCGACAGAGGAACAGGGGAGAGGTACCAGGCAGCGCCCCGGCCACGGCACAGTTCATGCGACTTGATATAGAGTGTCGCCAACCGCCGGAGGCGCGATGGATCGCCCTGGCTGTTAAGCCCTCCGCTTTAGCCAATGAGGTGCTCAGCCTGTGTCGCAACAGGCTGAAGCTGGGGGGTTTGGACTGCCTCCAGGTCTGGCCCGACGAGGCGATCCTGGACCTGCGGTTGCCCTTGGGCGATCAACTTCGCGAGGGCGAACGGACCCTCATGGCTACAGGGCCTTCGGCCCCACAGCCGGAGTTCCCCGTGGCCAGTGGGCCAGCCCTGAGCGAGGGTGCGGGGTCCGAAGGAGGGACGGGTGCTCCCCCCCTCAAGAGCCTTCCTCCTCGGATCCGGCTCTTGACGAGGTTGTGGTGCCACCACCCTCTTACGGACCCCACCGGGCTGTCAACAGCCCCGATGGGCTGTTTTGTTACGCTTGTAGGGTTCGGTCCCCTACAATCGAACATATGCAGGCCCATTTCATGACGCCCGGGCATCAGGAGAGGGTCCGGCGTTTCTTGGCCTCCTAGCCAAGACCCTCTCCTGTGCGGAGACAGGGTGCTCTGCAGGGTGAGGTGTTCCTCCCTTTCGGGTGAGGCTTCCTCCCTGTAGGACAGTGCGTCCTGTTTCACTGGGATGTGGCTGCTCCACTCCCAGGAAGTGGTTTCCACTCCTGCCAGTAGCTCAGGTAGGTCAGGTAGCCTGCAGCTCTAGGTAGGAGTAGCCACTGCCGCCACTTTGGCGATGCCCGCAAAGCGGATGACTCCAAAACTGGAGTTAATTCATGCATGTCGGACAAGCCTACGGGCTGCTTATGCGAAGCGTGTGTGCGAAGCCACAGGCACTGATTGTTTTGCCCGTCAATGATGTGATAGGGATGGTGCTGCATGTGGCAAATCCGACTGAGACAGTCGTGGTGGTGATTCATCATGTTTCTGTCAGTGATGCGAATGGCATAGTGGTGTGAGTGTGGGCCAGCCAAAGGTGGCGGTGATGATGGGGATGCTGGTGTGATCGATTGTTGCCATCACTATCTGACATGTTGCGGGTCAGAGTCTAACAGTCTAACAGAATCAGATGAATTGGAACATTATTAATTAATGTTCGTTCTATAAGAATCCGTGCCTGCAGCAAGCAAGCCCGGAGTGGCTAACTGACATTCGTTGAGACTGAGTGACAAAGGCTTTTCTTCTTCTCTGGGCCACAGCTATTATTAATAAACAATTCCTTTCATCATCTGAATATCACTACAGTACTGCAGCACGACCGAAGCAAACAATCGCACCACACCAAGACATAGCAGCTGAGACGGCTAAAGTTATCCTCCACCCGAAAAATTCAAGATTGAGTAACATTAACTAATGTTGGTTAGAACGATGAGTCCAAAACCACAACAACTGAACCCCTGAAGGAAGATTCAATTCTAAGTGTCTCTGTATGTGTTAAGTAACAATGTTGAATTGAATGAAGTGGAAATCTGATGTAGCACTGCGGATCACCGAATGACTTCTACTGCTGCACTGTCCGAAAGATGACGGTGGAAGTCTTTGAAAAAAACATATGAATAGTTTCCGCAGCTGTAATACTAGTAAATTCCGGATACTTGGAGTCGTGCTAAGGACTGGGCGGTGACACTGGCAGCCACCGGGGATTTCTCGCCTGGTCCGGTTGCTCAGGTCCCACTCATGGCCCATGAGTACTAGTGCTATAATAGCAGAAATTAATCGAAGCACCTTGTTAGCTACCACTGTTACTAACATGCAACTTCGTAGCAGCGAAGCACCCGACATTCCTAAAATGCGCCCCGGAAGCACGCCAAGGGCGGCCAGTGTTGCTGGCTACTCTACTTCTACATACACTAATTCTATTATATGTTTATTCATACAAATATTAAACAGTATGTGTTACCGTTGCTGGTGACGTCATATACTGCCACTAACTAGTGCTAGTAGTGTTTGTTTATGTAGTCTTCACTGTGGGATTGCCAGGAGCAGATAAACGCACCGCAAGGTAAAAAGGGTCCGACCAATGCAACCGCAAGAAAACCCACATATGCACCAGCAATGCGCCGCACACGATACACAAAAATGCGCCGCAAAGGTTGGCAGCCATGCGCCGCAAAGGGACCCGCAAATGCTATTGCTTCTGCTACTACTAGAAATAGTAGAACTACTAATATCTTCAATACTACTACTTCTAATACAAATACGACACGCCAAGGAAACCTCAAAATGCGCCGCAGAGGCTCCCAAAAATGCGCCGCAAAAGCAAGGCTCCCAAAAATTGCGCCGCAAGGGCACCCAGATATGTGCCACGAAGGCTCCCAGAAATGCATTGTGGTGGCCCAGAAATGCGCTGCAGTGGCGCCCAGAAATGCACTACAAGGGGAATTAGAAACTAGTACTAGCTACTACTATTAATAAAATATAAATACTACAGAGCAAAGGAGACCCCAAAATTGCGCCGCAAAGGCCCCCAAAATTGCGCCGCAGAGGCTCCCAAAAGGCGCCACAAGGGGAGTTAGAAACACTACTGCTAGTACTGTTATTACTACAAATACTAGAAGTACTCTCATACAAATACTACACAGCAAAGGAAACCCCAAAATTGGGCCGCAGAGGCTCCCAAAATTGCGCCGCAAAGGCCCCCAAAATTGTGTCGCAGAGGCTCCCAAAAGGCACCGCAAGGGGAGTTAGAAACACTATTGCTAGTACTGTTATTTCTACAAATACTAGAAGTATTCTCATACAAATACTAGACAGCAAAGGAGACCCCAAAATTGCGCCGCAAAGGCCCCCAAAATTGCGCCGCAAAGGCCCCCAAAATTGTGTCGCAGAGGCTTCCAAAATGCACCGCAAGGGGAGTTAGAAACACTATTGCTCGTACTGTTATTACTACAAATAGTAGAAGTACTCTCATACAAATACTACACAGCAAAGGAAACCCCAAAATTGGGCCGCAGAGGCTCCCAAAATTGCGCCGCAAAGGCCCCCAAAATTGTGTCGCAGAGGCTTCCAAAATGCACCGCAAGGGGAATTAGAAACACTATTGCTCGTACTGTTATTACTACAAATACTAGAAGCACTCTCATACAAATACTACACAGCAAAGGAGACCCCAAAATTGCGCCGCAGAGGCTCCTAAAAGGCGCCGCAAGGGGTGCTAGAAACACTATTGCTAGTACTGTTATTACTACAAATACTAGAAGTACTCTCATACAAATACTACACAGCACAGGAGACCCCAAAATTGCGCCGCAAAGGCCCCCAAAATTGTGTCGCAGAGGCTTCCAAAATGCACCGCAAGGGGAGTTAGAAACACTATTGCTCGTACTGTTATTACTACAAATACTAGAAGCATTTTCATACAAATACTACACAGCAAAGAAAACCCCAAAATTGTGCCGCAAAGGATCCCCAAATTGCGCCGCAAAAGCCCCCAAAATTGCGCCGCAGAAGCTCCCAAAAGGCACCGCAAGGGAAGTTAGAAACACTATTGCTAGTTCTGTTATTACTACAAATACTAGAAGTACTCTCATACAAATACTACACAGCAAAGGAAACCCCAAAATTGGGCCGCAGAGGCTCCCAAAATTGCGCCGCAAAGGCCCCCAAAATTGTGTCGCAGAGGCTTCCAAAATGCACCGCAAGGGGAGTTAGAAACACTATTGCTCGTACTGTTATTACTACAAATAGTAGAAGCACTCTCATACAAATACTACACAGCAAAGGAAACCTCAAAATTGGGCCGCAGAGGCTCCCAAAATTGCGCCGCAAAGGCCCCAAAAATTGTGTCGCAGAGGCTTCCAAAATGCACCGCAAGGGGAGTTAGAAACACTATGGCTCGTACTGTTATTACTACAAATACTAGAAGTACTCTCATACAAATACTACACAGCAAAGAAGACCCCAAAATTGCGCCGCAAAGGCCCCCAAAATTGTGCCGCAAAGGCCCCCAAAATTGTGTCGCAGAGGCTCCCAAAAGGCGCCGCAAGGGGAGTTAGAAACACTATTGCTAGTACTGTTATTACTACAAATACTAGAAGTACTCTCATACAAATACTACACAGCAAAGGAAACCTCAAAATTGGGCCGCAGAGGCTCCTAAAATTGCGCCGCAAAGGCCCCCAAAATTGTGTCGCAGAGGCTTCCAAAATGCACCGCAAGGGGAGCTAGAAACACTATTGCTCGTACTGTTATTACTACAATTACTAGAAGCACTCTCATACAAATACTACACAGCAAAAGAGACCCCAAAATTGCGCCGCAGAGGCTCCCATAAGGCGCCGCAAGGGGTGCTAGAAACACTATTGCTAGTACTGTTATTACTACAAATACTAGAAGCACTCTCATACAAATACTACACAGCAAAGGAGACCCCAAAATTGCGCCGCAAAGGCTCTCAGAAATGTGCCGCAGAGGCTCCCAACAGGCGCCGCAAGGGGAGCTAGAAACACTATTGCTAGTACTGTTATTACTACAAATAATAGAAGTACTGTCATACAAATACTACACAGCAAAGGAGACCCCAAAATTGGGCCGCAGAAGCTCCCAAAATAGCGCCGCAAAGGCCCCCAAAATTGTGTCGCAGAGGCTTCCAAAATGCACCGCAAGGGGAGTTAGAAACACTATTGCTAGTACTGTTATTACTACAAATACTAGAAGTATTCTCATACAAATACTACACAGCAAAGAAGACCCCAAAATTGCGCCGCAAAGGCCCCCAAAATTGTGTCGCAGAGGCTTCCAAAATGCACCGCAAGGGGAGTTAGAAACACTATTGCTAATACTGTTATTACTACAAATACTAGAAGTACTCTCATACAAATACTACACAGCAAAGGAGACCCCAAAATTGCGCCGCAGAGGCCCCCAGAAATGCGCCGCAAGGGGAGTTAGAAACACTATTGCTAGTGCTGTTATTACTACAAATACCAGAAGTGATCTCATACAAATATTACACAGAAAAGGAGACCCCAAAATTGCGCCGCAAAGGCTCCCAGAAATGCGCCGCAAGGGGAGTTAGAAACACTATATTGCTATTTCTGCTATTACTACAAATACTAGAACTACTACTACTACTACTACTACTACTACCATACTACTACTTAGACATGCTACACGGCAAGGAGACCCCAAAATGCGCCGCAAAGGGTCCCAGAAATGCGCGGCAAGGGACTAGAACCCAACTACTCGTAGCATGAGTATTACTACTACTTCTACTACTAAACTAATAGTCATAGTAATACTAAGTAGTATAGTAGTAGTAGTAGTAGTACTAGTAAAAGAAGTAGTATAGTAAAAGAAGTACTAGTAGTAGTAGTAGTAGTACTAGTAGTACTAGTAGTACTACTAGTATTAGTAGTACTAGTAGTACTAGTAGTAGTAGCAGTAGTAGTAGTAGTAGTAGTAAGTAGTAGTAGTAGTAGTAGTAGTAGTAGTAGTAGTAGTAGTAGTAGTAGTAGTAGTAGTAGTAGTAGTAGTAGTAGTAGTAGTAGTAGTAGTACTAGTAGCTCAGTTTAAGTGGCAGTAACACTAGTAGTTTTAGTAGATATAGTAGTTCAGTATTCCGTAGTAGTAGGCAATGGCAGTAGCAGTACCAGAAGCACTAGTGCTATTATTGCTAGTAGTAGTACTACTAGCAATAATAATACCCGGCAGTGACTACTGCCAGTGCTACAGCTGTGTGTCCACTAGTTTAGTAACCAGCAACTTATGTATTATTATTACTGGTAGCCATTTGTCTGCATACTAGCATTAATACTTCTTGTTTGCTGTAAGGTCCAAGTCATACTTGTCATGTTTCTACATTAAGTAATTAATTATCATCAGTTAGCACTAGCAGTTAGCAGTTGTTCTTCTTCTAAGAACTTTCTGTTGGTTCTTATGCTTACTGCTGCTACTTTCGGTAGTTTGTTTAACTTTGTGCTACTACAATGCCCCTGTGTGTGTGTGCCCCAGCAACTGTACAGTACAGGTCTGACTAAGCTGGGAAATGAGCCTCAGGTCTTAGTACTGAGCAAATCCGATGGCTGCTAAATCTGCTTGTAGCAGTCATGTCATTGCATGATGAACGACCTGTTGCTGTGTTGTTTCCTTGGGTGGTGAATCATTCATGGATCTGATTGCATTTGAATCAACAGATCAGCTTTTCATTGAAAACCTGGATTCCTCTGGATCCTGCAGCCAGCGGTCAAGCGGCGAAGGCAGCGAGACAAATTAGAGGACGTGGCATGCAAGCAATAACCAGTCATACATCTGAGATGTGACATTATCGTCCACTCACTGCTCATCCACTGCTGCTTTTACATTACATTTACGAGCTCAACAAAAATCTTGCCACCACTGTACGTGGCTGAGCTTCAGTTCCATCCCATTCTTCCTACATTAATCACGTGTAGTTACTGACTCTTAATCACAGTGGTTTATGATTTATCATGTAGTCTCACATGCGGACACATACCCATGTGCTGCAGCCAAGCCAAACCTGCATGAATCAGAAACCAGTTCATATGCTGCTCCCCTCTAATGAGAAAAAGCGAAATTAGTAAACTACAGTTACATAATTATGACAGACAATTACTTGAAGACTGTCTCGCCTCCCTACTGTCAGCTGCTGGCAGCTGGAGGCCGCTCCCGCTGGCAGGCCTGGGTGGTGAGTTACTTGAACCTTCAACCTGTATAACAACAATATGTCGTCCCTAGCATAATTCTGACAGACTTCTAGTATATGACTTGCTTGTCTTACAATTACAAGTTCAGAAGCCACGTCTCTAGCATAATGCATTCTGACAGATTCTAGCATATGACTTGCTCGTCTTACAATGACAAGTTCAGAAGCCACTGCACATCCGCCTAGCTTAGCTTGGCATCAGGCTCTCTGCTGCAATGACTCCATCCCTTTGCAACATGGACCGACCGGAGCAATGACAGCACGCTCACAACCTCCATACACCATTTTCTTCATTTCCCAATGTCAATCGATGCCCCACACTGTACACAAAAAATCAATGCCTGGAAGGGGCAGAGGCGGGCACAAAATTGCCTGTTGATCATCTGCATCTAGCTGTTCAGTTCATAATTATAACATGAGAATGCAATTTGCTGCATAATTGTAGGCATTCTTTGTCAGACCAGCTGCTGATTATGATTAGTGATTGGGCTATGCCCTTGGTTTATATACTGTACTATATACTTGACTTAACTTAACTTACACGCCCCCGCCCCATCCAGGTGGCGGAGGGGGCACTTTCGCCAGCTGGGAGTCATCCTCCATTTCCGGCTCTTCCTCCTCCTCGTCATCGTCGCGCATCGTCCTGCGGCGCCTGCCTCCTCCTCGTCCACAGGCACACCTGCCTCCTCCTCGTCCACAGGGGCACCTGCCTCCTCGTCATCCTGCTCCAGTTCCGGAGCCTCTGCCGCCGCAGGCTCCGGGGCCTCTGCCGCCGCCTTTGCCTTTGCCTTAGCCTTTGCCTTGGCCTTGGTCACCGCAGCCGGCGACGGTGTCACCGGGGTACCCGGCCCCAGACTCCCGGGACTCAAAGTCGACCCGGGACTCCCACTCATCCCGGGACTCGCACCCGTCCCTCCACGTCCCCCTGTCGAGATCACGGGGTTGAAGGTCGGCACAGGGACCTCCACTCCCGCCGACGAGAAGTTCTGCGTGCAGAGGGACATCAGCAACCCAGCATTCGCTGCCAGGCATCCTGAGCCAGCACGGCAGTAGTGGTGATGAAGTTGTGGGATGATGAAGAAACCCCCAGAAATGCGCCGCAACGAGACCCCAACAATGCGCCGCAAAGGCTCCCAGAAATGCCCCGCAAGGGGAGTTAGAAACACTATTGCTATTACTGCTGCTATTAATACAAATACTAGAACTATGAGTACGAATACTACCACTACTACTACTTCTACTACTATTAATTTAATAATAATAATACTAGTACTGATACTGGTACTTATACTATTCTTAACACTTCATGCTAACTACTACTGTAGTGCAGTAATCATATTACTACCACTACTACTTCTACTTAAATCTACTACGAAGACTTATGACCTGCTATTAAAGCTGTTTCTACTATTAGTTAATACAACCAATTACTATTACTACCACTAATAGTAATACTTACTATATACATTTATATATATATATATATACACACAGTATATAAGTTACACGTGTATGTTTTTTTGCTGTTTTTTGGCTTGGAATCTGCCAGGGGTGTAGCGTTTATGCCCTGTTTTGTTTTTTGGCTCACCTGAGTGCCATCCATCACTCCCGACTCAAGCTGACCAACACACAAGCCTCTCAAAGAGCAAAAACTCGGACCCGAGGCACCCCCGATCAAGGTCTGTGGCTGTGGCACCGGGGATTTCTCGCCCGGTACGCCACACCACTCACCGAGCTCGAGGTGCTGTCTCCGGTCGCACCGGGGATTTCTCGCCCGTCGTCTGTGGCACCGGTGATTTCTCGCCCGTACCGCCACTGTGGCACCGGGGATTGCTCACCCGTACCGCCACTGCGGCACCGGGGATTTCTCACCCGGTATGCCACTGTGGCACCGGGGATTTCTCACCCGTACCGCCACTGTGGCACCGGGGATTTCTCACCCGGTATGCCACTGAGCGTCGTCGTCTGTGGCACCGGGGATTTCTCACCCGTACCGCCACTGTGGCACCGGGGATTTCTCGCCCGGTATGCCACCTGGCACACCCACCGGGGTTTTCACACCCGGTGCGAGTGGCCAGATTAATTAAACTCTGAAGTCAGAACCTGAACCTGAATGTCTGAAATCTGAACTCTGACTGCAAAACCCCCTCATGCCGCGCCTGGGTTTAAGGTGGTCAGGGTTAGTAAGAGTCTAAAGCCTACAAGTTATTTCAGTTTAAGTTCACAGTACTGTACATTGAAAGCAAGACTTAAGTAACTCAGTCTCTCTCGGATATTTCCATATTTTCAATATACTTATTATATTAATTATATTATTGTATTCATAACCCACTTAGACTTAGGTCAATGTCAAGCAGTGGGGCTCGGGTCGGTTCGGATCAGGCTGTAGGGTCTGGTCTATAGTCTTTAGCCAAACTGACACTTCTCTACTCAGAGATTGATGTCGATACTTACTTACTTATTACTATGGATGATCAGATGGCCCTGTGTCTATTATAACTTACCGTACCAGTATTGCATTACTATTGTCAATCCGGTCTCGGCATAATTTTAAGATTAACTTCAGGTTCGCTGCGGTTCAGGGTTGCGGGTTAGTATTACGTTACTAATAATTACTTGAATTAAATTGTAGACTTAGGTTTAGTTAGTTAAGCTAGTTAAAGGGCTCCGGACAGTCGCACCGCACCACACTGCCACCGCTGCCGGCTGAAGCGCTTGGCGGATGCAGGTGGGGTTGAAGGCTTGATTATTCAAGGATCACAAGGGCTAAGTCTGGTCATAGATGACAACAAGTACACTTTAGATCAGATTAGAGATGGAACTGGATGAATGGATTAACGTATTGGCCACTAGACAAGGTAAGAATATTTTAGTATTTTCTTAGATGACTTCTGTTGTACTGTACTGCATAACTAGCATGTGGTTATAGTTAATCACTGACTGAAACACATGGGTGTGGCATTAGTCTCAGGAGATGAGAAATAATGATGTGCTGCATTTGATTATTTATTATTAAGGTAGGACTTCCCAACTCCAATGCCCTGAATCCTCAACACCAATGTTGCTGAATCCTCAACACCAAAAGTTGTCCACTTCTGTGCTCTAGAGTCTAGAAGAACTACAGGTCAGGGCAGGTCTTGCAATACTAATACCACAAAGATGTCTGCCAATGGGGGGGCTTACTGAACTTTATATCAGAGACTGTGACCGACCCCAGACCCTAGCAATTCGAAAACCCTTGGCCCAAGACCCTAACTTAAAACCCCCAGGTTTAGGAAGTTCAACATAATTGTTATTTATGGTCCCCAAACTGAACATTACTTTGTACATCACAAAATCCCCCTGCACCGACCGCAACCGTCATCCCTGAAGCCCTGAACCTATCCCTAGACCTTATGTAAACATCCCGACCTGAACCCGCAACCCTAAAACCCTTTATCCCTCAAGCTTAACATCCTAAACCTTTAACCCTACTAAAGCCGTAAGTTCAGGCCTTCAGGCTGGGCAGATGTAGACTGACACAGGACCAGGAGAGTGAGTGAGACAAGGGCAGCATCAAGCGAAGCAGCAGCACATTGTCACGTTTCTACTTCTGATGTCAATGTCAATGACTGAAAGAACATCTCAAATTGTTTCAGCACGTGAAATCACAAAGTGGCATAGTGGTTTGAAAATCAATGAAACATAATAACAATGAAATCAAAACATGCCGTGTGCAAATTAAGTCCAAAGCAATTGTCAGTGTTACATTTCGTGCATCCATAGTCCTGAAGTCCTTTGGCAAAGTGTCATCATGCTTTGTGTCAGTGTCTGTATGTGTGTGTGGTTGGCTCCTAATGCACATCAACTTAGTAAGTTGATGTGCATGATTTACGAATTTGTGTGAGTAGTATTTTAGAAATAATATAACAGAAGGATGAATGTAGTAATCGAAATCACAAATTTCAAACAATAGGCAGAAGTTTGCAACAAGAACAGTAGTAATAATTGTAATAGCAGTAAAGGAATATCATAATTACATTGTGTAAAACATAGTAATAACAATAATAATAATAATAATAATCATAGTAAAAGTAATAAGAATAATAATGATAATAAGCAATACAAATATATTAACTAAGTAGTGATATTAATGTTATTCAAAATTGTTCAGTAGTAATAGTAATAAATAATAACAGCTATAAAGTCTAGTAATAATAGTAATAATAGTAATAATAGCAATAATAGTAATAATAGTAATTTTAGTAATAATAGTAATTTTAGTAATAATAGTAATTTTAGTAATAATAGTAGTAATAGTAACAATACTAACTAATAGTAATAATAATAATAGTAATAATAGTAATAATAGTAATACTAGTAATAATAGTAATAATAGTATTAATAGTAGAAATACCAGTAATAACACTAATAATAGTATTTCATAGTATACTAAATAATAACAGTACATAAATAACACGGGGCCCCTGCAAACCCAATTTTGCTTCTCAAAGCCCCGGCGTCCAGAACGCCCCGCCCCCCCAAAACTCTCTGATAAAGGGGAATGTAAACATCTGTATCGAACTGCATACAAATTATGGGTGTCATTTTCGGGGTTGTGGTGTTGCTGGAACTTCTTTGGTCACCTAAACCCTAAACCCTAAATCCTACACGGTTTAGGGTTTAGGGGTTAGGGTGCTGCAGCTGGCAAGTTTCAGGAAGCAAGCAGCCATGCCGAATTGTTCTGAAACCTGACACGCATCGGGCTTCTGCGCAAACGTTCCCATTCTCCACTCCAAGCCTCCCTGAACACTACTATTTGCTTAAGAAACCACCAAAAAATAAAAATAATGATCCCTATATTACCACCATAAGGAATATGTTTTTGTATTTTTTTGGGGGGGTTCTTAAGCACATAGTAGAACACTAAACACGATTGTTGACGTGCAGGATGGACCCGTCGCCGTAACTGTAACCCGAAATCTCCAAATAACGGTTTAGGGTTTAGGGTTTAGGGTTTAGGGTGCATTGCTCACACTACAAGAGCAATAATAACCCTGTGCCCCAAAACCATACATATTGAAATACTTGGTCTAAATAAATAACTCTAAACCCTCTATAGCAATCCTTGCGGCAACCCTTAGATAGGATGTTTAGGAATTCTTTATGGCAACTCTGCAAGAACTACACATGAAACTTGCGAACATAAACAGTCTATGCAAAGATATCCTGCGAGCTGGGATCGTCGCTTCCTCCCAGCGTTTAGCCTTCGGGAAAGAATGGGGTTTAGAGCTCATGGGGGGCTATAGACCCTCCACGAAGAACACCCTCCACGAAGGACCATAGGTATTACAGCGTACTGCGTGGGTCCTGGGGTTCAATTGGGGCTACAGACGGGTTAGGGTGTGGGGTTTTGGGGTGGGGCTAGAGTTGAGGATTTAGAGCTGAAGACTAGAGTAACCAAGGTGGGACGATGTACCCGCTTGATTCTGCTTGATGATTTGACTCTATGTTGGCTGCAGGGGGGACTCGGTCATGCGGCAGGGTTCGCATGATCGAAGTCGCTGTCGGGTTCCTGCAGTCTGCTATGGACATATTGAACGGTCCACTCTGACAGAAGTAACTCGAGCAAGCTGAGTCAGTGAAACCTCTGCATCTGATTCAGGATGGAGGTCTTCGTCTGAGGCACTTGAGGAGGATTTAAAAACAGTGTACTAGGAAAGTGTACTAGGAATTTAGGATTTCGGACCGGGTTCCACGAGATAGGAACCTTGAAGTTGCGTGATTACATGCAAAGGGCAAATGACTTCTGAGCTTCTCCGTGGAATCCTATTTCCCCTTATCTTTTCCCCTTGTCTTTGATGCAGTTGTATTTGCTACCTTGGGCTTTCAGCCCAATACTTAACGGTGAAGCCTTTGCTTGGAACAAAACCACAAAAATGAAAGTCTGAGTGTGTCACTGCAGGGCGGTCCGCGTCGGCAGCGCCCAAGCTCTGCCGAGGCATGCAGCCTTTACGGTTTAGCAGGCGGCTTCGAGGTTCATTTACGGTTTGGGTGCCGGAGTTCAGGCTTTGTTCTTAGGGCGCATTTGAAGTGCTTATATACGCCAGAGCCGAGCGGCACGCCCAGCCGCAAGTGCAATGGGAGCTCGTTGGCTGCAGGTGGTTAAGTTGTACGAGATCTATGAGGATGATCGGACATAGGAACGATGAAGTTCGTGCGGATCGGGTTGATGACGATGTCGATTGGCGACATGAACATGATGGAGAGGATGATGATGGTGATTTTGAGGTCGTTGATGACGATGCCTCAGGTGATGGTAAGGCAGTTAACGACTGATGTGTTTTTCCCGATGAACGTGCTGGTTGTGATGCGTGCAACGACGATGCTGACCATGAGCGGCACCATGAACTCACTCTTCTTGCCTAAACCCAAAACCCTCTTATCGTTGCTAACTGGACGGTTCAGGGTTTTGGATCCGAAGTCGCTGCAGACTCTGGCACCTTCCATAACTACTAACCTCAAGCCTGCTCTGGTGATGGCAGCTGCAAGGCCTTTTTCTTTTTTTGAAAGCCTTTTTTGGGGCTGTGCAGTGTGCAGCCCAGCCCATTTCGGGCAGGCCAAGTCACCGGCAGGGGGTAGGGCCGCAACGTCGACGGCATAAACCTTCCAGCTGCCATCCCGGACCTTCAACGCGTGACCCTTAATACCTAAACCCTGAACCCTTTAAGGAACCCCTAAACCCTAAGAACCCTTAAGGAACCCCTAAATCCTAAACCTGGAACGCTTGAGGAACACCTAAAGCCCTAAGGGACACCCAAACCCTAGCAACTCTTAAGGAACCCCAAGCCCTAAACCTCTAAGGAATCCCTCAACCCTAAACCCCAAAGGAACCCCTTAACCCTAAACAAAAACCCTGCAAGGGACCCCTAAACCCCCAAAAGAACGACCCCTAAACCCTAACCCCTCATCTCTGAACTCGTCACTGGCCGGCCTGGGTTTTTGGAGTCGCCGGCCTCGGGCCGGAGAGCCAGGGCTTTTGAATACAGCTGTGGTGTGGAGATTAAGAACGGCATAGGGTTTAGGGTATTTAGGGTATTTGGGGTTTAAGAACGGTTTAGGGTTTAGGGTATTCAGGGTTTAGGGTTCAGGGCGATTGGGGTTAAGAGTTTAAGAACGGTTGAGGGCTTAAGTGCCTTGATGATGTACATATCCTTGTTCCTACTGTTCGACTCTAACAAGGGGACCCTAAAACAACAAAGAGCAAAATAAGAACGGTTTGGGGTTTAGGGTAGGAGGTTGGTAGACCGATGGAGGGATAGATAGATGGGTAGATAGATAGACAGATGACGTCCATAGGTAGAGACAAGGACCGCTAGACAGGTAGGTAGCTGCATAGAGAGGTAGGTAGGTACCTAGGTAGGTACTTAGGTAGGTCGGTAAGGTGGGCAAAAGTGGATAGAGTGGGTAGGTGGATCGCTTTGAAGAGTCGACTTCCTTGCAGGTCCTGCAGCTGATTGCAGAGTCGGGGGACTTAGTAAGCAAGTTAAGGTATCATACTCCTCACTTGCTCTACACAATTACTGCTTACGAAGTACTTCTCGACCCTCCCAGGGAAGACTAGAGCTTAAAGGTGTTGAGTTTGAGTTTTCCGGCGTACGTGGTGTTTGTTGGAAATTTCGGTTTTGTAGCACCTACAGGATTTAGGCATGTGGGGTGGTTTTGCAGGGGGTTCATTCTTTGGGGCGAGGCGACCCGAGCTGAGGCGTGCAGATTGAGACTTGGAATGTCGGCGCTGAAGATCTTTTTGGGAGTTTGGATTGCGTGTGTCTAGGTAGATAGGAGCTTACGATTTGGATTTCGGGAGCTTAGCCATTGAGTTGAGTATTACGAAGCCCTAAACCCTCCCGTACTATGTTTCTGCTGGAACCCGCACTATCATGTTTGCAGGATGTGGCGTCAAGGGTTGAGGATTTGTGGCTTGGGTTTTAGATTTGTGGTCTAGGGTTTAGGATTTCGCGATCAGACTTCCACTTTAGGGATAAGGATTTGGATGTCGGATGTAACATGCCATCCTTTGGCTTCGAGTAGCGGCTTCAGCGCTACTATATGTAGGGGCAGTCAAAGGTTGGTTTGGGAGCGAAGTATCGCAGAAGTCGGTAGAACTTCGTCGTGGATAATGACCTACAAAACTGCACGAGATCGAGTGCGAGTCTGGATGCAATTATGTCGAGCTAACCCTCCCTAACACTTATATATGTCAAGCAACCTTGCACCTTCAAATGACAGTAAGTGCCACAAGGCTGCGCCGCCATCTGCGCAAGCCCCTGCGCGGATGACTGAGAGTTTGGGAAGTCTAAGACCAACAATAAACCCTAAACCCTAAACGCCGGAGCTTTCAGGAACCCTAAACCCTGACCCAGAACCCCAAACCATGAACCATGCAAAACGTAGTCTCGAAACCCCTAAAGATATGGATGTTCTTCTAGCCCATGCATCGCCAAACAGTATCTCTTTCAACCCGAAGGTTCTTGTAGTGGGTGTAGGGCATAGGATGTAAGGGTTTAGGGGTTAGGGGTTTAGAGTGTATAGGCTGAGGGGTTAAGAAACCAGTTTAACGATATGCCGAGCTAGAGCAACCCCTGTTTAGGAGAAGTCTTTCCTCAGGGTCCAGCTTTTGACCACTTCAAGAATCTGTGCATGTAGTAGGTATATGCCAACTTCGTTAACGCCAACTTCGCTAACTAACCTATTGTATGTAAGCTTCGTATACATAACTTCCTCGGGCCTACAATACGACACTGCACACAAGTAGCTTTTACGGCAGTCGAAGGGATTCCTCTACATGGGACAAACAGTCGGGCCACCCTGCGCAGGGGTGGAGCTCGCTAACTCCTCTTATCCTCATACATACCGCAGACCCTATTTACAAATGCTACGGTTGATGATATCAATCCTGCATTACCTTAATGACCCTAGACTATGGGAATTATGGTATATTCCTTGTTATGGGTAATGCAGGATTTATATCATCAACCGTACCAAAGCCCTCAAAGACAACACTAAACCCTAAACCCTAAACCCCAAACCCTAAACCAAGTAACCACAAACCCCAGGCCAGGGGTTCTGGACTCAGGCTTCTTTTCCGGATACTTGGAGAATCGTGCGACTTAGTAAGTAAGGTTCTGAGTGCCCTGACTGGGGTTATTATAAGTATCTATAAGTATTAGTTACCAATTATAACCCTAGTTACTAAGTCCCATGACCCTTTAAGTATTCCCGTTATTGATGGGACAAGTTTCACTGAGCGCTCCTTGAAAGAGGTCGGCCACAAAGCCGGAAAGCTCTTGCCAGTGATCCTCGAACCTCAGACCACAAACCGCAAGGCTCCAAAATAGCCCAAAGTCGGTACTACTTGCAGACTTTAGACCCTCAAGTGGGTACTACTTGCATACTTGGAGCCCCAGGGCAAGCATACAAGAGTGGGGCCTTTGTTTAGACTTTTTTGCTTTTGGCTTAGGGCTTAGAAGTCGAGCGTTTAGAGCTCTTGCTTTCAAGCCTCAAGTTTGAGATGAAACGAGTTTGCAACAAACAGCTTGCCGATAATATGTAGCCTTTAAAACCTCTAAGGTGAGTAACCTAGACTCCAAATATCTGAAGGTAATGTAGAGGCCTCCATTACTAGAACTGGGGGCTCTTCAATAAAACTACTAGCAAAATATGACCCCAAAACCCTAAACCCTAAAACCTAAACCCTATGACCCCCCAAACCCTAAACCCTAAAACCTAAACCCTATGACCCCCAAACCCTAAACCCTAAAACCTAAACCCTATGACCCCCCAAACCCTAAACCCTAAAACCTAAACCCTATGACCCCCAAACCCTAAACCCTAAAACCTAAACCCTATGACCCCCCAAACCCTAAACCCTAAAACCTAAACCCTATGACCCCCAAACCCTAAACCCTAAAACCTAAACCCTATGACCCCCAAACCCTACTCTAATTATTGAGGCCCCCCCTACATTAGCTGGAGCCCGGTGGGGGTTGCAGGAGATTTAAGGTTTAGGGTTGAAGGCTTAGGGTTTAGGGCCGTTTAGGGTTTAGGGTTTAAGGTTGAGGGTTTAAGGTTTAGGGTTTAAGGTTTAGGGTTTAGGGTTTAGGGTTTAAGGTTTAGGGTTTAGGGTTTAGGGTTTAAGGTTTAGGGTTTAAGGTTTAGGGTTTAGGGTTTGGGGTTTAAGGTTTAGGGTTTAAGGTTTAGGGTTTAGGGTTTGGGGTTTGGGGTTTGGGGTTTGGGGAATGTAAAGTTGCGGAGGCCTCACATGGCAACCAGGAGCTCACCCAACACAACCTGCTAACTCCAAACAAGGTCGGAGAGTGCTAAACCCTAGAAGGGACGCTTAAAAGTAACCTTTAAAAGAAAGCTATTAAAAGAACCCTTGAAAGGAACCTTAATTACCATAGCCTTTAAAGGAACCGTTCAAAGAACGCTACCCTAGTAGAACTCTCCCCTCGGCTGCCAGTAGCCCGAGGCTGCCCGCTTCTCATCTTCGGTGCTCGCCCCCAGCCGGCGATCCACAATGAACCCCAAACCAGCGCTGCTCCTAAGTTTAGGGTTTAGGGGTTTGTAGGCTATGGGGCTATTAGAGTGTATATAGAGATTAGGTTTTAGGGTTTATATAGTTTATCTACGGGCCCTGAGCCGTCCGGAGTTTGGGGTTCTCCTAAGGCATCCGGCTTCAGGGTCTAGAGAGTGTAGAGTTTAGTCTTTTGGGAGTCTGAGGTTGAGGGTTGAGGGTATGAGGGTTTCCGTTCGACCAGCAAAAGGAACGTATCATCCCACGACATGCGTTTCGGGGGCAAGGAAAGAGAACGAACCTGCAAGCACCAAAACTCCAAACCACCGAAGCCATGGCCGAGAGAACTCGCATAAGCCCTGAACCCCTGCACGCTGAACCCTAGATTCTATGTCAGGCTTTATACGTAGTGCAAAAACGGTTCAGGTGCACAGGTGAGCTTCAGAAAAACGGGGACCCAAATACAGAACAGCAGATAGTCGGATCCTGATTGGTGAAGACCACAATGTAACTTTTCATGTCATCAAAAGTTGCCCCTAGTCTTGCGAATCTCACGTAGTAATAGCCAACAAAGACTGGCCTCGAGCTCATGAACGTACTTTCTGTGACCGAAAGTTGGGGTTAAGGGCTCAGGCTTTAGGGTTTATGGGCTTAGGGTTTAGGAGTTGCCGGCCCTGTTATGTTCTACTACATCTATAACCGGGAGCCAGCATCGCTTCTATATTAGGAATTACTATGATGATTTGGGGAAGTATCCCCCATAACAGTACCTAGAGGACCCTTTGAGATAACAGTTCAGGATCCAGTCCCTAAGCCCTAAACCCTAAACCTTAAACCCTAAACCCTCTGGAAAGTATTCAAGGCTCAACCCGGCGTCCGATAATTGGGATGACTCACAAACCAATCAGCTCTGCCCAAGACTCTGAATCCTGGACCCTAAACCCTGAACCCCTAAACTCTATGCCCCAAACCTACACTATAGCTTCCCCTACGCCCTAAATCGTGGCACGCAGTGGGCGCAAAGTTCAAGATTCTTTTCGCTGCATCGGCAGGCAATGTAAGGTCCACTTTTCAAACACTTAAAAAAGCGTGTATAGGGGCCAGAACTTTTACACTCTAATTTTCATAGTTATTCTATCTCGAAAGCCTATTCTAATTACTAACTATCTTCCCACGCCACAATTACTAAACCCTAAACCCTGAACCCTAAACCCTATAAACCATAGAAGCCCTCTACATCTTTTAAACCCTATAACCCTATAAGCCCTGTGAGCCCTAAACCTAATAACATTAAGGCCCCTGTACTGCTCACCAGCAAGACCTGAAGGTTCCGGGTACACACAACCAACGGTGTCATGAGGTACTTTCAGTACAGGCAAGCGATATCTTAGGGGCCTTTCCAGGGTTCAGGGTGTCCCTTTAAGGGATCTATAAGAGTACTATAGGGGTTTAGGGGTACCTTCTTCTTCAGAAAAGGATCATGGGACTTAGTAACTTAAGGGGTTCGTTAACTTACAAGGGATCTGTATAGGGTTAGGGTTTGGGGTCTGACAACCGTAGGGTTATAGGTACCTCAAATGGGGTTATAAGTTATCATTTGCAAAGGTACCTTGACTATAACCCTAGTTACTAGGTCCCATGATCCAGGCAAGCGATATCTTAGGTGCCGAACCGATCTGGCCCCAAAGCGGATTTAGGGTTTAGGGGTTTAGGGTGGCATTCCCTTTTCAACCAAAGTAGGTTAGATTAACCTCAAAGGATAAAGGCTACCTACTCAGCTACTGGGATATTGGGACTTGATAATTGGAACAGGGTTTTGGGGGTAAAATATACTGGGTATACTGGAGTATATTTCTAAACAGGAGCCCTAAACAACAGTGTTACTAATTATTCTTGCTTTTGTAGTACGGCCTTGTTTGAGTACCCCAGAACTGTGAACCAAACTGACAAGGAACTCCTACTTCGACCTGCCCATGAACCTTCAGCGGGAATTTCCGTCAAGTCTGGAAAATTGAGACTTTCGGATGAAACTGAAACAAAGAGCCAGGCTCATAGAAACATACCGGGGCTGTACAAAGATAACTGCACGGATTGCAACCTAACCGAACAACCCCAAAAGCAGTCATATGTCATAGGAATGATGCTGCAATTTTGCGAGCATACTCCCCTCCCTGTGTTACTTGCCCCCCGCCTCCGCGCAAACCCTGCCCGGACCGCCAGTGCTACCGGCACCAGGACAACTGCCGCAACTAACACCAGCAGGAATGCCAATGACAGAAAGCTTACCTGATGAGCCCTGTAAGGCCCTCAAAGAAGGAAAACCTCGAGGCTGCAGACTTGAAGCCTGATACCCGAACCCTCGACTATCCACTCCTCCTAAGTCTACCTGAGTGCAGCACGACAAGCTGGCCCAAGCCGCACGGTTTGTTTGGCGGCATGCTTAGGCCTGCACTAGGACTGACCTTTGACCCTCAAACCCTCGCACCAGGACAATGCTCAAAACAATCTAGACCCCAAAACCCTTAAAGCCTTGAGCCCAAAAAAGCGCACTTCTAGGGATCTCTTGGAGGAAGGAAGTCCTACACCTTACACGTAAAAACGTCCTGGCTAGAAGTCTCAGCTTGAAATCATGCGGAGCCTCGGAGTGCAAATGCTCTCGTCCTCTCCGTAATTTCAGACATTTTTTGCCGAGTCCACTCTGAAAGAAGCCTCCAGTTTCCAACGAGCTTTAAGATGTAAGGGTTTGCATAAAGGGCTGTGTGAACTTCTAGAGCTGTCCAGCAAGAAGTCTTCAAGGGCTGTAGGGGTTATAAAAGGGCTTCAAAGTTTCAGGGGTTTACGGCAATGGGGCTTGGGCTTTCGTTTTGTCCGGTGCGGTTGTCCAAGGGTGGGATGAAGGTAGGTAGGATCAAGGATCCCTTATATCAGGACTCTTATTTAGGATTACTCCACCAACCCAAACCCTTAACTTCTTCAACTATGGTAGGATTATATCAACCCCCAAAGGTTAGAGGTTACCTACTCAGCAACTAGGCTTTTTGAAGGTTCTGATTATATAAACCCTAGTATAGAATTCAACGGGACCCTACAAGAAAGTAGGTTCTGGGAGCGCAAGGCGCAAGGTACTTAAAGCGCCATGGGACTTAGTAACTAGGGCTAGGCTTCAGGCAACCATACTTACAATCACTTATAACCCCAATTAAAATACTTATAGCCTTAATTTCCTACTAAGTCCCATGAACCTTCAGGTAGACCCTAAAACCTAAACCCCCTCTATAGATCCCTTACGGAACCCTTTCAAAAAACCCTTAAGAAACCATTTCAGATACTAAGTGCCATGATCCTCCAAGTAT
>CAJNDT010006072.1:93790-281290 GCA_905221615.1 Symbiodinium sp. CCMP2592 | reverse complement strand
AGTCCTTCATCACATATCTTTGGCCGGATTGTTCCAGGGCCGCGGAAATCACAAAGGTCCAGCAAACAAACAGCTGTCGTAAGTGCAGCAACCAAACCCAAAACTGCCGAACAGCAAGTGTGCAGCAGAAAGCCACCCTTGTTCGGGGCTTGCAGGGTTTATCTGAGATTCCAGAGTCGGATGTCGGGTTCCGGCTGCTGAGATCAGAGAATGCTCGGATGGGTCGGGTGTGATGAAAACATACGCCGTGCTTTGGTGAATGTAGCGACCCTCTATATGCTGTGTGTACTCTCCAGAAACCCTAAACCGTAATCTAAGCCCTAAACCTTAAACCCTAAACCGCAAGCCCCACACAGTTGGTCAGATTGCTTCAACTTGTAATTCACGGCCACCAAGCACCGAAGTGGAGAAATTTAAAGCTTCTCGACATACCCCTGGTATGGGGGCTAGGGTTTGGCCTCAAACCCTAAACCTTGGGGCTATACTTGTGCCCCGTCCTGGCAAGCTGACTCCGTTACCTCATGTAGTAGATACAACCCCGTGCGGACAGTTGCGATCGCAACAACCAGAGCAGATTGGCAAAGCGCCCACTCGATTGCGGATAAGAAGGTTTGTGGTTGACGAGTGCTAGGTCTGGGATTCAGGTGTTCAGTGACGCTGCGCTCCACAAGGATTGAGCTAGTGACTAGCGGCTAGAACCGGAACCCGAAACTCCGCACAATAGCAATCAGCCACTGGTCACTCAGTGAGCCCATCGCTTTTTGGGGTTCAGCCACTGGCCCCGACGCACATGTGGTCAACTTCAGAGGAGCATGGACCATCCCCTTTCTCCTGGAACCAACCTTGGTTGTTCCAGCTTGACGGCTTGCGTGTCTACGGCTTTCCCTTGGAGGTTAGGGGGTTAAGGCTGACACTACATCCTAAACTGTAAGCCCTAGAGGGCAAGACGTGAGTGTGGCCGCTCAAAACAAGCGTGCTCGGTCGCAACGGCACGCATGCAAGACAAAGAGACCCCCAAACCCGACCCCAAACGAAAACGATATACAAGTGTTTATGCAACAAAGTACAGCTACAACTGAACCCTATACAAACCCCAAACCCTAGACCGAGTTTGCGGCTCTAGCCTCTAGCGGTTAAATTTTCCGGAACCTCTTCCCGAAGCCCTTGGTCCCGAAATTCGTTTGCCTAGACCCTGAATCAACGGCTTAGGGTTTAGGGTTTAGATCCCACGGTTGAGGGTCTAGAGCCTCCGGTTTAGGGTTTAAGGTATAGGGTTTAGTAGGGTACCTAACACCTCGGAGCCAACTAAAACCCCAAACCGTAAACCCGTAGATAATATAGAAGGCTGAATACTTTGTGATACTATGCCTTAGGGTTCCCAACCATTACATCTCGTGTAATATCCCCCCTAAGCCCTAAAGCCTATTCTGATGACAGGGGCTCGTTTTCTAACCAAGCATCTCCGGTGGGCCCATTTCCAATCGCAATCGGATCAAGGCCAGCTTCACCGAAACCGGAAGCTCGTGCATACACAAGTCCAGAATCGCCACAACCTTCGCTTAGGGGTTCGGTCATCCAGGACCCCTCCAAGTAACCTAAACCCTAAGCCCTTTAGTCGAGGCCTTGTGATCCGTATTAGGGGATATTTAAGGTATATTTGCGGGTCTAGGTAGACGTTGAGGTTTGAGGGTCCAGGCTGGCGGCTTGGGAGTTCGGGTTTGAGGTCTAGACTACTTGGAGGGTCGGGGGCCTTAGTAGGTCGTTATTTTACAGACTTATAAGTATCCTAACGGTCCCGATTAAGGCACTTGTAAGTCTACATATTGCCTATGTACTACGTCCCCCAACCCTCCAAGTAGAGATTCATTGCGTAGCGCTTAGGGTGCTTATCGGCAAAGTCGATTTATCTCCCTCATCTGCTAGCTGCCTTCATGCAATCGGCGTCTAGGCCTAGTACTGACCCCAAAAACCCAGCTCCAAGATTTGACCAAGCTCCCAAGTTCTGATACAAACCTGGGTACCACCATTCAGTTTCCCCCACCGAAAAACGGACTCTACAATCTTGTGATGTGGCCCCCGCACCCCACCCCTCAGGCCTGGGTTCTGTGGTGGTCATAATTTTGTCCTAGCCTTTCAAAGTCGGGTTGTTGAGTTGGTTGGTAGGGTGGGTGGCTGTGGTCACGGCTGTAGCTGGTGGTTGGGGTTGCTGTTGCGGTCGTGGTGGTGGCTGTGGCTGTTGGTTGTTGATTGTTGGTCGCAGTTGCGGTTGTGGTTGTTAGTTGACGTTGGTTGTTGGTCGGTTGGTTGGTGGTTGGTTGTGGTCGCGCTGGGGGTTGGAGTTGTCACCGTCGCTGTGGCTGTGGCTGTGGCGGTGGTGGTCGTGGTGGTGGTCGTGGTGGTGGTGGTGGTGGTGGTGGTGGTGGTGGTGGTGGTGGTGGTGGTGGCGGTGGTGGCGGTGGTGCTGCTGGTGCTGGTTGGTGCTGTCATCTGGTTGTGGCTGTTGCTGTTGATGTTGTTGTTTGTGTGGTTGTTTGACTGCTTGTTTGTTTGGTTGGCTTTGTTTGGTTGGTTGTTTATTTGTTTAGTTGTTTGTTGTGTTATTAGTTTGGTTGCGTGGTTGCTTCGTTGTTTTGTGGTTTGTTGCTGTGTTTGTTGTTTGTTTCGTTGTCTGTGTGTTTTCCTTGTTTTGTTTTTGCTTGTGTGTGTGTGTGTCTGTGTGTGTGTGTGTGTGTTTGGTTGTTCTGTTTGTCTGTTGATGTTGTTTGTTTGCGTGATTTAGTGTTGTCGTTGTCGTTGTTGGTGGTGGTGGTGGTAGTGGTGTCGTCGTTGTTGTTGTTGTTGCTGGTGCTGTTGCGGTTGTTGATGATGATGTTGATGATGTTGATGATGTTGATGTTGTTGTTGTTACTGTTGCTGCTGCTGCTGCTTCTGCTGCTGCTGCTGATGCTGCTGCTGCTGCTCTTGTTGTGCACATTGTTTATGCTATTGGTCTCGCTACTGGTCCTGTTGCTGTTGTTGTTATTGTTCTTGTTGTTGTTGTTGTTGTTGTTGTTGCTGATGGCGGTGCTGCTGTTGTCGGCTGTTGGTGATTGTTTGTTGGTAAGATTGTTGTTTGTAAGTTGTTAGTTGATAGTTGTTAGTTGTGTGTGGCTTGTTGTTACTTGTTCGTGTTGTTTGTCGCTAGGTGTTTGTTGTTTCGTTTCGGTTGAGTTTCTGGTCCAGCTGTGGTTGTGGCTACTGCTATAGCAGTTTTGCTGTTGCTGTTGTTGGTGCAGACAATAACAGCAGCCCGCGACTCGTAACTTCTGTGAGCTAGAAACAGCTGGGCAGTTTACACAGCATCTGACCCATGATAGAAATACGGTGCAGGCTTAGTAAGGCTTAGTAGTTGTTGTAAAGGCGGTTGTAACAACAACAAACGGGGCTCCAGTTTTTGTCTCTAGCAGCAGGTGGGGACAATGGCCGTTGCAATCAGGACTTCGTCTCGACCTGCTGGTAGAGGCAAAATTGGCGCTCCGTCTCTTGTGTTGACCCGGCGCCCCCACCCCTACCACAACCGCCCACATTACACCAGATTTCCACCCCAGGCATGGGAATCTGTGAGATGTAGAAAGGTTTCTTGGGCTTTGGAAATGATTTAATTGAACTGTAATGTCGTCAAGGGATTCTGCAGGGTTTTTATGGGGCCTGGAACTTCCAATGGTTTCATTGGATATCGAACGGTTCAAGAAGGATTTGGAAGGTCTTGGAAAGGTTTCATGATTGTGTGATGTTGAAGGGCGTCAGTGGGATTCTGATTGACTTCAGTGGAAATTGAAGGTTCTAAAGATTTTTGAAGGGTGGGGATGGTTTTAAAGTTTTTGTAGTACTTGGATGAAGCCCACAACCGACAAGCCAGAAGACCGCAAGTGCACGTGCCCTAATAAACCGGCAATCCTCTAGACATCCTTGGCAGACCTCTGAAACTCTCTGGAAATCACCTGAAAATACTGCGAAATCAATCGAACATCCTTGGAGATCGATTGAAATTCCCTGAAAATCGATTGAACATGCTTCAAGCCCTTCACACAACAGCTACTGCCTTGTTGTTGTTAGTTGGTGGTGGTAATTAGTTGTAGCTGCGGCTGTGGCTGTGGTGGCGGCGTTGCTGGCATTGTCAGAGTGCAGGCCCCGCAGAGGCGTGGGGTCGTAAAGTTCTACAGTAGAAGCTCAAAAGTTGGAAACGCAATAGCCTCAATCCTTAAGGGTCATGTATAGGGAATCCCAGCGCTAATTGTCCTTAGTCCGGTTTCCTAGTTTTTGAGGCTTACGATAAACCGTGACAGTAAAATACGGGAGCCAGCCAACGGTGTACCGGTGTAGCCTTCCCATGCCAGCGCAACAAGTGACGTCTGGGTCAAAAGAGTTTGAAAGGGTATACGGTGAGTCGCTGTGCTAGGAGTCTCTGCAAGAATGGGGGGGAGGAGTGGGTGGAACTTTCGTCCTAATGACCTAATGCTCTATGCAGCTCAGAGCAAAAAACAGAATGTGACGCTTAAGAACCCCTTAGCCTTGAAGCCGAGTCTGCCAAGTAACTGGTAATTTCTTTGCACTCCGCTGAAGCGATCTGATACCCTCGGACAGCACTAACGGTTCCCGCGGCTCCACGCAATGCTCCTCTGGGTTCTTGTTGTAAGGGATGTGATTTAAGTTACCATAATGTGGAAACAACATATTTACTATCGATCCGTATTCTGGTAACTTATTTAATTTCATTAATCCCTAAACCCTTGTAGAACCTGTAGTGGGGCCCTAAATTATGGCAACTTAAACTAAATTAAACTCCTTAACAAGAATCCCGTTCTCATTCTTCACAATAGTTCCTTAATATGGTAAACTGATTCAAAATCCTATTTACTACAGATGCTTGCTATGGCAACTGAAACTACATCCCTTTTTTATATCCTTACTATGGCAACTTAAACCAAATTCCTTAACCCCTAAACCCTTATACAACCCTTAAAGGAACCCTTCTAGATCCCTTAAAGGAGCCCTGGTAACTCACATCAAATGCCTTAAGAAGAACCCCGTCCTCGAGTATCTCTAGCAAGTCTGAAGCTGCAGGCAGAAGACCTCCAGGGGCTTTGGGGCTGAAGATCCTACATAAGGGTTCCTTTAAAGGGATCTATAGGGGTTCTATAAGGGTTCCTTTAAAGGGGTCTATAAGGGCTCTTTAAGGGGGGTTAGGGCTGTAATAGTGACCATAAGGATTATATAGGATTATATTGGGGCCCTATTATATTCCTATTATACCACTATTACAGGGTGGGGGCAGCTTCTAAAAGATCCTACTTAAAGGGTCATGGGACTTAGTAACTAGGGTTGAGGTTTCCCTAAAAGGGATCTATAAGGGTTCCTTTAAAGGGATCTATAAGTGTTCTAGAAGGGGGGTTAGGGTTACTTAAAGGGTCATGGGACTTAGTAACCAGGGTTTAGGGTTCCTTTAAAGGGTACTATAGGGCCTAAAGTAGGGGTAATTAGGGCTTAGGGTCTACTTAAAGGGTCATGGGACTTAGTAACCAGGGTTTAGGGTTCCTTTAAAGGGTAGTATAGGGTCTAGAGTAGGGCTCCTTTGAATTAGGGCTTAGGGTCTACTTATAGGGTCATGGGACTTAGCCCCAAAAAAATCTTGCCTTTCAACCAGGGTTTTGGGTTTAAGGGTTTAGGTTTGAGGGTTTAGGGTTTAAGGGTTTAGGGTTGAGGGTTCAGGGCTTAGGGGTTTCGGGGTTTAGGGCTTCGGGGCTTAGGGTTTGGGGGTTTAGGGCTTCGGGGCTTAGGGTTGAGGGGTTTAGGGTTCCAACTATGATAGGTTACATACGCCCCAAAAAGGTGAATGCTACCGACTCAGCTACTAAGTGGGATTTATGTGGCTTATGCTTTTGATGCTCTCCATTCTGCAATCGATGGAGACTCTTTTCGCACACATTGAACGGAACAGATATGATTCCTAAGATACTGTATATTAGGACTAAAGGCATGCAGGTTTGAAGCTTTAGAGGGAGAGGCCCTGGACAGTCAGAGTGGTACTGTGGCAGTGTACGAACCTGATTAAGAAACCTTGGGCCTTTATTTGGGTTCCTTAGATGAATCCTACTATGTTGGGGTTCTAGGCCCAGGGTTTCTTAATCAGGTTCTTACATTGTAAACGAACTGAGCCCTCACTTCCAAAGCCTAACCAAGTGGCCTGCAGCTGCCATTCGGCGCTTGAGTACTGGCAAAAATGTGGCAAGTCGATCTTGATCGCTCATCTTACGCAGTGCTCGGAGTTGCTGGCTTTCCAACGCATGCTGGCGGACATGGGGAAGATGGCAATGCCTGCAGGAACACTCCTGTACAGCCCCGTCCTCGGGGAACCCCCAACATCCCAGGATTTGCGACAATCCACCAGAAGCCTTGCTTCGAACCGCAACCCAGTTGGCCTCCCTCAAACCCCAAAACCCTGAAATACCCTAAACAACCCAGAGCCGTACACAGTGCCTGCAGCTATATTCTGCTGGGCATACACCTTCCTTGCTGAACAAAACGCAGGGCCGAGCGCAGAACTCTGGATGGCCGAATGTGCCGGGATTCCTTAAAGCTGTGGAAGGGCAGTCAGAATTGGGTCTAAAGGTAGAGAGTTTCGAAGCAACGGTGATGATGACGATGCTTTTGGCAACAAGAATGACGAGGCCCTAAACCCTAAATCCCTAAACCCTAAACCCCCAAAACCACTGAACCACTAAACCCTAAATCCCTAAACCCTAAACCCTAAACCCTGAGGAAGCGCACGGCCACGACCGAAGACGAGAGGGAGGCGATTTTTGTAACGCAGGCGAGGGATGCAACAGTGGCTTCTTTGTTGCTGTTACTACTACTACTACTACTACTACTACTACTACTACTACTACTACTACTACTACTACTACTACTACTACTACTACTACTACTGTTACTACTACTACTACTACTACTACTACTACTACTACTACTACTACTACTACTACTACTACTACTACTACTACTACTACTACTAATACTACTACTAATAATACTACTACTATGACTACTACTAATTCTAGTTGCTGTTGCCCTGTTCTTAAGGGTCCAGGTACTCATATAGTACAGTATATACATTGGCCTTAATGTAGTCCCTATATACGCACTTTGGGGCTCATGTAGACAGATACGACCTTTTACGAGTACAGCGTGGCACTATGCGAGCTCTTTCCCTTTGATATGGTTAAGTGTCTCCAGCGTTGCACTCGTTGCATGGCTAGCCAAGACAGATACAGTGTATAGGTACTGCAAGATAAACCTTAAACCCTAAACCCTAAAACCCTAAAACCCTAAGGCCCTAAACCCCCGAACCTTAAACCCTAAGCCCTGAACCCTAAACCCTTGGGCGAGCCAAGCTTCTGCAAGTTGAGAAGTGCGCCTGCTCCTAAGGAGCCGGAGGGATCCTGTAGGAAAATCTGCGAGGACACCGCCATGAGCGACAGCAGATACCGAAGACGTATCTGCGGAAAAGCATGGCAGCTGGTAGCCGAAATGGCAATCACATCTTGCACTTTCATGCAACATCCCTAGCTACCTGGACTAAAGTTGCGACCCGCTCAGCAAATTTCACGGTCAGTGGTATAAAGCTAGAGACCTCAGCTAAGTCAATGGACGCGATGAGAAGCAACACAATGTTCAGAAACCAAGGTTTTCAGCCATAGCCACACGGTCACACATCCTGACGACCACCAAACACTGGAATCAGTCTCCTCGATGGAAGATGCTGCTATGGTTGTAGTTGCGCGCTGCTGCACAGAAAGAAGACCATAATCACACAGCAAGATGCAAGGCAAAGGTGCCTTGAGTGCAATCATTCTAAGCCCCATCTCTTGCATTCCAGCAAATTAGCCTCAAGAATTCGTGCAAACATCCTCCGCGCAAAGTACTGACTCACCGCAAAGCCTATAATCTCCAGAAGCCGGGGAATTCCGGTACCCCAAACCCAAGCTCAGACCTTGGGGCCTTAATAATTGGAATAGGGTTTTGGGGCCCATTAAACTATAATTTTGGCAAGGAACCCCCCAAGAAAGTATTGGCAATTATTGAAGCACCCCAAAATTAACTACGCCATGAGAAGGAACCCCCAAACTGGTAGTGGTCATCATTTGGCCGCTATATTATCTGGCTCTGCAGCCTGATGCCCCAGAAGACCTTAAACAGCACTTGACAAACACCCTAAACCCCGAGGCAAAGCCGCAAAATCCCATAACCATCCCAATAAGGCTAGGATGAAGAAACCTAGGCCTTTTTTAGGGTTCCTTGAGAGGCGTCTATAAGAGTTGCTACAAGGGATCTATAAGGCTAGAACCCTAAACCCTGAACCCACCCTAAACCCTAAACCCTGACCCCTACAACCCTGCAACCCTTCACCCGAAACCCTGAAGCCTTGATGCCTAAACCCTAAACGCCCCCAAGAGCCCTTCAATAGAGCCCTTCTGGTCCCTAAAAGTGGGTATTTGGTGAAAAAAGAGGGTAGTTGGGGGTCTAGGTAACCCTCCAAGCCCAAAAAGGCTCTAAGGACTCATAGAGCCCAAAATGGCTGAGGCCGAGCACTGGTCTGATAACCTCCGCCAGAGGAAAAGCGCAGTCGGACCCACGACCCAGATGAAGAGGATCAGCTGCAGCAAGGGGGGTTAGGGTTTAGGCTTAGGGTTTAGGGTTAGGGTTGAGGGTTTAGCGTTTAGGGTTGAGGTTTATAGGGTTTAGAGAAGGGGGTTTAGGGTTTGGAGGATCAGCTGGAGACAAGGGGTTTCGGGTGCAGGGCTTTACGGTGTTTACTATTGCTATTATGTTCTTGTTTTTCCTATTATAATACTGGCGCTCGTGTCACTGCAATAGAAGGTGGCAACGGTTTTGCTCGGGTGGTTGAAACAAGAAATATCAGGATCAGCTCGAGAAGGCTCGGGAAGTATGATTCAATGGGGCTGTGAAGGGCTCAGGGTTTAGGGGTTGAGGGTTTGGGGTTTAGTGTTTGGGGTTGAGGGGTTTAGGGTTTGGGGTTTAGGGGGTTAGGGTTTATAAGGGTTTCGGGGTAATAGCCCAGCGATCTCGCAGACACTCTCTGGTGGGTTTTAGTCCACGTGCCTTTAGGGACAAGGTTGTCCCACCGGAAATGCACAGGCTAGTGACGGAGTTATACGACTGTCAATACTCTAGTAGGGTCAGCTTGGGATTTGTGATCTTATCTAGCTTGCTGAACCTTGGTGTTGTTGTTAGCACTGCTGCTCTTAGGAGAAGGTGCGGGACATTGTAATGGTGATGTTTGTCTCTACCCTTGCTATTATTGTTAATTACGGATGTGTTGTTGTTCTCGTTGTTGTGGCTATGTCATGTTTTATTGTTGTGTAGACTAACGCCCCCCCCCCCCCGACCAAAAATAAAAGTTCTATTTAATATGGAACCGGTAGCCGGTCATGGGTCTGAGTGGGGCTCAGGGTCTGGGTGGCTTTGATTATTTAAGTAAATTAGAAGGGGGTTGCGGGGTCGCAGCTAGGGTCTGGGTGGCTTTGATTAATTAATTAAGACAATTAATTAAACAATTAGAGGGAATCGGGAGTCTCGGGGTTTGGGCGCCTAAGTAGAAGGGTTTGGGGGGTTTTGTAGGGTTTGGTGCTTAATTAATTAATTAATTAAGTACTCGGGCTTAAGAGGGTTCTGTAGGTTTCGGGAGCTTTGGGGTGGTTTGCTTTGGTTTTAAATAGGAGGGTTTCTTGGGGGCTTCGGTTGATTTGGGGTTTGTGGGGCTTAATTAGAAGGGTTTGGGGGGGTTTAGTAGGTAGCCTCCGTAACCTACACTCCCACACCCCCACCCACAATCGACCACGTATGACGCTTGGTGCGGTACAATAATAGTACAGTACTACAATAGTAGTACAGTAGAAATAATACAGTAGTAGTACAGTAGTAGTACAATAATAGTGCAGTAGTACAATAGTAATACAACAGTAGTACAGTGGTAGTACAATAGTAGTACAGTAGTAGTACAGTAATAATACAGTAGTACAATAGTAGCACAATAGTAGTACAGTAGTAGCACGATTATAGTACCGTAGTACAATAGTAGTACACAGTGGTAGTATAATAATAGTGCAGTAGTACAATAGAAATACACCAGTAGTACAGTGGTAGTACAATAGTAGTACAGTAGTAGTAGTACAATAATAGTAGAGTGGTACAATAGTAGCACAATAGTAGTACAGTAGTAGTACAGTAGTAGTACGATTATAGTACCGTAGTACAATAATAGTACAGTAGTAGTACGGTAGTAGTATAATAATAGTGCAGTAGTACAATAGTAATACAACAGTAGTACAGTGGTAGTACAATAGTAGTACAGTAGTAGTACGATAATAGTACAGTAGTACAATAGTAGTACAGTAATAGTACAGTAGTAGTACAATAGTAGTACAGTAGTACACTAGTAGTACAGTAGTAGTACCACAGTAGTACAGTAGTAATACAGTAATAGTACAGAAATAGTACCAATAAGCAAAGCATAAAGCCAGTGAGCACATTCCCCCAATAAGCAAAGCATAAAGCCAGCGCCTGAAACCCTAAACCCTGAACCCTAAACCTTAACAAACCCTAAACCCTAACGAATCCTAAACTCCTAAACCCTATAACAAACCCTAAACCCGAAGCCCTAAACCCTTCCAAAGGGGGGTCGGTCCAGATTCGACCCAAAACTTAATTTTTTATACAAACTTTAGTACTGGAGAGGCCTCTTTTGAGCTAGGGTCCAATCCCCGATTCGGCGGTTCACCCTAGCAGCCCCCCCCCCAATAATCAAGGTATAGTAGAATAGTAGTACAGTAGTAGTACAGCAGTAGTACAGATTTTCATTCCTGACGCCCCAATAAGCGAAACAATTCTGCAAGAGATTTTCGGGCTTCAGGGCCAGGGTTTTGGGGTTGGGTGGGGGTTTATGTCGTGGCTGCCTTAAGATTGACCATCAGCAAACAGCACAGCCCCGCCCCCCAAAAATCACCCCAGCCAAAAAAACACGCATTAGATAGACCGCCCAAATTTTTGGTACCGGTCGGAATTAGCACCCGAGCCGACGCATTAAAGGAGCCCATATTCCTAAACCGACCGGCACATTAGACAAGATGATCAGGTGGAGGAGGTTTGCAGCTTAGGCCCGACAAGGCTTCTAGGGTTGATGATATAAATCCTGCATTACCCAGAATAAGGAATATACCATAATTCCCATACTTTTGCGTCCTTAAGGCGGGACTTGGCGCAAACTTCGCAGTAGGAAGTAAAGGCTCGAGCTCGTATTCAGATCCGACCTGCAGGCCGGAGAGGGCATGCCATGTCTTCCAGCAAGCCACCCCTACGTATTGTGAACCCTCAGCCCCAAAACCCAAAAAAACAAGGCAATGCCCCAAACCCGAAGAATTAGACCACGAAGCCCTAAACTTTACCGAGATCCCCAACCTCCCGTTATGGTAGCCTAAATACGCTCGATCAACAATCAGCCCTTCTATAAATCCCACAACTCTTCTGGCCTGGAGACTCCAATCTGTCGCCTCTATCCAGTGCGCAATGACGGTCTGTGGGGACGTTTTGCCTTGGCGGAGCGTGTATCAGAAGCAAAACATTGCTGAAGCCACAGACAAAGCCATCCGTGACATCATTTTCAACTGACGGGTGTTGAGCTTCATGTCCTCGCTGTGGCTTCTGAGTTGAAGATTGCCTTGCAGCCATGTCCCAATATGACCTAGGGGCTGAACTCTAAAGGCAAGATCTCCAGAAGGGCCTTTGGTGATCGAATGCAGATGGTGCTTGATTGAAGGCTCATGGGTAGCGACAAGTTTTGCTACAACTGCCCTGCAACTTCTGACTTACTTACTTATCCAACAGAAACCCAACTACAAAAAAGGACTTAGAATGCCCTAACTGAAAGCCCCGACCCTGAGCCCATGTCTTCCACTGCATAAGCCAAAGACACTTTGATTTCCAGCCCTTCCTTCTTGGAATCTTTGGCTTACGGTGGCTAGCAAGTGGAACAGAAGTCAACAGGAGCTTATAGACCAATGCCTCAAACTCTGATAAGCTCTCAAAGACACCTACACCACCACCACCACATCCAGCACCAGCACCAGCACCGGCAGCAGCAGCAGCAGCACCAGCAGCAGCACCAGCAGCAGCACCAGCAGCAGCACCAGCAGCAGCACCAGCAGCAGCACCAGCAGCAGCACCAGCAGCAGCACCAGCACCAGCACCAGGACCAGCACCAGGACTAGCACCAGCAGCACGAGCACCACGACCAGGACCAGCACCAGCACCACCAGCACCAGCACCAGGACCAGCATGGACCAGCACCACCAGCACCACAGATTTGTTTTGTTTTTTGTAGTTTTGGTTGGGTACCTGCTGCTCTGTGGTTGTGCTGCTGGTTTGTCGCGCGGCATTGCTCCCACACATGGAACCTGGATATCATCTGGTCTGCGTGTCTGGTGCGATTCACTAGAACGTTGTCATTTACCTTGCATGTGCTTTTTGCTGCAATCTCCAGTTTGGAACAAAAGCATTGCGCACATGTGCAGCAGCCTCTTCATACACTTGCTTTAGATTTGAAGCATACATAGGCTTCATAGCTATGTCATGCTTTTACATGCAAACCTGCTGATGCCTGCCTATATAGAACCACATGGATTCCATGTTTGTAGCCGATGGTTTGTCATTGCGTTGTGTCTACACCAGCAGCATGCACTAGCTTCGGGCAGTTTTGGAAATATTTGCAACCTCAAATCAACAGAAGACCACATGTATGAACGTAACCGACGGATTTGTCACATCTTGCCGCTTTGTCACTGTAGTTGTTGTTGCTGTTGTTGCATTACAGGCACATGATGAGTTGGACTGTATCCGCATATGTTCTTGAGGAAATAAAAAGCATCAACAGTGCAACACTAAAGACACAACGCTTTCAGTAATCACATCAGATCTTGCGATCTTACGAGGTTTCCCGTTCCAAAGAAGCAAATCTTCCAGTCCCGACAGCAGTCTCTGTGGGTCAATTCGATTTCGGGGGACAGCATATAAATACATATATATATGTATATATATATATATACAATTATAAACATGTGTGTTTGTACATATATATATATGTAAATATACTGATGTGTGTGTGTGTGTTGGTTCATTTTTGTATACACGCAGACGTAAACACCAGAAGAGCTTACAAATGCCCGCCTGCCCCGGCATCAAATGAAGGCCATAAGCACGAAACCGCGGAACTCAGGCACGCACTCCCGCCAACCCACCAGGAGTCAAACTTCTTCTCAACACCTTTGCAAGGCTAGGGTTAGCGGTTTAGGCGTGAGGGTTCGGAAATTACAAGATTGAAGGTCCTATCGCAGCTGTTCCTGCGTTAGAGAGCTGCGGCAGAGGCGACGACGTTGAAAGTTTGTCACGGTCCTAGTGATGATCACCGGCTGTAAGTCTTGCAGTTGCTGGTTCCCTAAACCCTAAGCCCTAAACCTGTCCATTCCTTGTCTGGTGGTGCTGATGGCGGAAGTATCGTTTGCAATGATGGATTGTCTGAAGGATCTGAGTCGGCGGAGCTTATTTATACCCAGAACACGGTTCTTTAAGCGTTTCATAACCGTGTTCGAAGGATTCGAAATCCGCTATATGGATGTTGTCCTGGATTAACGTAGGCGTTAGGAGTCCTTGTGCCCGCCCTTGCGCGGTCTTGCACGCGCAGGGGGTTTTCACACAATCGCCCTGATGCCTACTCTGCTCTTCCTACAAGAGGCGGGGGTTTAGAATGGCATCCAAAAGAAGTTTCGGCCTCAATATCAATCAATATATATATATATATACACATATATTAAACTGAATGCATATATGTGTGTTTGTAAGTACACATGTATGTACATAGATATGTGCATATATATATATATATATGTATATATATACATATGTATTTATGTATGTATGTATGTATGCATGCATGCATGCATGCATGTATGCATGTATGTATGTATGTATGTATGTATGTATGTATGTATGTATGTATGTATGTATGTTTTTCAACGCTTCCAAGGGAGGCTGTCTCATAGAAGCTACACCGCAAAGGATCCTTCTAATCTTACACCCTGCTGCATCTTCCCCTGTATTGTATAGTATGCACTTATTGTAAACGCCTATTCATATATTGTAGCAAGGATGTCTTACGCAAAGGTCCACCCGAAGCCCAGGACCCCGAAAAGCCCGTCGAGGACCGCGGAACCAATCTTTCAGGGTGTAAGGGTTCGGGGTTTTGGGCTTACTTAAGCAGCTTCAGCACAAACGGCACTACGTAGCAAGTCTTCAAGGGCAGTAGTGCATATTCTGCTTGGGCAGCAGGCTGGGAAATGCACACCAGCAACCAGCTCTG
This sequence comes from Symbiodinium sp. CCMP2592, assembly GCA_905221615.1. Lineage (NCBI taxonomy): Eukaryota > Dinophyceae > Suessiales > Symbiodiniaceae > Symbiodinium > Symbiodinium sp. CCMP2592. Next base: position 266,823 of record CAJNDT010006072.1, on the reverse strand, counting down.
CAAACCCGGAACCCAAACAACCTAGACACCTAACCTCAGAAACTGTAACCCTGAGACCCAAAAACCCTGAAATCCAAAAACCTGGAGCTTTTTTCAGGCTGACAACCTGGGGTTTAACCACTTCCCTAAAACGCTCAAGCCCTACACCTCGAAATCCCAAGCCCAAAAACCTTCAACCATGAAATCCAAAACCTGAAAACCCTGACACTCCCGAATACGTCAGCCTAAACCCTGAAACCTTCCCCCAATCCATAAATCCCTGAGGCCAACGCGCAGGAAAGCGGAAGATTTAGGATTCGAGGTTTAGGGTCGACGATTTACTTGGAGGGTCGGGGGACTCAGTAACTGGTTATTTTAACGACTTATGAATACCATAACCCCAATTAGGGTCCCTTTTAAGGTACTTATAAGTCCACTTACTACCTACTCACTAAGTCCCTCGGCCCTCCAAGTAGGGTTGGAGTTTAGGGTTTAAGGCTTGGGGGCCGTTCTACGCGAAGTTCCCTCGGAGAGTACGGCTTTAGCTCTCGTCTCCGACAAGAATGCCCCAGAAAGTTAAGCCAATTATACCTGTATGCAGTATGCATATATTTAGTATAATATATTTGTATATTAGTAATCGTATATATATATATATATACATATGTATACATATACATCTCATATACACGCAATAAGGCCAAAACGTTTTAAGCTCTCCCATTGGCTGAGCAAGTCTGGGCTTCAGGTGTTTAGGGCTTTTAGCGCTTTTGAGTTCCAGGATGCTAACCTTGGGGATGTAGGTGTGTGGGTCGCTCAACTGTTCTACTGCTTCTGGTTTGGAGTTTAGGGTTTACGGTAGGTATAAGGGTGCGATGTAGGTTTTAGGGTTCCAGATGGGTCAAAACGAGATTTGAGCCAACCACATCGAACAAGGTAACCCAACACCGATCAAGCAGAAGTTGTAGGGGCCGCACACATGGAAATCGCCCCGATGCTTTCGTGCGAGTTATGGATGACCTTGCAAGCAATTTCGAGCTGTGGGCTGGCGGATGGAAGGTGACACAATGGTGCGATAAGCTCAACCCGAAGCACAACAAATACCTACAATATCCTTCAGGCTCATATCAGAAGACTACAATAACGATAAGACGAGGGCAGGAAGAAATCAGCCCTTTCAGTCGTTCAGATTACTTGATTCGTGCTGGGGGGCCGTAGGCCGTAGACCTGCTTGTGCATGTGCACAGGAAATGGTTTGAAGCCTACAAGGGAAGGTGTCTATCAAACTCAACAGCTCAAGTCAAAAACATCTGCTGTCATCAGGGCACAGATGCTGCAGTGGTTGTTGTCGCTGCAGTTGTCATGTTGCACGGCTGCCGCCACCACGCGACGTAAAGCAGCAGCAACGGCAGCGGCAGGAGCAGCAGCGGCAGTAGCACCACCGCCAGCAGCACAACCAAGAAAACGACCAGGACGGCTACGGCTGCGACTGCGCCTGTTGCTGTTGCTGTCGCTACTGCTACGACTACTGCTACTACTGCTACTACTGCTACTACTGCTACTACTGCTACTGCTACTACTACTACTACTACTGCTACTGCTCCTCATGGTCCTGAATCTGAAACCTAACCACCTACAGGTCCAACCTAACCAGCGGTCCTAGTCCCCAACACCGCCATTCCTGAGTTTCAGGCACATTGGACCCACTGAGAAAGGAATTCAGTGGCCTGGCTGCGATGTAGGGCCACTTGGAGAGTCGGGGGACCTAGCATGTAATTAATTATGCTAGAGACTTATTTAAATACTTACAATTGAAAACCTTTTCAGGGTACTTATAAGTCTATATACTTGTTGCCCACGTGCTAAGTCCTCCACCCTCGAAACAAGTTGTCAAATCTCCGGATCTTTAGGTTCTGCATCCGAGTCGCAGGGCTTTGCGGGCTTGGAGTGTAGCTTCTGGTTCTCAGTGTTTCAACTGTTTGGCCTCTAGGACGCACCGCTCCTGAGTTCTACGGACATGCCGGTCCCTTCATAAGAAACTGGCTTTTTGGGCATGTTGACGACTAGACGTAAAAACAAGGAGCGCCAAAGCCTACTATTACTTTGGGGCTCAAGGCCTTCGGTGTTTAAACCCACCTCATGCAAGATTATTGTATTTGGAAGAGTCTAGGCCAAGGGGGGTTAGGGTTTGGGGGTTTAGGGTTTAGCGCCTGGTAAACCCCCAATCTCGTCACAAACCCGAAATCACCTGACATGGGAGTTTCCGAAAATAGGGGACCCTAATATAGTACCCTAAGTAGTAGATCCGGATTATAAGGACCCCCAAAATGAGGCACCACCAGAATTTTCGGAAACTCTAAATTAAACCCCTTAAGGAACCCTTAACTTTCGGAGACTCCCTAAACCCTTATTATAGAACCCTCCCCCCCCCAAAAAAAAAATGCCTGAAATTCACAAATTAGTCCTGCAGAGGTTTCGGAAAACTCGCTAAGGACCGACAGGATACAAGGTTTAGAATTTCTAGGGCTTGGGGCTTTAATGGTTTAGGGGCTTCAAGGGCTTTAGGGGCTTGAGGGGTTTAGGGTTTAGGGGTTTAGGGGTTTAGGTGTGTAAGGGTTTAGGGTTTAGGGGTTTAGGGGTTTAAGGGTTTAGGGTTTAGGGGTTTAGGGGTTTAGGGATTTAGGGCTTGGGGTTGTAGTTGTAGTTTTAGATTTGGGGCTTGCGAGTTTGGGCATTGGTCTTCCAATCCGCTCTGGACCCTTAACCCTGGCGCTTCATGGACCGCGCACCTCGTTCAAAAAACCTGCGAAGGCCAACACGATCAACACGGCCGACGCGATAGCGGTGAAACCCTTGGCTTTGAGGTCCAGGGTTTAGGATTTAATGTAGGAACCTGATGAAGAAACCTTTGGCCTGTATTAGGGCTCCTTGTGTGAATCCTACTATTTTGGGGTTTTAGGCCCAGGGTTTCTTAATCAGGTTCCTACATTAGAGTTCAGGCTCTGGGTTCAAGATTTAGAGTTCGGGTCCGGGGCCGTCCAGGGTTTAGCGCTTCGAGTTTTAACAATTTGAAACCTACTGTAAAGCCGAAACCCTAAACCCTAAACCCGAAACCCTAAACCCTAAACCCTAAGCGCCCCTCTCAGGCTGGTTATGTGATGGTATGTAAGATAGGGGCCTGGTATACTTAGAATCGGGCTGGGGCATTTTTAGGGTTTAGGGTTTAGGGTTTAGGGTTGGCATGTTGTAGTAGTAATACTACCATTGGTACTTATGACGGCCTCATATTAATGTGTTCACTGCTCCTTGGGAAAGATGAACTACTCAACTGACCGTTTTTCTGGCCGGAGACAACATCTGGCCGGAGACAACATACGGAACTATGCACACCAAAACGACAGCATGCCATTAGATACGGAACATCGCATTTGATGCAAATAGCCTCTTGCGGTTTCTTCCGGTGCTGTGGCAATAAGTTGGGCGGCAACTTAAGCGGGGAACGCCTACCAGCGGGGATGGGGCGTACCTAGAGGCTCGGACCGGGTCCGATTTTCACAGGGGTCATTTTTGAAGACTGCGGAGTGGTCCACTTTGCATGTTCATAGCGAAATCCATACCGAAATGAGGAACCGTGGATCGAAGGTTTTTGTTTTGCGAAGCCTTGATATGAAGTCGTGCATCATGGTTTGGAGAAGCTGTTCTTTTAAAGGTTTCCATGCGAAGAGGGCCTTGTGTTACCGTGCGGGCCAATGCAAAGTCTTTGCTGCAAAAATCTTGAACAGGCTGGCTGGCCTTGTGAGCTTCCTTGATAAATCGACCAACATGTCTGTAGGGTTGGCACTGGACGTTGTTAAAGCAAAGCAAGCGTGTGTCATGCACAGGATGTCTGGGAATCACTCAGAGTCGACCTGCTCATAAAAAGGGCTGTGGCGAAACCATAGACAAAGGGTTTAGATCGAAGTGTACACCACACAGGTAAGACAATCCACTTGTGTTTCAAGTGCATGCAGTGCAAATGCATCGGCACGCAAACAAGGGCTGAAATGCAGATGCACAGCAATGAACTGCCTAGATCAGATCGTTCACAAGGAGGAATTGCAGCAGTGTTGCAGAGACAGAGAGCCAGCCAGGCAACAGGACGTGCACAGCAAGTGCCATGCAGAGACAGAGCAACTGCAGATCAAGCTCATTGCACAGGTTTATATTATATGTGTCCAAGCACATTCACATGTCAACTGCAGTTTAATGCTAAGGACCACGACTGCCGGGGCTTTATTATATTGCCACCAGGGACCGAGGGCAGATCAAGTGCCAGCCAAAAACGTTTCAAGTGCAGCTGAAGGGCGAGTATCAATCATGGCATTGGTTCAGGAAACACAAGCAAAGCACAACTGATCCAGCGTGATTGAAACGCTTTTCAAGGGCAATTCAATGGTAAGTATGTTTCCGTTGTTTAACAGCGAAACCCAAACCAAATACAGATCAAGCGCATTTCAAGCGCATTTCAAGCGCATTTCAAGGGTAGGGAGGCTTGCCAGGCCTTGGAGGAATGCAAGGAGCAGCGCGTTTCAAGCGCATTTCAATAGTAAGGTGGATTCCATAAAAGAAGAGGAGGTCCCAAAGCAAATGCAGATCCAGTGCCTTTGAAGCGCAGTTCAATTGCATTTCCAAAGAGAAGGATTCCGTGCTTTAACAGCGAAACCCAAACCAAACACAGATCAAGCGCATTTCAAGCGCATTTCAAGGGTAGGGAGGCTTGCCAGGCCTTGGAGGAATGCAAGGAGCAGCGCGTTTCAAGCGCATTTCAAGCGCATTTCAAGCGCATTTCAAGCGCATTCCACTAGTAACGTGGATTCCATAAAATAAGAGGAGGTCCCAAAGCAAGCGCAGTTCAATTGCATTTCCAAAGAGAAGGATTCCGTGGTTTATCACCGAAACCCAAACCAAATACAGATCAAGCGCATTTCAAGGGCATTTCAAGCGCATTTCAAGGGTAGGGAGGCTTGCCAGGCCTTCGAGGAAAGCGCATTTCAAGCGCATTTCAAGCGCATTTCAAGCGCATTTCAATAGTAAGGTGGATTCCATAAAAGAAGAGGAGGTCCCAAAGCAAATGCAGATCCAGTGCCTTTCAAGCGCAGTTCAATTGCATTTCCAAAGAAAAGGCTTCCGTGGTTTAGCAGCGAAACCCAAACCAAACACAGATCAAGCGCATTTCAAGCGCATTTCAAGCGCATTTCAAGGGTAGGGAGGCTTGCCAGGCCTTCGAGGAAAGCAAGGAGCAGCGCATTTCAAGCGCATTTCAAGCGCATTTCAAGCGCATTTCACTAGTAACGTGGATTCCATAAAATAAGAGGAGGTCCCAAAGCAAGCGCATTTCCATTGCATTTCCAAAGAGAAGGATTCCGTGGTTTATCACCGAAACCCAAACCAAATACAGATCAAGCGCATTTCAAGCGCATTTCAAGGGTAGGGAGGCTTGCCAGGCCTTCGAGGAAAGCGCATTTCAAGCGCATTTCAAGCGCATTTCAAGCGCATTTCAAGCGCATTTCAATAGTAAGGTGGATTCCATAAAAGAAGAGGAGGTCCCAAAGCAAATGCAGATCCAGTGCCTTTCAAGCGCAGTTCAATTGCATTTCCAAAGTGAAGGATTCCGTGGTTTAGCAGCGAAACCCAAACCAAACACAGATCAAGCGCATTTCAAGCGCATTTCAAGCGCATTTCAAGGGTAGGGAGGCTTGCCAGGCCTTCGAGGAAAGCAAGGAGCAGCGCATTTCAAGCGCATTTCAAGCGCATTTCAAGCGCATTTCAATAGTAAGGTGTGCCAAAACCAAAAACAGATCAAGGGCACTTCAAGTGCGTTTCCGACACATTTCAATGATAACCAGGATGCCATAGGTAAACGAAACGAAAAGCACATACAGATGAAGTGCACGCCTTACGTTCTTCAAACACATTGGATGGCAGCAAGGATTGCACACACACACAGACAGACAGACAGACAGACAGACAGACAGACAGACACACACACACACGCACACACTTGCTTGAGTTGCCAAACAAATCACGGGGCATTGGGCAACAAAATATGTGTCAGTAATCAACCCTTCTCACTATTGTCATGAGAAAAGCAAGCATTCCAAATCACAATTGTCATTTCAAACCCTGCATTCCCAGGTCCGGCGAGGTGTGCTTATTGAACTGTCGGAGTTAGCATTACAGATATGACTTGAACTAGAAAGAAACGCCCTGCGTGTGGTCGCAACGACCAATCCGACTGGAAGCAGCGCAGCTCTGGCAGTCTGGATCTCTGGGTGTCCTGCAATCCATGACAGTCGCAGCTCTATCGAATCGTATTTGTTCGGAACATGTTTGGAGTTTAAACCATAGGGGTTTAAGGAACAGGTTAAGGGGTTAGTCTAGTGTAGGGTTTGGAAATTACACGTTCAGGCTCCCTGACGATGACTGGACGGGCATGGGGTTCAAAACTACACACACTGCACTACTGCCTACTCGGGGCTTACCTATTCCAGCGGCAGCAAAAACAAACCAAAAAACTCATGCATTGCTAATGCCTAGGATGTGAAACCTGAGACTCAGAGTGCTATCAATGACGAATGAAATTGAGAAGCTTCTGAAATGAGCTGCAGCTCCAAGTTATAATTTCTTGAAAGGGCGATTGCTGGCTAACATCTACAAAAAGTATTATTCCGTATATGCTGGCTTGAATCATTGATTCCACATAGACTAGACTTTGATTTCAATAATTTTGACTACATTACGTATGTATACTAATACATTAGGTAGCCGACGCACATTTTCAACCTGGGCACTGCGGGAAAGTCGAGCGTCCGTGCTATGCGTGTGTCTCCTCGTCCTCCGAATCATCGAAGTCCAAAAGAACCTGCGAGTCGAACTCCGGTGTGTTGTACCTTCTCAGTGCCGGCACTTCAAGTGCACGACGGGGACCACGACCTGCCCTGCTGCTCTCATTAAGGGCACGGAGTCGTCCATAGCAGACCAGCGTGGCCCAAAACGTCGCGGCGAAGCAGCTCGCTTCAAAAGCATTGCCAGCAAGATCTGCCAGCAGGCTCTGCGGGAAGTTTTCCAGTCGTGTGTCGTCCTCCGTGAACCATGCCCCTTGCAAGCGCAACGACTCCAATGGGAGCATGCACCGGCACTCCGATGTCAAGTACCGCTCGCCCTTTGGTGTCACGCACGGCGAGTGGTTCGTTAAGTGGGCAAACTTGTCCTGCGAGATGTCGACGACCTGAAGAGTCTCGCTTGGGAAGTTCCTCACGCCAAGCTTGAACAAAGTCCTGCGTTTTCGGGCCGTCATGCACTTGAGGTACGGCCGTGTCCGAGCTGCCCGGCGGAATTTCTTTAACCAGTCCTTGGTGACGATCTTCTCACGTTTCAGGGTCCGGGTGCCCGACGAGCATGTGCTGAGGTGGCTGAAACTTGTTGCCCGGCTTGATGCGAAGGATTGTCGCCGGAATTCTCCCACCAGTCTGTCCTGCGGCTGTGACTGAGTGTCCTGCGACTCCTCGACCTGTGAGTCTTGTCGTTCTGCCCGGCGACGACGAGCCCGTCGTGTTTGGAGCTGCTGCAACTTCTTGTTGTACTCCGTGGTGAACTTCGCCATATGCACGCACCTGCATCAGAACAGAATACAAGTAGAAAGTACTTATTGCATGAGTACACCTAGAAACACACCTGCGAACCTACATTTAGCACTACGTCCCTATTTTTCAATCAAGGCAGTACAACAAGCCGTGGCATGAAAGAAGTATCTTGAAGAAACCTGATCCTCCCGTCAGACGCACCCAAGGACCTTAACTAAAACACATGTCCTGAATCAACTTCAAAACGAGAAAAACAACTGTACTGTATGTCGGTGGTAGGGGAGTAATGCAGCAGCAAATAAGCTCAATCTCACAGAACTACACCTGATTCGATGATGGCAAGGATGTGGGAAGCTACTACTCCTGCCAGAAACCAGAAAGATGAAGACGATACTCTGATACTCTGTCTTCAATTCTCCGAACTTACTGAGTAAAAAAATCAGAACTACTACAATATCCCTGGAACCATGCTCCCTGCGAGGTGTACGAGGAACCATTGCCATCTAAGCATGGGCCTCGAGTTGACCAGGTACTCCGACACCGAGATCTCCTTCAGACCCAGGAGTGTGTCCATGATGCTGTTCAGCATCTTTTGTACTTCGTGTTCTGGAAGGAGTCCCTCGAAGATCCGGCGTGGAATGGCTGTCATCCACAGCCGCTTTCGACTTTGTGGAACACCGAACATTCGTGGGTCCAACTCCCAGACATGCAGCAAACGATCTGTCTTTGTGCTGATCAAGTGTCCGACATGGTCCAGGTTGGAGGGTCCAGTGCTGCCGTCGGCGTTACGGGTCTTGGTCTTCAGTCCGGCGACGTTCTCAAACAAACAGAAATTCGGTCCGACGAGGCCCGTCGACTGCAGGTAGTGAACGATGCCCTGCAGCACGGAGCCAGTGCGAAGAGTGCCGTCGGCAACGCAGGATCTGTTGGCCGACGTGGACGACGACGGGTTCAGGACAGAACAATCCTGACATGGGAAGCCCGCCGTCATGACCGTACAGCGTGGCATGCGCACGAACGTGTTCGTTTTCGAGTCCCAGATTTCCTTGTCATATTCCAGGTCCGTCGCGTTACAGAACATGCGCTCGATCTTCCTGTCCGTCGTCAAAAGGAACTGGCGTTTGGCGGGCTCCTTCTCGCAGGCGAACTTGTGAGTGAATGCCGGCGAGTCCAGCTCCCAGTGGAAACGTGCCCAGTCCCAGAACTGCTTCATGACCGTCGCAGCGATGTCCATCCCACTGCAGATCGACCCGTATTGTCCATCGAGGAGCGTGCTTTCACGCACCAAGTCCTGACAGTATGCCACGTCCTCGGGGTCGAGCCTCCTGACCCAGAGCCTGAACAAGTCCTTCGTGCGTGTTGCATGCGCCGGCAGGGTACGTGGAAAGTGTTGCAGGCTGTACTTCGGAATATGAACCTCGACTTGCTTCACCACTTCTGCAGTACGGCGATGGGGTCTGTCCGGCGTGGGTAAGTCCTCCGGCTGGAACTGCAACGCTCGCCGCAAAGCCATGGGTAAGCTACGTGTACTGTACAGCGAGTGCCAGATGTTCTCTCAGGAAGCAGGACTAAGGAACCGGGAGACGATGAGTTTGCCGATAGGTATAGGCGTTCCGAACACAAGCCCCGGCCTCTCGTCCAATTATATAATGCTCTTTATGAATCCTGCTGAACGACGTGCTTTTATCAGTATAGCTGCCCCTGCATTGCACTGTTCAGATGATGTTCTGGAGCCAGAAGACTGACTTGGCTCTCTGGAGACCATCATGAAACCAGGTCGGAAAGGTTGACCCCATTCTTCCAGCAGCAGCAAGAAACATTGAAAAACAAAGCTTTCCAAATCGACAGTAAAAGAAATCCATTGGGAGCCTCTCTGCGACTAGTCCAACCGAAAACTAAAACCACATTCAACAAGAACGAACTAACATCATAGTGTAAGCAGCATTTCAAAACATAGGACATCTGAACATTCCATCCAAGACTGCACTGAACTGTGCGGCCGAAACCGTCCTTGAAGTGCTCCGTGTGTCGCTGCCAGAGTGAGAAGGGTGTGGCCTCTGCCCCAGGGCCTGCAACATGGAAATGGAAAGCATCTAGCCAAGGAGTGTGGGGGAACAGCGGTGTATTATCCTTAGGACTTCAGACACGCCTCTGCATGTACATGTTCTGTAGAACCTACAGATTCCAAATGGCAGAATGAGCGGCCCTTTTTATCCTTGCCGAAGGGCCGTCCTTGACATGCACAAGTCGGTCGTCAATCGTGTGACAGCGGGGAACTGAACAAAAAGAACCCAACCACAAAGTCTAATACATTATTCTGGTTTTCTGCAATCTTCTTAAGTTAATTCTCTTACGAGATTCAATGAACTGATTCAATGATTCGAAACATCGGGTCATCGAACAACGTGTGTCATGCAAAACTTGCACGGGCGAGTCCACCGGCGACAACATTCGTCATCTCTTGTCTGACATAAAATCATACTTTGCGAAAGACACGTTGGAAAGTTATAGCATTACGTACACCGGGGACTTGCTACGGCTCCTCTTCTTCGTCCAGCGACTGAATTGTCCTCGTGAAACGGCCCTGCAAATCCTTCAACAAATCGAGTGAGCTGCGCCTGTCCTGCTCCAATGTGAAGCATGAACCGAAAACGTGTGCAGCGATGTCGTCGTCCAGCAAGTGCAGGTCGCGTGCTCTCTCGCGCCATGCAGTCTGGAAACGAACGAGCGCTTGTGAGATGGTCGGCGTGTGCTTGACGAAGCCCTTCGGGTCGGGAGTGAACAGCGAGCGTGTCGTCTTCGCGTAGCAATCCCACGTCACCACACCGAGTGCCCACATGTCCGCCTTCGGGCCGATCTCCACCTCTTTCATCAAAGTGAAGCTGCTGAGCAGTTAAGGGAAACGACAACAAAATGAAACACATAGTCATACTTCCTGCCAAAAAACAAGTCAATTCTTAAAGACATGGCTGTTACTAGCAAGATATGAAGTTTTTCAGGCTATGTCTTTGACTAAGAAGCTGAGTCTACGACTGCATGTGCTGACATGACTCTTCTATGAATCAAGAATCAGATCTTTGTGTCAAGTTTTCAATTACAATGGCCATTGCTAGTTTGCTAGTAGTAATGACATCAGTTGGATCCGGGAATGCCTGAGGTTGATCTGGTCCTGCAGTTCAGATCCGCAAAATCATAAAGTGTTACTAGAATGAACATACGCACCGGGCTTACTACTTTCAACTTTCTTCGACTAGGATTCATGGTCCAGGCCTTGCCGTCCCCGGAGTAAAGGCACTCGATCGGCCGGTAGTACGTCGTGTAGACTTCGTCAGCTCTGACTTTTGCTTTTCCATTGAGTGGCAAAGCTCGGCAAAAACCAAAGTCGGACAGCACCACCCGCTCGCCGAGGAGAAACACGAGGAAGTTGTTCGTTTTCACGTCCAAATGTACGATGTTTTTGCTGTGCACAAATGTAAGAGCTGCGAGTGTCTGCCGAAAGTACGTCGTTACTTGGGCTCGTCGTGTGCTCCAGGGAACTCCGTCCTGAAGGTCGTCCGTCTTCAAGTCCCGTGTGGCCTTCAAGAGGTCGCAGGAAGCCCGCTCCATTAGAATTCCCGTGTGCCCAGTCGAGGATGTCAGCAAGGCATAGAGTCGCAGAACATTCGGATGAGGTCCTATCTGGCTCAAAAGAGTGAACTCACGGGTCAAGTCCCACGTCTTTTCGAGACCGTCTTGGTGCACGTCCAACAGTGCAGTCTCCCTGTCCGGCGTGCGAACGGCCACTTTCAAGGCTAACTTCAGGCCCTGGTACGTGCAAGCGAAAATCTCCCCGTACGTGCCGCGACCCATATGTTTCTCCTGCACCAGTGGGTCCTCGGCCGTGTAGCGAAAAATGCCACGACCGTCGAAGTCCTGCGACTCTGCGACGTCCGGCAGTTCTCTGTCCATGAACGAAGCGGGGGGAACTTCCGTGTGTTTGGCCTGTCGAAATTCTTCGCGTTGGACCCGATTCTCCTGGTAGCCCTGCCTGGCCTTGCGTGTGTACTCGTCACGGAGGTCCTTTCGGTTGTGCCTCGGGGAACAGAGGAATTTTACTGGACGATTGGGTGAAAAGGTAATCCCCGAGTAAAAAGTAACATGACTTGTATTAGGACTTTTAGCTACATCTTATTAATTATGTCTGAAGTAAATAACTTTGGTACGTAGCTAAGATGGCATATTCGGGTTCCTGACCAGAATTGCCAAGATTTTACTTCCCGTGGCTTCAGATGACTTGGGGTTCTAGGCAAGGGGCACATGTGTCAGTATCTATATTGATTTTGCAGCCAAGAAGCCACTTGCGCAGATAATGTTTTGAACCGCGAAGTGATGTTTTCCGGGACAGTCGACGACGAGATTTGGGGTCCACAGAGTCCTTGCACATGTCCTGCATGAACAGCGCGTATGCCGAGGGTCGTCGTGACAGTCCCACCTCCTGTAACTTCGGCCGGGCCACCATGGCACGAGTAATACTTCGAGGATGGAACCACGAGTCGAGACATGTACAGAGACTCTTTCCGTTCCATTTATTTCAACAAAACTGAATTCTCATGGACTCCCACCGAGAATAACAACCTAGGTTTCAAGTACAAACATTTCTGGTACAATTTCCAGTTGCGCTACATGACTACTCATTATCTTGTGTGTCCGTGGGGAAAGTTACACAGAAGGTGAGTGAGGGCGCGTTGGCTCGCCATATCAGTACATGTCTGGCCTACTTAAAATACGTGCTCAATGCATGGACGACATGCTCCTGAACTTGACCCCACATCACCGCCACTGTCTCACACACGTAGCAGTGCATTACAGAAGTCTGACTAGAAGCATCAATTGCACGGATCAAACACGCGTGCAAAGCGGAATAATCCTCTTTTGGGCCCGACGAATGTGTGCATCGATGCTGAACGACGATGTGCTACGAGGAGAAAAAGTCCAATCACGGGCATGTCAAGTCCGAGTGAACTCAGGAGTCGAACCTTGTCAATCGCTCCTGCAAGTTTTCGGGTGGGTCACGTCCTTCGTGGTGCTCCACCCATGACCAACCTTGTGTTACACAGGCTCGACCGGCGGCAGCTTCACCTACTTGTGTCCATGAAATACTACGTGTAATGCTGACTACAGCTGTCTTGTACGACACCTTCCAACGACCATTCTTTGGGTCCGTCCAAACCTGTACAGTATCAGGAACCATGCTCTTCACAAGCTCGTCCGTCGTGGCATTCAGCTTTGCGTACACCCGGTCGTACTGCTGCTTTAGCTTTTTGCTGTCCTTCTCGGCCTTCTGAGTCTTGCGTCGGCGTGTGTCCTGTCCGGCCTTCCAAAAGTCCTTGTCCAGGTCCGAGACGGCGTTCTTGTACATCGTGCATACCTTGGGTCGTAGACTTTTGGCCGAAACCGTGGACCGACGGGCACTGAGCTCCTTGAGGGCCTTGTCCTGCTCGCCAATGAGCAGCGTGTCCCGAACGACGGCTTCCAAGTCCTTGTCGTCGACCTCCGGCATCCACTTGTCAGTCTGATGCCTTGCCAGGATTCGTTGAACCACGTCCTCTTCGACCAACGAGTTGTCCATGTTGAGCATGGCGGCAACAGCCAGCTGATGTCCTGCGTCCACACCTGATTTGGGTTGGGTGGCGGTCCAACCCATGTGCTGGCACAACCTGCGCAACAAAGCCTCAGAACAGGCAGCGAAGCCCTGCTCGGCGTGAAAGTCCAACGTGCCCATCTTCTTGTCCACCAAAAACACGATGCCGTTGTTGAGGTGGCTGCCCTGCGTGGAACGACCTCAGCAGTAGCAGTAGCGGCAGCAACACTCTTAGTAAAAAATGATCGCAATCGTTAAGTTTTGCGCCTGGTCAGTAAAAAGCGGTGATATCACTAGGAAGACTGGTAAAAAGACTCGAAAAGGGTAGTAGTAGTAGTAGTAGTAGTAGTAGTAGTAGTAGTAGTAGTAGTAGTAGTAGTAGTAGTAGTAGTAGTAGTAGTAGCAGTAGTAGTAGTAGTAGTAGTGATAGTACTAGTAGTACTAGTAGTAGTAGTAGTACTACTACTAGTAGTAGTACTACTACTACTAGTAGTTGCAGTAGTAGCAGTAGTAGTTGTAGTAGTAGTAGAAGAAGTTGTAGTAATACTAGTAGTAGGAGTAGTAGTACTGGTACTAGTAGTAGTAGTAGTAGTAGTAGTAGTAGTACTACTACTACTACTACTAGTAGTACTTGTAGTAGTAGTACTACTACTACAAGCAATCGCAGTAGTTTACAGTAGTAGAAGGAATCTCAGCAACAGTCCTAGTAGTAGTAGTATTACTACTACTAGTACTAGTACTACTAGTACTACTACTACTACTACTACTACTACTACTACTAATACTACTGCTAGCACTAGTACTAGCACTAGTAGTATGGCCAAAAAAGTGGTAGCAGTACACACAACCACACCCTCCTTTCGTCAATACCCAAAACCTCGACGCACGTGCCATCCTGGGCTACTCAACCTAACTCTGTGAAACTTCGAATCCTTGACTGTCGAATCGCCTGAGTTGTTCAGAAACCCATAAAAAATAGCTTCAGTGCTACCCCCCCCCCGGGCCGAAACTTACAATCTGAACCGGAGAAGCCTTCCGTGTCAATCAATCATCGTCACTCATTATAGGACGAATATATATGTAGAGAATGTCCGTGTCGGGCTGACAATGTTCAACTGTACTGCAGCCGAGGCACGCAGAGGTGAAACAACTCGCAGCCGCAACACTTCCAAGTCCAAAGATGTGCTGTGCATCCAAAAGAGAGACCGAACGCCCATGTTGAATTCGAAAAACTCATGGTCCTTGTCCTTAACGATCTTGCCGGGCCATGCGAGTGCAGCCAAACGGTATGTCCGAACGATGAACAACGGGTCTGCACCTGCCAGTACAACATGTCCTTCGGGCAAAAGTCCAGAGCACCAACCTTCTTCACAAAGCGACCATCGCTTGGCCCTCCACGCCTTCATCAGTAAACTGAAGGCAGCCAAAACCTCCTGTTCCTCGGCGTGGTTGTGGGAGACCCAGTCCCTCGTCTTCGTCACGTCTGCAAGAAGCTGTGCTTCCTGCACCTCCGAGGCACTGACCTGCGTGCTGACCGACGAATCGGAACGACGACGAACTGCTTGAATCTTCTTCTTCTCGGTGTCTTTGCAGAAAAGTTTGGCCACGTCAAACGCTGCCGGCGTGTGGTAGAGCTCCGTTGACAGTGCCTCCACCCTCTCGTACATCTTGACCACGGCCTGTTGGGTCACAGCCTTCCATCCGTCCAAACGACCCAAGTCCTTCGAAGACGAATGTCGTTGCTCGGCCTCGCGCTGGACTTTATTACAGTCTTCGATGATCTTCGTGTTCAAGAGGCCCGACCAAATGCTGGTCAATACGTGTGCAACGTCCTCCGTAAGGCTCTGAAACCGGGTAGTGCAAAGATCGGCGAGGATGTACCGACTAATCGGCCCTTGGGAGAAATGACCTTCGAGCAATTTTTTTGCCATACGAGAACCACCACTGTGCGTGTCCTGGATACAAGACTGCATCTCTTTGAAAAAATCCAAGCTTGCCCGACGGAACTGCTCTTCAGCATGGACTAGTCCTGCGGTCGCACCGAAACCTCCAGTATGGTACAGCTGTGCCCCGGCCCGCAGCCGCAGGATCTGTAGTGTCAACTGCGTCATTTGGCCTGCGAGCGAGTCCTGCCAGACAAGCTCTGTCTCCTCCGGGGGTTGTGCGCGTGCCAGTGTCAGGTCGAGGCCGACACGAGATAAACCTTCCAAATTCGACAAAGTCCTGACGTGGTCCTTTGCAGTGCTCATCCAAGACCAGTGTGCCCAGCCAGAGTAGTAGTCCTTCGTCATGCCTTTGGAACGCAGCTGCTTGAGCATGAGCGAACAACGAAGCTCTTCGGGTTGCAAGACCTGGAACATCATCCTGGCTGTCGTCTTGTTGTCCTGCGAGATCACGAACTTCGTCATTAAGTGTAGACTGTTCGCGCTGCCCTTCCGCTCCTGGTCCATGCCTTGCTTGGCCTCCTGTATGGCAGAAGACTTGCTTCCACCATATGGAACCGAGGCACGGGCCTGGTTGCTGTCCTGCGAGAAGAGGTCCTTAGTGGAAACTGCCCAGTTGTGCTCCAAGCAGACCACCGTGAGAACTAAAGCCAAGACCGACCACTCTTTGTCCAGCGCGCTGTGGGCCGTCGTCAGGGAATTGAACCGACTCTTGCTGGCCTTCGTGCCCTTGATGCGGATGCAGTCCATGTCGGGTAATGTCTGCAAAAACGACCTGCGTTTCTCCTCCGTGTTGTCGTCCAGGGGGGAGAGGCCGGCGTCCAGCAGAATGTCCGGGAAGAAAAGGAGCAATATCGGGTCCGAGGGGTCCATGTTGTCCTTCATGCGATTTGCGGCTTGCTGGATCTTCAACGCCCACGAGCCCTTCTGCCAGGGTCCATACCTGATGTTGTACAGCGAGATGCACGTGCAGAACTTCAGGAGTCCAGCGGCCGACAAGGCCAAAGCCACGTCGTTGTGCGACCTGTGGGCGGGGTCCGAGACGTGTTCGATCCAGAGGCTCTTTTTGTTCCTCAAGAAGGAGACAGCCGCCAGCTGTGTTGCTTCTTGGTCGGTGCACAAAATCATGATCGGTGCACGTTTAGCCTTCGTGTCGTCCTCCGCGGGGCCGGCCGGCGTGCTCTGGCAGCAGCCAAAAGTCCAGCCAATGGGTCGCAAGCCGTGGTTTATGTCCTGCATCCAAGACAGTGTGGCCAGCCGGTCCTCCGCATGACCAGGTCCAACGGGTTTCTCGATCCCGAGGAACTTCTTGGAAGCCTTGTTCCACATAGCTTTCCACTGCTCAGCCGACAAGACGGACGATTTCTGGACCTGCTGCGTGGTCTGACTACACAGAGAAAAATGTGAAGCAAAGCTTAGAGGAAGAGCTTGTCAGCAACAGCATGCAAAACAAACGACAGAGGTTGTTACCATATAATCACCCAGGGGCCCTTTTTTGGGGGACCGGCCGGTCAACTTAAGCGGGGATCTGGCGTACCTTTTTGGGGGCCGAAATGCAGCCAAAATGTGGCCGAAATGCGTTCCTCGGCCTCCACCCGGGACCCGGTCAACTTAAGCAAGGCTGTGCGTACCTACTCATCAGTAGAAGGGCGGCCGGGAGCCTTTATCAGGCCAATCCCGAAACCCAGGGGTCAGCGGGGATACGTGTACCTATCTTTATATAAAATACAATAGAAAGACTCCGCCCCAAACCGAGCCTGAGCGGGGATACGTGTACCTCCCCTCGGAAAAACGATTTTGGTCGGACCCAGAAGCTACGAAAACGGCACCCAAAAAGGTCAACTTAAGCAAGGCTCTGACGTACCTCGCCTCTTGCCTAAAACGCCTCAGAAATATGTGTTGCTTAACAAAAAAAAAGCGCCTGCGGCGGGCAGACCCAAACTTTGTCCGTCGTGTGGTTGTACACCATGATGTTCAGCCAATCGTCACTTCCCACGTGCACTGCATCTGCCACCACGCACAAAATGTCCGTCGAGAGGAAATCTGACTTGCCCTGCGTGACATAGGCGTATCGCTCCATGCGTGCTAGCCTGTGTGCGTCCATAGAAGCGTGCTTCTTGATCTTTTGTTCGTCCTGCTGTTCGCTGCTGTCCTGCACGGTGAACGCATGTCCTTGCAATGTGGAGGTAAGTGTCCTGCGTGTGGCATTCGATGAACTCGCAACCTCTTGTCGAAAACTCGTGGACGACCGACGATATCCGGAGGTGCTCCTGAAACAACAGGGGGAATATCAATTTTCGGGCTTTCAAGACACAACCCTACATCTTAAAACCCCGGAACCCTCCAAACCCTTCAAACCCTCCAAACCCTCGAATCGAAACCTCTCTCCTAAGCTGCATCACTTGCTTCACATTCAAAGATGTCCAGCAGGAATGCGTGTCGTCCGACGAATCCATGGCACGTGCCAAAGCCGCCAACAAGTAGTACTTCGTCCTCAAACTAGATGACTTGCGAGTGTCTCCAATTGTCCGACGGGTGCAGTCCACATTCACATCCTGCAGCACGTCCATGAATCGGGAACGATCGCGGTGTAGTACTTTAGCAAGTAAACTGTTTTGCAGTACAACCTCGTCCACGTCCAGCGAACCTCCTTTGAACGGCAGCACCAGAGTGTTTCCGTCCCACGTGAATGAGAAGTCCTGCGGGGTCTGCAGGAACAAGGAAGCGAGGCCTTGAAGCAACTCCCCGGCCAGCTTGGATACCTCCTCTGCCGGCTTCTTCCATTTGGCATCTTTGCGCATACCCTGGTGCCATTGATGCAAAAGAACAATCGTTGCAAAGCTCGACGTGGCAAACTCTGTACAACGTGTGCTTCGTCCAGCTGCTACCTCTTCCATCTGGTCACCCGTGTGCTCCTCATTGTCCGCTTGCTCGTTGTCGTCCTCCATGTCGTCCTGCATCTGCTGCGAGGATGCCTTTCGTTTGGTGCCCTTCTTCTCGGCGTTTGCAGCGTGCTCCTGCTGCTTGAGGAGGGAGAACGAACTCTGGAGAAAGTGCGACTCGATCTCTTTTTTCAGAGCGTCCTCCGTGTCTGTCCAGCAGGGCCATGCAATCGTGAAGAGCTTGTTCCTGAACGTCGACACACTGCCTGCGAGGAAATTTCGAGACTCGTGTCCTCCGAGGAAGTCCACAAACCAACGCATGTGCCAAAAACGATGTCCATCCGTTACCTTGGTCTGCGGCTCTTTGAACTTGTAGCTCTCGCCCTTGAGGCTTCCGTGTGTCCCGCAGGGAATGCAAAATGCAACTGTCCGACGCTTGTCCGACGCAGAGCTGAAAAAAGCTGGAGGTCCTGAAGAAGAGGGTCCATCGGCAGAAGCGGGCTCCAGCATCTGATAGCGAGTGGATCAATTCTACAGTCTGTTTCTGGTGAACGAATGTAGCAAAACTTTATAGGCTATGTCCCAGGAAGTATATGTGACATCTGCCAAACCAAGAGAAAGGGAGGCTCTGCAGGCATGCAGCTTTTATTCTGGAAGCCCAAAGACAGCGGCAACGAATCGCTGATGTCGCAAGGCAGTGCTCACACCACGTGTCATGGGTCTGTGTTCTTCTGCAACATGTATGTAGCACATACTGCAAGGCACCGCAAGGAAGTCATTATTGCAGTCAGCCATTCATCGCACGTATTCTTTTATGCAGCTTGCAAGTTGCCGGCTTCACGGCCCCAGTGAAACTCGTGCCTGTCCACTCACTCAGACACAATGGGTCGAACGGCGAGGCGAACGACATTGTGCTTTTCGAGTGAACAAACTGGACAGAACAACGAGTAAAGTCAACCCCAAACTCAAGACACACTGAACTACCAGGAGAGAGTGCATTATGCACTCCGGACCGACGGGGTGCCCTGCGGCACATTGTCGCCGAGGCCAGCCGTGGTGTCTGCGTCCGACGACAAGTCGAAGGTCCACTTGGCCTTCATGTCCGGCAAAGTAGGAAAGAAACTCGCGCATTCAAAACTGAACAACGAGTTATGCTGTCCATCTGAAATGACACAGTCCACCGCAAAAGGGTCGTCCAATTGCCACGTCTTGTTGTCCGGGAGAGTAGGAAGCTCGTGGCTGAGGTACGACTCGTTGGGTACGAACTCCGAGCGGGAACGGCGAGGGTGTCCATCTTGTGTGGCAAAGACGTGGCAGTACAACGTGTTGTTCTCAAGTGACCAGATGTTGTACCTGTCCCGGTCAACACTGATAGCCTCCGCCGAGTTCACCGCAGCTATGTAGTTGCGACCAACGTCCTCCATGCGGGCCCTCGCTAACTTGACCAACGTGGACTGATAGCGAATGTCCGCACGAGATGGCAAGGACGCCGACTTGGCTGCCCAGAACTGGATCTCGAAGAGGGTCCGTACGACGGGTTCGTCCTTCTGTACGTCCTCCGCGAGCTCCACACCGCAATGCTTGAGCATTAAGCTCGCCATCTCAAGCGGCAAACTGCCCCATTTGGTGCACTTGCCCTTCCATCTCAGTCCACCGGTCTCCTCCTTCTTGGCAACGTCCTTCAGAAGACCATTCAACGAGCCCGAGCGGATCAGACCAGCGAGTGGAGAAATCCAAGTCGGGTTCTGGGTCAGCGTGTCTTGAATGAACCGCATGTCCACGTCGAGTATGGTGCTTTTGGAGTGCTGAACGGCGGATGCGAACGTCGCCTCGTTGCGCTCCCGGGTCTTGATGTCCTTCGCTTTCTGCTTCGCCAGCTGCTTGAGGGTGGGCTTGCGGGGGCCGGCATCACGAGGCATGCTGGGCAAGGTCCGTCGAGGAAGAACGACGGGGGAAGGATGATAAGACTGCACGAAGTCTCAACGCACAGGCAGGACGGCTTCGGAAAACCAAACAATCAATCAAGCCCTGCTGCTGGGTGGTCTCACAGTGCATTGTGACTGGACGAACATGGCAAGCAAGACACAAAGCGTAGACCGCACGAGAGCACAGTGCCTGAAACGAGAAGGCTCAGCGGCAGCGATGCCGGCCAATGGAGTCCGTGTCCTCCATATGAACAGGACAACAGCGATTGCAAGAGCGCCTTCCTCCAGCTGGTTGACTACTGGTCTAGTAATTACTCGTAGCAATACTAATCCAGATTGCGAAGAGTAGTACTAGCAGCAGTACCACTACTCATTAAAGAAAGGAAAAACCAGTAGGCCGAAATTGCAGTCCCTATTAGTTGAAGTAGAAGTATTAGTAGTAGTAGTAGTAGTAGTACTAGTAGTAGTAGTAGTGTACTAGTAGTAGTAGTAGTAGTAGTAGTAGTAGTAGTAGTAGTAGTAGTAGTAGTAGTCGTAGTAGTAGTACTAGTACTAGTACTAGTCGTAGTAGTAGTAGTAGTAGTAGTAGTAGTAGTAGTACTAGTCGAAATAGTAGTAGTAGTAGTAGTAGCAGTAGTACTGGTTAGCTAGTAGTAGTAGTAGTAGTAGTAGTAGTAGAAGTAGCAGTAGTAGTCGTAGTAGTGCTAGCAGAAGTAATAGTAGTACTAGCTAGCTAGCTAGCTAGCTAGCTGGCTGGCTAGCTAGTAGTAGTAGTAGTAGTAGTAGTAGTAGTAGTAGTAGTAGTAGTAGTAGTAGTAGTAGTAGTAGTAGTAGTAGTAGTAGTAGTAGTATAGTAGTAGTAGTAGTAGTAGTAGTAGTAGTAGTAGTAGTAGTAGTAGTAGTAGTAGTAGTAGTAGTAGTACTAGTAGTAGTAGTAGTAGTAGTAGTAGTAGTAGTAGTAGTAGTAGTAGTAGTAGTAGTAGTAGTAGTAGTAGTAGTAATTAGTAATTAGTAGTAGTAGTAGTAGTAGTAGTAGTAGTAGTAGTAGTAGTAGTAGTAGTAGTAGTAGTAGTACAGTAGCAATGCTAGTAGTACTTGTACTAGTCGTGGTAGTAGTCGTAGTACTGAGTTGTACACCTCATGATTATTTTCCTGAATCAAGCCACACCCGAAGCCCCTCTGTGGACAAGTATGGTGAACTTCCAGAAGTGAAATCGGTTTATACCATGCACTGTAAGTAGATCTAGTTAAGGAGACACCACCCGCAATGAATAGGCCAGAACTAACCTTAATGATTCACAGCCACAAACAACAAATCTAATGTGTAACGCCCAACACTAAAATTTACCGCTCACCCTCGATTCTATGCACTCGATGCTTGAAATGCTGAAATGGCAACCCAGGCAACAAACCGGACTCCAATTGCTCAAAGGCCTTTAACTCTTTATGTCTACGGCAATTGCTCCATGTCTGCTGCAGGTGGATCCTAACTTACCTCAGAGTCCGCGGAATGCCTTGTCACAATCCGAAAGCATGACCCCTGACTTAGTCCTCGTCCTGCCGTGTGGCCGTGCCCTGCGAACCGAACGAGGAGTGACCGACCTCAATTGCAATGCATGAAGCACATGACAAACCTAGTACGAGTGACTGGTGACTGCGGGTGGTTCAAGCACTTGTCGCTTCCGAGTGTGACAGGAAAGAACACAGCAACTGTGCCGATGCAAATCGTCACAAACTGTGCAGCACCAGAACTCCGAGGACCCCGCCAAAGAGGTGCCAGTCCATGTCAGCAACCTGAAGCGCAAAAGTTTAAGTCAGCAAACAGTGCGATAGGAACTAACATCCGGCAAATGTAAAGTGTGCCAGGACAACTCTTTTGAACGGCGAGAGCGAACTGATCTGAACTCCGAGTGCAGAAAACGTGTCACTTTCGAGACTGGCCGGCGAGAGCGAACTGCTCCAGAACTCCAAATGGAGACTGGCCGGCGGGTACGTCGTGCTTGAACGAACTGCGGCTAGTTCCACGAGCCCGGTCCAAGTTCGAGTTTCTTGAGAAACAGTCCGATGCACTGAAAGTCGATCGTGTCACCTGAACCAGCGATGTCCGAAAATTTGTCGACTTGGTAAGTATTTCAGTTATACTACAAGGTTTACCAACAAAAATCTTACTGGTTCTGCTGTTGCACGTCCGTCGGGGCCCTTCGTGATGCAGAAGTACAAGTCCGACGCGTTGTGCGACGACACCGCGTAGTACATGTGGCCCTGCCAGGGAACGGGGACGGCCACCGGGTAGGCCTCCCAGTCGCGGTTCAGCATCTCGACCATCCACGATTGCGGGTGTCGGGAACCGAACAGCGGGGAATGGAGTCCGGCGGAGAGGGCGTTGTCTGTCCTGCGCTGGGCCGCCCCGAGTATCTGCTTGAAGCAGAGCCTGGACCGGCAGTGGGTGCTGCGTGTTTAACCACTCACACACACAAGTGCAAGTACTGGAATGCTTGAATGACTGAGTGCGCTGATGTCATAGCTGAGTGCCACACTCCAACATTTTATCGCCCTGCATGTGTTCGACGAGTATCTGCCAGCCGTCGTCCTTCCTGCTAGGGAACAATTCAATTATCAGAAACACAAACTATTAAAATCTAGAAGTCTCTCTCACTCACCGTCCGAGGAGTCCGTGTCGCGAAGGCAGGGGGCCGCTTGTACAGCAGTCCATCGGTTGCAGCAAGCCAAGACCAAAGCCTACGGGATGTGCTCTGTGGAAAATAATCAATGTATTATAATATTATATGGCTTTAAAAGCATGCACCTTCATAGAAACCACGCTACAACCAACATGGGTGTAACGAGCCTGTCCGCCCATTTCTGCTGCGTGTCGTACGGCGAGTGTTCGGGTACAAAGACAGTCGAGAGCCATTCGGTGCGCCATTCGGGCATCCTGTCGGGTTGTCCAGTGCGGAAATAATATGCCTGCGCAAGGCTCAGATCGGCGAGGAAGCACTGCAAATCCTCCTGCGAGTCAATGTCCGGCGGAAGGCAGTCCAAACAGTTCGACGGCAGCTGCTCGCAATAATCGAGATTACGCTGCAGGATGGTACTTGGGTCTTCCATCCCACAGACCGACGCGAGGTAATAGTCCATCGCACGAAAATCGAATATGACCTCGTCCTGCGGGTCGGTGGAACGGCGAAGAAAAAACGGGAGTCCATGGGGAAGTCCTGCTCGGTCAGCGGAACCGGAGGACGACATGTCCGACGAGAAAGAACGAGGAAAGGGAGAGGAATGATGATGACAGTGGCAGGTGGCTTGGGCTTTCTGGCAGCGGCATGATAACAATGATTCTGTGTCTAGGCTTCTTTAAAAAACCTAAAGCATCACCAACCACGACAGACCATGATGCTTCAGATGAAAGTCTGCCTGACTTGTGCTGCTGCTCCACACTGGCAAGTGCTAGGCTGCCCACGGTGATCTACGTGTGCCCACTCGAAGTCCAGCGGAGTCACCTTTGTGAGGCCGACGTTAGTACTACATGGGAACCATGGACTCATGATTTGTCCCTAGTCCTTCGGGGTGGTCCTGCGGTGCCGCTTTTGAACTTCCTAGCTTAAATCATAGTAACTTCGAATGCAAAGTGCACAGAAAAGGAGCTTGGACAGTCCTAGGAACCGACCTTGAACAGTCTGGTTACAAAACCCAGCATTCTTTACAAGAGGCAAGCTGCATCGAACTCCGAACGACCGTTGCAATGTGTACTGACGACCCAGGCCTTGTGTCTAAGTCTTCAAACTGACATGTATAACTATGATTCTAAACTGCATTCAGTCAGCTGCTAACCACCCTTGTCCCAAAGGAACCCCACACCCTGTGTAAACCCGACAGCTGAAACACAGACTCTGTGTGTGTGTGGGTGTGTGTATGTGTTGTCCTGTGTATGTCCTGCGAGTGCCAACAGCTGTTGCTTAGTGTTGCATGGGAAACCAGATGAACACAACGTCCCAAATGAAGTCCCCAATCTCAGAAGATGTAAGTAACAAGCGAAGAAACCTGTAAGTAGCATCTCAAGACAAGATGGTTCCAAAGGCAACCGCTAAAGAAAAGTATAAGTACCAGGAGAACAAACAGGGAATGTGCATTCTCGAGTCCAGTACCATTATACCACTGCACAAGTGCAAGAACTTACTGTACTTACCCTGTGCCCTGAAGAGAACCATCCTTTAAACCCAAACAAAAAAAGCATGAACAGACCTGAGCTTGCAACGAAGGATTGCGCATGGAAGACCTGATGCGAGGAAGCTTGAGGGCTTCTCCTCTTTAATATTTTATAATTCTGAGTATTAATATAATATTATTATTGCCTGATGTGAAACCTCCACAAAGACTGAGACACCCAATCCAAACCACTTTTTGACTGTCCATGGTTTGAATATCAAAAAGCTCGTAAATTAAATATGAAGACAGACCTTTCCTGAGAGGGAAGAATAACGATTCTGAAGCCCCCTGTAGACTACTGCAAACTCCATTATCGCAAATCCACCTCTGAGTCTTTGCCATCCGACTTAACATTTACATAGAAGACATGGACACCACATTTTCCTAGCCGCATGGCATATGAGAAATATGAATTATCTGTGCAGTAACGGCGCGGCAAAACAGCTAACTCCAAACCGTGATAAATCTTTCATAAGAGACCACGACCCAACCAGCAACACATGATCGGAGCCGCTCTGAGCACCCAGCTGCGAAGAAAGGGTGGCTTCAAAGCACCTGACGCTGGCAAACACTGGCATGCTGATACGACTCACTTACTACCTCAGGAAAGCATTCTGCGGCAACGACTGCAGAACCGCACTTTTTCCTGCTGTGTCCGGCGAGTCGAGAAGTTGGCGAGTCGAGTACCGTGTATCAGACCGACGAATCAGGATATTTCTCTATTCCAGGATGCTGCTATGCGGCCTTCTAAAACATTAATTTAATAGTTTGTCCTTCGAGGAACCGTCGAGTCTGATATGCACGGGAACTACGGGGGACTCCGTCCTCCGGGGGGAGCAGCCGGCTTGCGGATGCAGGCGGGTGCCTGCTTTGGCGCCGGGGCGGCCTTCGGGATGCTGGGAGTCTTCGCCTGGAATCAGGACATGTAATGACTAAGCAGGAAATACATGCAACATGTCACCGAGGCCACCGAGTGCAATCAAGACACAGCTGTGGCTGGTCCGGCGGGTTTAGCGGGAAGTCCTGTGCAGAACAGAAGCAGCCACTCGAAACAATGTCACATGTGCAAGTAGTTGAAGCTACATATCCCAATGAACGGCGAGCAAAAAACAAATCAACATTCTTGAAGCGAACCTAAGAAACCATGTCTAGCTTATTATAAAGCATACCGAACCAACGATGCAGGGCCACTGTTTCTGCATACTGGCACTGTGAACTGTGTGAACACCTGCTATTGTTCCGACCGTACACCCCTTCTTTGCTGGGCTCCATATCCAAGGAAGAAGTGCTGGACACAGGTGTAACTACTGAACTCTAATAAGTGATTAAAACTAACCAAAGAAACCAAGCTTGTGCATGATGTGGACACAAGAACTGCTGGCTATTTCTTGTGCATCCAGCTAACTAACACGTGTAACAGACTCGGTCCACGATCCACCGAAAAGGCATCGAACACATAGGATAATATGCTTTGTTTTGCCACCTGCGGCCCCCGTGTCCCCTCCACCTCGTCCCTGGCACCTCTCTAATCTAATGCTGCTGACGGACATGGGTGCCCTCTGCTGGAACAGGCCACCCCCTCCAGTACTAGTACTAGTACTAGTACTAGTACTAGTACTAGTACTAGTACTACTACTACTACTACTACTACTACTACG
The DNA here is from genome assembly GCA_905221615.1 of Symbiodinium sp. CCMP2592. Classification (NCBI taxonomy): domain Eukaryota; class Dinophyceae; order Suessiales; family Symbiodiniaceae; genus Symbiodinium; species Symbiodinium sp. CCMP2592. The sequence goes on along the minus strand of CAJNDT010006072.1, from coordinate 240,988 downwards.
ACTACTACTACTGCTACTACTACTACTACTACTACTACTACTGACTCATTAAGATTACGGATGTGCAAGTCCAACATGGTAAGTAAACTACTAAAGTACGATTAGTAAGTACTAAAGTACTTCTTTTGTTGCCTTACTTGTACTAGAACTACGATGAAGAATGACTAATTGTACTAGTAATAGGACTATAGTAATGCCTTCACAAGAACTTAACATAATTCCGAACCCAAACCCACATACGTGAAATCGGCGTGGCACTACTAAGCAATCCCCTGTATTAAATTAATGCCTTCCCCTTGCAGTCCTGCGTCGTGCTCTTGGACCTGCGAGAGCTGCATGGCCAAGTAGTCCGCCTCGAGTTTCTTGCGCTCCATCTCGATCTCGAGTTGCTTCATGAGGAGTTCCCTCTCGGTCGGCCCGCGGGGGGGGTCCTGCGAGGATGACGAGGCCGCCGAGGAGAACTTCACGGCCGTCGTGGCCTGCGAGTGAGTCGGAGTCGGCAAGCCCGAGTGCAGCTGCTCTTGCTTGGCCGCCTTCGTTTTGGCCTTCGAGATTGGTTGGATAGGCGGTGCAGCGGGTGCAGGGGCGGCGGGTCTGGAAACGGCGGGTGCAGCGGGTGGGATCTTCGAGGTTTTGAGAGGTGGGGCCTGCGGCTGTCGGGTGGTAGCGGGTGGTGCTGCCTCAGCTGCGCGTGCTGCCGTGTTTGCCACATAGGCAGCCCATTCGGGTCGAACTTGGGGTCGAGGCTTCGGCGGGGCCCGCGATCGTGGACCGCCTTCACCGGGTGGATCCAGAACAGTGCCGTGTCCGACCAGTGGCTTGGCGCCCGGCGTGGACCGGACCCGGGGAGGAGGCCTGTCGGGTGGACTGTACGAGTACAGGTCCTTCGGGGCGCCCGTGGCAGGCTCGTAGTCCGACGGGTCGTAGGTGTGGTCGTCGTCGAAGGCGAGAACTCCGGAGTCCGGCGTGTCGTAGCCCTGCTCCCGGAGGTACTTCGTGCGCTTCCGGCGTGCTTCTGTCTCCAGCGTGTAGTTCTCCTCCGGCCTGAGGTCCGACACGATCGACTGGTACGACGAGCCGCCAGGCAAGTCATCCGAGTGCACGTCGTCTTCCGTTTTCAAGACGGCCATCTTCTTCCGCTCCTTCACGGGTATGTGCGAGAACGTGTTCTCGATCCGGCGAGACTTGGCGGCCTTGAACACCATGTACTCTTCGTCATCGTCTCAGAGCAGAACACATCCGACCGCAAAGGAAGACATGTGAGAGTGACATAGACATGTGCAAATGACAAGAATTCAGCTTGGGCACGTCGCGGGTGCATGGCGGCAATCGACTTCTCGTTGATGTTCATCGTGAAGTACGCCGAGTGGTTTCTTAAGTCCCCAGATTTGCCCGACGAGGCTTTACCTCAGTCCAGAACAGTGCTGCACTCAACTGAACTCGGCAAGCAAAGTACGTCTGGCTGCATTCCAGAGCACGATTCATCTGTCCGGCGATATCGTGTGCGAGAATTCGGCCCCACGGGGATTGCTCAGCAAGTCCGACCAGCGCCTTATTCATGGGACACAGTGGATGCAATGAAGTCCTTGATCGTGCCTGAACACGAGCTTATTGCTTAATTAAGTCAGGCAGCGTTCCAAACACCGTCGTCGAGATCGAACGGGTAGTTCATGATTGCCGCCGCAACGGCTGGGTGCTTGTAGAGAAGAACAGCGCGTGACTCGGGTCAATCAGTCAGTCTCTCATGCAAACCAGGACTACTAAAAAACCAATTTCAGTCAATGTAAAGTAGCCAAGACACCCTTTCCCTCGCCATCTCCATGCAAAGATCGTCCACCGCTTTTTGCCCTCCTTTTTTGCGGGCCATGTACAAGTGGAACTCGAGCATGTCGACCGCCGTGTAGTCGTCCTGGCAGGCCTTCGGGGGAGGTGGAGGGTCCTCCTGGTCCAGCGATCTCCCCCGGCGTGTTTTGGCCACCGTGAGGAAGCCGTCGTCGCCAATGCCTGGCAGTGCCATCGAGTCGGCCGCCCGGGGGGTGTCGGGGTCCTCGGTCTCGTCGTCGGCCTGTCCTTCGTCGTTGTCATCGTCATCGACCTCAACGTCCACGTATTCCTCCTCCGCCGGCGGGTCGTCCTCCTGGTCCTCATGGTCCTGCGGCTCGTCGTCTTCGTCCGGTTCGTCCATGTCGTCCTTCGTGTGGGGAACGACGGTGTCCTGGTCGGACACAACCTCTGCCCAACGTCCAAGGTCCTGCGCGATCATCTCCGCGTCTGTGTCCTTCTGGTAGCCCTCGTCGTCCGCCTCCTGCATGCCTTCGGAGAAGGCCGCCGCGGCCTCGGGTACGTCCGGCTCACAAAAGCCGAGCTGCGTGGCCGCCGCGTAGTAAGCGAGTGACCTCCGACGGGGATTTTTGAACATGTACTTCGACATGATGATGGCCGTCGAGATGAAGTTGGGTAACGGGTCGTCCTCCTCGCGTTTCTCCACGGGTGGCAAGTGGACCGACCACCACTTGATGTCCCAAACGTCCGGGTAGTTGAACGTCGGGAGGAACAGCGGGTGACCCAAGGCAAGTGCCACAAGGGTGGAAAGTCCGGCGGCACGGTGTTTGCCCCGTTTGCCTCAGCTCGTAGTAGTAATAGTAGTAGTAGTAGTAGCAGTAGTAGTAGTAGTAGTAGCAGCAGCAGCAGCAGTAGTAGTAGAAGTAGTAGTAGTAGTAGTCGTAGTAGTGGTAGTAGTAGTGCTAGCAGAAGTAATAGTAGTACTAGCTAGTAGTAGTAGTAGTAGTAGTAGTAGTAGTAGTAGTAGTAGTAGTAGTAGTAGTAGTAGTAGTAGTAGTAGTACTAGTAGTAGTAGTAGTCGTAGTAGTAGTAGTCGAAATAAACGTGAACAAACGAATTCCCACCTTCAACCTCGTCACAGAACAGCGAGAGGATGATCTTCATGCCCTTCGGCTTGTACTCGAGCAGCGTGGAAATGAGAGCGAGCATCATGACCAGCGCGTGCCACATGCCTTCCTGGCCGACCGACAGGTGCTGGAGAACTCTGTAGTTGAGCGCCGGGGAACCTTAGAAAGCAATAAAAAGCCACATGCCACACTCTCTCTGTAATGCAACACATCGGAACAACAACGACTGCACTGCAACTATGGTACCGCGGGGACTCTGAACGTCGTGTTCTGCGTCCTTCAAGCCCAGCGCACGAACGTCGATGTCAATGTACATCCAGTCGAAGACGCTGAAGCCGCTCTTCTCCAGTCCAGTCTTCAGAACTCCGGTTCGTCCATTCGCGTGTGTCGGGGTGTTCGCCGGGCCTGATGAAACGAATCACACACACACACACACACACACACACTAATCGTGCAGCAATGCAGAAGCACAGCATGTTGAATTCGACGGTTTTAGACAAGAAGCAGGCATAAGGCTTCGGGTACAGCATGTCGGCTCCGTATCCGACCAGCAACAACTTGTCCTCCCCGTTCGGCGAGTCTTTGACGTCCTGCGTGGTCCGCTGATACGTGTCCATGTTGCCCGTCGAGTGCACCGGCAGGGGGGCCCGCGGGGCTTTGTCCGCAACCCTGCCGACACCTTCAAAAGATGAGGTCATGGCCGCCGAGGTGGAACTACGAAGGAACGGCGAGGATACTAGGTAGAGGAGAACGTCGGGAAATTATCAGTCATGCGCTTCCACACGCTGAAAGTCCTTAAACCTTAAGGCGAGTGATGCAATAGCTACTTACGAGTGTTAAGCTCCTATAAACTGTGTGAATGAATCTGAAAAAGCGTCCATCATGTGTTGCCTGAGGCATGGACATCATGTCATCAGAGAGCTTTGATGCACAATGTGCAGGCTTGGTCCAAAATTGTGGCAGTCGAACAACCGATGCTCCGTCAACAAAGCTTCAACAATGCTGGTCGCATGCACACACACAAGATAACCAACATTCGTTCATGTCATGAGCAGGCAGAGCAAAAGGGGAGGGCGGAAGGCACCTGGTCCAGCGAAGAGCGTGGCATTGGACACGAAGTTGTTGTCCACCGTTGCAGAACGACGGGGAAGCACGGCGGGTAAGTTCTTCGGGTTGAGATACAGCTTGCCCCTCAAAACAACTGAAGACCAAATTCCCGCGAGCGACCTTTGCTCCTCCAATTCTGTAATAAACTCAGCCTGTATTCAATCTTAAATCCATACTCCTATACACACAAATCCATTCAACTCAAACCGCTGTCCAAACGGGTGTTTGCTTAATTGCTTGCTTGTTATGTGGTTTTGGAATCCTCCGATTGGCTATGTAAAAAACACACCACCGGCATGTAAAATACGCACACAAATCATAATCTCAAAACTGGGGGAGTTGAACTCGCAAATGTGCAATTTGGGTTGATCATGGAAAACTGCCAAAACATACACCCTATCCCCGGCATACGCGCATCCCTGCTTAAGTTGATCTCTGAATATTCGAAGACATCAAGAGATAGATGTAGCAACCAACCAACCTGATGACTTTCTGGTGATCGAGCAGAGAATCAGAGCAGTAGCGTTTCCTATCGGACTGTCAAGACACGACGAGCTGTCATACAACAGTATGAACAAACTTACAGCATAAGCCATATGCTAAAGAACATTCGCGACATGAAGAAACAAACGCTTCAACCAGCATGGACGTACACTACGTCATCCCTGGCCCTGCGGGAACATCAGAACCGTAGAGGCTCAGGTCCCAACAGCATGTGTCCCTTCCTGGTGCGGTATTTTCGCCAGTCCTGGCACTGTTCACGCATGCAGCGCCCTTATGACGGCTGAGATGTCCCTGACAACTCTAAAGCAAATTTCAATGCCCACATTCTGCAGCTTTCCGCAGCACGAAGCACCCGGCCAGCTCGGAGCTTTGCCGGTTCTTCACTCTTGAAATGCTTGCTGTTATTGGCTCGGCTGCAGTGGTATGTGGGATGTCCCGGGAAAGCACAAGCACTAAATGATTAAATGGTGCTGGGGATGGGAAATGAGATCGGCAGGAATTCTGGACTTCACGTCTTGTAGCGGCTGCAGCACGCAGCTACTTCCTCTAGACCTAAGAGTAACCTAGGAATAAAAAGGGTGCCCTTTTTGGGTTAAAGGGGGTTATAGGGGAACCTAAACCTTAAAAAAGGGAATAAGGGCCTACTCTGGGTCCTCGTCCTAAGTCGTGCATGTTACCAAACATGATGCATTCGGGAAGGGAATGCACCCAGCCTGATGCCCATAACCATATGGGAGTTTCCGAAAATAGGGGATCCTAATATAGTACCCTGAATGGTAGGATCCTTATTATAAGGACTCCAATAAGGTACCCCTATTTTCGGAAACTCCCATATTCCTTTAGCACTCCCAGCTGTGTTTGACCGTCCTCATTGCGCTGTCCTTGCGGGCCTTGTGATACGTACTTTTCTTGACAAACGATAGCGCTTTGTCCACAAGTTGATGGTCTCAAAACGTTGCCTGCTGAAGCCTCAGTCAACAACAAACATCCTGCCGTGCCCCACACAAGTCTGATGTTGTACACGTGATGTGTCATTCGTTTGTCTCGGTCGTCGAGCAGAGAGATAAGCAGACAATTACAGTACGGACTACAGGTAGAAAATGTCAGGATTCACCCTTAGCCCGTAGCCCTGCGACTAAGACAAGATCCTTGTCGCACCACAGCACGCGGTAGCCTCAGCAGCGCAGCGATGGGAAGCTAAGCTCACACGGCACACGATGAAGGGCTACGATAGCGTAGCAAGAGCGATTCAGCCGGTTAGCATGGCATGGTGCACTGAAATAGCTGCTGTATGCGACGATAACAGTGGCACGGGGGATAGCACCCTGCGGACCTGTTTCGTCGGACTGTTGTACTACAGACGGTGACATACAGATATCGTAAAGAAAGTTCCTGCTGTTGCCGGACCGATGGAACCAGAGATGATGCGAAGAACTGATCACGATCAGGTTGTATAAGTGCCGCGGTGGCGATCGTCAGGTAGCACCCGAACTTCGCTCTGCACCCTAGATTTACAAAAAATGTAATGCTCAATCCTCGTGGCCTCTCTTTTACTCCTAATCTTGAAACCCAAGCCCCCAAACCTGAAATCTTAAACCCAATGCCACATCCCGAAAAAGGCACAGACCCTGCGGCCAGCACCAGCAATCCGCACCCTCCAATGCTGGACCCCAAGAAGCCTCAATGAAGTGTGAAGTCTGTCATAGGGATCCTTAGGGGTGTAGGGGGAGGGGGGGTAGGGGGCCTTAAGGCCCATAATAAGGACTAATAAGGCCTATTTAAGGAAATATAGTCTCCTACACCCCTCCCCCCTACACCCCTAAGGATCCCTATGAGTCTGTGCATCCAGAGCTGAGGCAGGCGCTCAAAGGTACTTCTAGTCCAGTGTTGTACTGCGCACACAGATTGTTCAAGGCTTAAGGCGTGGACCAGCACGAAGCCCACGACACTCGAAACCCGACGATAAGGCATAAAGTTTGGGACTTCAGTTGCTGGGGTTTGGGGTTTCTGGTTTGAGTTGCAGCGGGTTTAGGGTTCTCGAAGTTGCTTCTGGTAGGGCCGGACCAGAATTTGGGCAGAGAACATTTGTTCAACCACTTCCCTCTTCCAGCAAATACCACTGATAGTTTACAAAAGCTCTCCCTTTTAAAACCTATTGCGAATTAGGGGGGTGTAGCAGAAGCAGGAGCAAGGGTTTAGGGTTTAGGGTTAGAGCAAAAGCCGGAGCAACAGCAAGAGCAGGAGCCCAGCAGGAAAGGAGGCGGAGCAAGAGCAGCAGTGGGAGCTGGACCAGGAGCAAGAGCCAGAGCAGGAACAAGATCCTCCCCAATGCGACCGTAGAGATAGAAACACGGCCTACAACAATAACCGTTCTTTCGAGTGTTCATTGGGGAGCGTTTAAAATTAAAAGCAGGGGGAATGGGATTAGGATTGCTTGGGGGTTTACGGTGCGCGAGGCATCGCAAAGAAATGGAAAGTCTCCCCTGGTCCCGCACGGCCAGGGAATATAGGGGCCTTAATAAAGAGAATAGGATTCCTTTAAAGGGTTACCATAAGGAATCTATACGGATGCTGTAATATTGGGGCCTGAGTAATCAGAATAGGGTTTCGAGGCCCAACATACCATAATCACAATAAGGAACACTCAAAATAGTATTGTTGATTATTTTTGGCCGCTATATTTTAGAACCCTACTATAGATCCCTTCTAGAACCCTTGAAAGGAACGCTTTAAAGGAACCCTCTTCTAATTATAGGTAATCCTTAAGGCTCCTGCATTACACTACGTTGTGCGGAATGGCCCAGACCTTCCAAAATCCCTTAATTAAGGAATATACCTTAATTCATATTTGGGATCCTATTATAATTTAAGGTATATTCCTTAATTAAGGGATTTTGGAAGGTCTGGGGGTATTGTCTACTCAAAGACTCTGAGCCGAACTTCGGAAATCCCGGAATTCGGCTGACAGCAATTTTTGGGTTTAGGGTTTACCTTAACCCTAAATAGCCTACCTTTATAGGGATCCTTATTATTATTTTCTGAAAAAAATTCTTAAGCAGGTAGGTTATTCCGGGTTCGGGTAGGGTATAGCTTCCAGGGTTTGTGGCTTTGGGAAGGGAAGGATCTGGCAGCCGTGGTAACGCTAAACCCTCCACCCTAAATACATGAAGCTCTAATAGCCTAAACCCCAAACCCAAACCTAAATCGTAAAGCCCCAAGCCCTAAACCCTGTAAAGACCTTAAGCCCTAAATAGCCCCAAACCCTTAAACCCGTATAGAACCCTATGGATCCCTTCAAGGAACCCCGTAACGAAACCCCTAAAGCCTAAACCCCTATACACCTACACACCTAAGCCCTAATCCTCAACCCTAAATACCCCAAATACCTTAAACCCTAAACACCCTAAATACCCTAAACCAGAAATACCCGAAATACCCTCAACCTGTCATCGACGAGGGCCTCCCAGAGTCGCACCCAGTCAATGGTGCCCGCTTCGCGGGAAAGATGCTTCTCCTTGCTTGCTTGGAGGATCAGGGAACTTAGTAGCTTAGTAAGTTGGCTTGTAGGTACCATAATTGGGGGTATAGGTATCATAAGTTTAGCTAATTACCTTACCCATAACTCATAACCCTAGTTACTAAGTCCCATGATCCTTTAATATCAAGTCAGGCTTCTGTAAGGGTTCAAGGGTTTAGAATTTCGCGCTTGAAGGTTTAGGACTTGAGGATGTAATTGAGGGGTTGGAGTTTGCTACTGGTCCGAGCTACAGGATTGAAGGTCTGAAGGTCTGGGATTTCAGGCTGTAGGGTTCAATCGTATCAATCATTTAGGGTTTCAGGTCCAGGGCTCTAGTTCCTCTCTTTGTTGGGTATAGCCGCGTTCATAGAAGGGGGACTCTGAGGGATACCGCATCTGAATATTCAGACCCCTATATCGCGGTGGTTGAACTACCCTGGTTGACCCAGCTGACTGCTGCTCCTTTGCGATTAGATCTACTGTCGAGGACTGCGTTCGTCCTTCTAGACGAAACCAACTCAACTGGACCGGTGGCTTCCAATCTGAGTAGGAGCTGCTGCACGCACGAATGCGAACGAAGATGCACCCAGTTCCAATATGCGAATCAAACTAATTAAACTATTCAAAGACAAATACAACCATCACCATGCATCTCTCTCCCTCTCTCTCTCTCTCTCTCTCTCGCTCTCTCTCTCTGTCTCTCTCTCTCTCTCTCTCTCTCTCTCTCTCTCTATGTTTGTATATATACACACATGCAAATGTACGCATGCATGTACGTGTGTACAAATGTGCGTATGTATGTATGTATGTATGTAAGTGGGTAGGTAGGTCCGTAGGTAGGTATGTGTTCCCAGATGTTTATGTATAATCATACATGTCTATGTATATGGCCACCCCCCAAGATCCACACCCGCCTTTCCACACAATTCCACAGGTTGCTTCTCTACATTGGTCGACAACTCATATTTACCGAGAACACCGTAAATACCGATACAATCGTGCTTTACCTCATGTGCATGCAAACCGTGCTGCTGCAAGGCGTGGGTTTGATATGTGTAAAAATCTGGCGCCGAATCTCGGCCGCAGATTTATGGTAGTTTATGTGTTGGATAAGCTGTGATGCTGGACGGCGGGCTAGTTTTGTTCATGTACTACTAAAAGACTTCATGTTGTTTGCATTTTACGGTGTGTTGTCTAACAGCATTCCTCTTATAATGAAAACACTATTGTCTCTCTTACGAAGGCGTCTGTGTGCGTGGGCCATCTCTTTCCCGCTGCTCGTGAAGCGTCCGATTCTGATGCGGCCTAATCGCTCTAGCATTCGATTTATGAGTTACGAAATACAAAGACCTCCTTTCATGTCCTGTCCATTATACATGTAAGGAAGTCGAATATACGGGCGCGTTTATTTTAAAACCAATACTCCAATAGTTGTTCTTTGCCTCATAAGAAACGGGAAAGCTCCCCTGGAGTTGAAAAGCTCATGTGCATATGCGGGCGCACAAGAAGGCTCGTCTGCAGCAAGAAGTAAGAGAGCTCTTGCAACCTTCCAAACATGAAGCAGGACTAATTACGACTGGCTGCATTGATACGTATCAATCCGAAGGCAGGGGCTCCTTAACCTTGTAAAACAAGGTAAGGTGGCACTTCATGGAAGAAAACTCCTCTTAATATTGTGAGTCGATATGTGACAAATATTAAAGGCAGCCATGTGCATAGCAATCACTATCTATTTTTGAAGATACTAATTTGGACCATCCTCATACATATTAAGCAAGAGACATAAAGACTCTTGCTAATCCAAAAGAAAAGTATACGATGTCACCTGTAATTTTGGAAGACTGAAGAGAGCTCCTTTTCATGTTGTGATACGAACTATGACAGCGTCTAAACCGCAGTCATAGACAAAGGTCAGGATGTGAGGGAGGTGGCTTCAATAGAAACCGATAGAAGTCTCACGCGTTTTGCCCGTTGAATAAAAGATACCAGTAAACAAGCTTTCTTTTGTCTGCTGATCAAATCTAGGAAGTGTCGCTTGAAGATTGAAGAGAGCTACTTCTTTTGCGTTACGTTCTATGACAGCAATTAGAGAAACAGCCATGGACATAGCGATCCGTATCTTCTCCGGGGTATAGGACAGCATAAATAAGAGTTAACTGAAAGAAAATTCATGTCTCGTAGGAAACCGAATAGGAAGTCTCCATTGTTTCTGATGATAGCAAAATGCAAACAGTTTCCTACCGTCTTCAATATGAAATAAAATAAGTTCTAGATAGGCTTGCGCTGCTCTAGCACCTAAGCTGCATTCATTGTTACAGTGTTGGATCTGTAGGCGGTGCAGCTCGCCGAAGAAGGGCCAAAACCATATTCGAGAAAGCTCTGGTACCAGAGCCAGTGCTGCTGGCGCCATAGATCTACCAACCTCCGAAAACATACATGAAATAAACTATGTAACGACTAGGCTGGCCTTGTTCATACTTATCAAACCAGAGTAATCAAAACCGTTGCTGTTCCAGAAGTCACATAAAATAGTACTTCCAGTCCTTGACAACGGTTGGAAGCACACAATTATCTTGTGATACAGTATATCAGTATATCCTGTCCTGCACATCAGAAAACACTGTAATGCTCGAAAAATTCCAAAATTTCCAAACCTGAAACTCACGAAACACTGTAATGCTCAAAAAAAACCAACATTCTGGCATCTATGATCAGGTCAGGGGCAGACTCCTTAAAAGTTTGGATTCTTTTGAGCATTACAGTGTTTTGTGAGTTTTAAACCACGAAACACTGCTATGCTCAAACAAAGTGAGCTTTGAGGCTGTGAAAAGTGGATGTTTTTTGAGCATTACAGTGTTTTGTGATGTTCAGGCCACGAAACACTGTAATGCTCAAAAAACTCAACTTTTTACAGCCTCCAAGCTCACGAAACGCTGTAATGCAAAAAAAACTCCAAAATTTTAAAGAATTTGCCCTCGGCCTGGCCATAAATGCCAGAATTTTGGAACTTTTGGAATGTTTTGAGCATTGCAATGTTTCGTGAGTTCTGGGCTTGGAAATTTTGGAATTTTCTGAGCATTACAGTGTTTCGTGCGCCCCATGCCCCAAGAACCGCGGTGGCGTGGATCTTTGGGAGGGGGGGCGAGCATGTAATATGTATATGTATATATATATATATATATATATATATATACTAATATATATATATATATTTATATTAATATATGTATATACATATATATATATATATATACTAATATATATATATATATATATATATATATTGATATATGATAATATATATATTATTATATATATATACATATATTTATTTATTTATATTTATATTTATATTTATATGTATATATATATATATATATATTTATACTATATTATATTATATTATATTATATTATATTATATTATATTATATTATATTGTCTTGTATTGTATTATATTATATTATATTATAATATACTATATTATATTATGTTATATTATATTATATTATATTATATTATATCATATTATATTATATTATATTATATCTTATTATATTATATTATATTATATTATATCATATTATATTATATTATATTATATTATATTATATTATATTATATTATATATATACATACATATACATCCATGCAGGCATGTATGTAAGCATGTAAGTAAGTACGTGCGTATGTATTTCTGTATGTACATATATCTACGCAAATATTCCGCATTCTCCATGGTGTAGAAGAGGATAGTGCTCTTCCTCCAAAAAAGGGTCGAGGCAGAACCTCAAGCGTGGCTATTAACAGACCACCAGCAGAAGAGGGTCTTCAAAAACCCTCTTCTGGTTTTAGACGCCCTTGCCTTTAAGACTTTAAGACTCGAAGACTTACTAAGAGATCACCTTGATGAACCAGGGTGCAGAACAAGTTGAGACTTTCACTGCGAAGGTTTGAAACAGCAGGTGTCCAAACTCACGGCACCCGCTCGAAAATCCCATAGGAACGGAATCGAAATCCTATAAACCACATGGGACTCTGTTTTCTGTGCGTCCTCCAGGTACTTCTTGAAGTAGGACAGCGCGTAAGTATCGCCCTGCAGCCGTCTTGTCCCAACATCCGAATGCGATGTCTGAAAATCAAACATGCTCTGTGCGTTGATCTTATTTCTATGTTCCGGGGAACCACCCGAAACGACACCACAACACATACCCTGCAGGCTTTTGCAGGTTATCTTGGCTTGAGTCTAGCAAGTTCCTGATTCCATGCCACCATGCATGAGCCTGGCTGCAGGACCAAGGGCTCCTCAGACATTGTGGGCAGCAGAGCTAATGCGGTTGTTGCGGTGACTACGATCAACATGAGCCTGTGATGATGTCGTTGTTGTTCCTCACCCCAGTCGCCACCGCAATCACCACTGCCACCACTGCTGAGCACCAGCACCAGACACCATCACCAGACCCAGAAGCAGACCAGGCAACAGCAATGGCAACGACAATAACAACAGCGCAAGCAGATGAGAAGATCCCCGAATCAACCATCACCAGATCAGACACAAGGCCAAAGTTGTTGCCTGCTTCTGCTACTGCCTCTGCGACTGCTTTCGCTGTCCATAAGCACTATCACTAAGCTTTAGAGACAAATCGCCTGTCTGCACCTTCGACAAAACACACACACACACACACCCCAACCCCTCAGCCAAACCATCAATGCCACACGGTCAACAAAAGATCAGGCAGGCCTGCACATGGCCAAGGATGAAGGTGGCTCTGACCTGCGCGGTCGGGACAGGCGTGCTATGTACTCGTAGACCCTAGCGCGTATGTACAGTGCACAGTAACAGTATCTATCATGCTAAAGCATGGGAAGTTCGATTGTTGGCTACGCTCTCTTTGGAAACATACATGCTTGAGGGCTGTGACTTGAGATTTATCGGTGTTCAACATGGCTGCGAAGCAGACCTGCGAAGGTGCAACACTTGCGTGGCATTCAAGGTCCTTTGGGGACTGCCCCTGATTCGCCTATGTACTCCTTGACCCTACAAGCACTCAATCCGATCAGGCTTGCATATCGAAATTGATGACTCCTTGGTTCCATGTCAGCGTGGCATTGTTGCGATGCATACAAGCTTAATGTATGTATTTATGCATGCATTCATCTATATATATATATATGTATGTATGTATGTATGTCTGTATGTATGTATATATATATACACACATACATATATATATATATATATATATATATATATGTACGTATGACTAATATAGTATATGACAACACATACCTTTTTGCTCGCTTGTTGGAGGAGACGCCGAACCGACGCGCAGAACCAGCGGAGCCGGCCTTGAGCCAACCAACCAGGTGTAGTTGGAAAGCTGTGTCGAAGACCTTGAGCATGCAACGGGAGACACTTCAAGAGGTTGACGCGCAAATGTTGGGTTTTTTGCTTGAGCCATCTTTTCCTTCTGCTTAGGATTGGGTGGGCTTAGGGTTTAGGGCTTAGGGTTTAGGGACCAAATGCCAGGCTGGATGTTGGTGTCTAACACGATTGCCGAACGGAGGGTGTGGCGTGTCTGGCCGCACATTTTAGGCCCTGAAAGCTTAGCCATGACATACGATTCATGGTTGTCAACTTCAGAAACCGCAGAGGGCACTGAGTGGCGATTGATCAGAAGCCGCCATAATCTTGCGGCCCCTAAAACCTAAACCCCAAACCCGAAAACCCTAAACCCCGAAACCCTAAACCCTCTGATGTCTATCGCTGTCTCCCAGCAAACATCTGGACATTGGGATCTTTACATCGCTCTGGCCCTTCCTGTGCTCCTTCGTTCTCTCAGTCTCAGTCTCAGTCTCTCTCTCTCTCTCTCTCTGTCTCTCTCTCTCTCGCTCTCTCTTTCGTCTCTGTGTCTCTCTCTCTCTCTCTTTCGCTCTTTATCCCTTGCTTACTTTCTCGCACCCTCTCTCTCTCTCTCTCTGTGACATGACCAAGAGCTTACAATCGGCCTGCCCGTCTGAGCCTCGTCCTCGGCGACCACAAGAGCGAGTACTAAAGCCGCAAACCCTAAACCAGTAAACATGCTTAAATCCCCTCCCAAAGCACTTCAGGGAGCAGTTGAGGAGCAAGAAGCGCGCCTCCTTTTCTGCCATGTAGCCCTTGTCGTGAAAAATCCCTTTCACCTCGACCAGCCGGAAATTTGAGGAGCGGGATATCGCGAGTCTCACGATGCTGTTTACAAACGTTTGGGTCCCTGTTGGTCTTTGTATCGGCTCCATCCGATTGTGCATACGGCGGTAACTGCCAGGAAGTCAAACGGTTTCGGGTTAAGGGTTTCGGGAAGTTATGAGTTTACATAACTTGAATAACATTTTGTGGTACCTGGAGTAGGTAGGCTCCAAGGGTGTGTCTTACATGGCTGCTTATGCAACTCTTTATATGGCTCAAAATGTGGGGGGTCTTGTTTCGGGGTTCTTCCCCCAAAACGGAGCCACCGAAGCTCATAAGGGGTAGGGGGTAGCGGACTCTACATTCTTAAACAAGCCTGGTTACACCCCTATCGCGTCGTAATAGGCGTAATAAGGCCCCCTTACCCCCTCCCCCTTACCCTAAACCCTAAACCCTAAACCCTAAACCCTATGAGGGGCCCTATGGTCCAGGCTAAAGCAACAGCCCCGCTCCAGGCGCGAAAGCTTTCTTCACGGTTCTGGGTCTCGCGGATGGTATCCGACATTCCCGAATCCTGTGCTTGCCTATAGTCTCCATTGTAATTCCTTTTTGTTGGTTAACCAGAATCTCTATTATAGGATCCTAACCATAAAACTGGCTAACCAAAAAAGGAACTGCAATGGAGACTATAGGTGGCATGTTTCAATACATCAACGCATGTACATCGGTGGTTGTCGAAATTATGGTCCCTTTTGGGTGTGCCGAATATAATACGGCACGTACTATTTAGGTTACCAAACAAGGGACCCCGATTTTGACAACTACCCACATGTCTGGGTTTCACCTACCGAAGCTGCTGCGTTGCAGACCTCAAACCTTCCGTGGTGAAGAAAACATCAACATCTCCCGAACAGCCCAAACCCCCAGGCCCCAGGCCCTCACCCTCAGCTAAAAACATAAACACCCAAAAACATACCCTGACCCTAATCCCTTAAGTCCTAAACCCTAAAACCCTAAACCCTTTTGACCTCAAGTCTAGAAGTCTCAAGACTACTTGTCTCCCACGCCTCAAACTGGAACTTGCTCTTGAGCTCGTGAAGGTTGTCCTGGTTGTAGTCGTCGGAATTCCGACTCACCTGAATTCCCGAGCCGGCGTGGGATGACGGGCACAGGACTCGTAGTCAGGGTGAGGCGTAGAGTCGGAGATTTAGGTGCTGTACAGTGCTTGGGGTTTAAGGTTGAGCGGTTTGAGGCTGGCGGGCTCAGAGTTACGGGTGTGAGCTTCTTCACCGCGCCAGACCAGAGGGAGATGTAACGACACAATGGGCGAAATAAAGAGCAACCAGTGCTTTATGCAGGGTCTGGAGTCATTCGAGATCTAAGCAGCACTTACACAACTGCGGGTAAGGGCTCGGCAAATGAAGAGACTAAGACTTAAGGGTCAAGCTTCAGGTCTCAAAATGCACCTTCATTATGGGTCTGGGGCGAATGAACCGAAGACGGCTTAGCGTTGAATGGTTAGGGTCCGGGGCTTTAGCTAAGACTGAAAACCCCAACTCTACAAGTTAATTAAGACACTTTCGAGTCTTCGTGGGTGCACTGCTTGACGACGCTGTCGTGAACAAGTTGCAGGGCGAAGAATCGCTGAGAGATAGGGTTTCGGGTTTGCGGGTACTGCTCAGCTCAGGATTTAGGGTTAGGGTTTGGGGGCAGGGCTTAGGGTATATTTTGATGTGGAGAAAAATTACTCTGGGAAGAGCCATTTTTCAGGGTTTATAGGGCCTATAGGGTTTACGAGTACCTCATGGGCCGTGCCTCGACATTCAAGAATGGATCTTAAGACGCACTTCCTCTGACCCGAGCCACGGAGTTGATAATCCTGCAACCTCTCAAGTGGAAGTGTTAGGATTTTAAGAGGTTCCTTGAAGGGGTCCATGCAGTTGGGCCATGATTATCCTCATCGTAGCCTTTAACAAGAATAGGGTTCTGGTCATTGCGGTGAAAACATGCAAGGACGAACATAAGGGGATACTAGGACAAAGTATCATTATTCCGACCTGCATCTACCCCAAGAAAGGCCCAGACCACTTTGATCCAATCCAGCCCAAAGCACCACGCAATCAGCCAAGGCACTATTCGGGGCTGCGGTGGTGGCCTCCATTTCTTCTGCGATGCTGGGGTGAGACCTGGCCATGCCCCATGAGCAAATTCTGCGAACCAAGCACCCAGACCTTCCAAAATCCCTTAATTAAGGAATATACCTTAAATTATGAAAGGATCCCTAGTATGATTTAAGGTATATTCCTTAACTAAATGATTTTGGAAGGTCTGGGCAGATGATATATGAGGAAGTTTCCGAAAATTAGGAGTACCGTATTTTGGGGTTCCTATAATCAGGATCCTACTATTTCGGGTACTTTATTGGGGTCCCCTGCTTTCGGAAACTCCCATATATGTGGGTGGTTATCAAAATTATGGTCCTTTTTTGGGTACCCTAAACATTAAATATTAGGTGCCGTACTATATTAGGGACCCCAAAAGGGGACCAGACCACAATTTTGACAACCACCCACCCATGTGTGCTATGTGTGTGTGTGTGTGTTGAAAATTGCAATCTTTCGTCAGGGGCTTATGAGATCTTTGCCTTTTCCAGGGCTGTTGGAAGGCGTGACGACCCGCGACCTCTATCCCAGAGCCCTTGTAAGGTCGCCGCCTATGTCCATTAATTCGGAACAGGAGATAATCCACAAACAGGGCTGCGTCAACCCTAAAACTTAACCTATATCCTCAGCCCAAAACCCTAAATCATCAGTGCTAAGCCAAAGCCTGAAAAGGCAGAACCAAAGCGATTGAGAACCAAGAGTCGAAAGGGGCCTTAATAATTAGAATAGGGTTAGAATGGGGTTTCGGGGCCCGTTATACTATCACATTAAAAAGGACCCCCCCCAAAATAGTATATTCATTCCGGCGGTGCACCAACATAGTATAGGTAAATATCTAGGCCTCTATTTCATGGGCTTGTTGGGATCTTTATGACCAGAGCAAAGTCCAAGTTGCCGGATGTTTGACAACATCGAATCTGGTATGACTGTAGGTTTACCTACAAACTCCATATGGGTGGTTGTCAAAATTATGGTCCCTTGTTGGGTCGCTGAATATAGTACGGCACCGACTTTAGGGTACCCCAAAAGGGACCCTAATTTTGACAACCACTCATATGGGCGGTTAAAAGGAGTCCTTCGAAGAACTATTGCGACGTCTAAACTACATTTTCAAGCTGTAAATGCTCTAGACCCAAATTTGCGGAATCTCGCAGGGCATCTGGCTTTCTGACCTGTTGTTGCGAAACCCTAGGTTCGGCATATGAGGCGTCAAGGGATACCTTTAACGGCTCGTGGAAGGTGGTCCTTTAAAGGATACTACAAGATCCCTTGCAGGGATAACCTTCATGCCCTACACAACCCTAGACCCTATAACCCTCAACCCTATAAACCGCAAATTGTGGATATGCCCCGCGGGCCTAGAGTTCAACTCTGATTCGTATTCAAACCACCCAGACCTTCCAAAACCCCTTAATTAAGGAATATACCTTAAATCATACTAGGGATCCTATTATAATTTAAGGTATATTCCTTCATTAAGGGATCTTGGAAGGTCTGGGCAGAGCCTGGGAGCTGGTCTGAGTCCTACGTATAAGCGTCCAAAGGACCCTATAATTAGGGTTTAGGGTTCCTTAAAAGGGTCTATAAGGGGCTACTATAAGGGCTCTAGAACATAGGGGCCTAATAGTTAGGTACTCGGGTTTATGATCGTAGTGTTGTAGGTTACTGTTTTGGAGAGTATGTGCTAATTAAGTACTTAGACCATCGTGGTACCACAAGGCCTTAATCATTAGTAAAAGGGTTCGGGGTGTGTTGTAGTATAGTTACTTCTTCTAAGGAGCCCGAAGGAAGAAAATGGGCAACCATTCAGGCTTTCTTTTCTACACCCTCAGATGTGTTCAGGGTTTAGTGTCTGAATCCTTAAATCTAAACCCCGAGCCCTAAACCCTAAACCCTAAACCCCAAACCCTACACAGGCACGAGAAACGGTTGGCTGGATCGAAGGGCTTCTCGAACTGCGGATACCCTCGCCTCCGCGGAGGGATACTTGGAGGATCAGGGGACTTAGTAAGACTTAGTAAGTCAGGTTATAAGTACCTTAGCTCTTAGTTCGAGTTATGAGTGATTCTAAGCATAGATACCTTAATTATATCCCTAGTCACTAAGTCCCATGGCCCTTTTAAGTATGGAGGTCTGAAGATGTAAGAAAGGCATAGAAAGGGGTTTGGAACTAATCCCTTATACCTCTATAGAACCAAACTGTAAAGACTATTATTTCAACGAGCGAGACTTTCTGGCATCGGAGGTTTCTACTTTGGCGTTTGTAGGACCGATACAATGGTAAACTAGTATTGTAGGGCTTCAGGATTAGGGCCTGGGGTTCACGGTTTGGGTGGGTTCTTTGCTTTTAGGTTTTACGGCTGTTGGGTTTGACAGTTACATGCCTGGGCTTTCTATTCAGGCGCCTATCAGGGGATCTAGAAAAGTTCTCTACTCCAATAATGTCCATCCTTGACAGCCTCAAGCCCTCAGCTAAATCCTTTTCGCCAGTTCAATCCCAACATCAACATTGAAGAAAGTTCGTTTGAGGGTTCTGTTGAGGGTTCTCTGAGGAGACCATTCGGGCTCTTGAAACATCTTTGGGGGTGCGGCTAAAGCTTCTATATGGGCACTGTAAGGGTTCTAGAAGGTTCATGGAAGAGCCCCAAAATGGCTGAGTCTTCATGTAGACAGGTATACGCAATCTTTCGATTTGAGGCTCTTACTGGGCTAATTGGCTAGCTGCTTCCTCAGAGTTCATCCTACACAATAGTTGCCCCGAAAACATTCGCTCCAGGCCCCAAGCGTCGAGTATGCGGTGTCAGGTTTAGGGCTTAGGGTTCCGAAAAGCTCCCATTGTAGAGCTGAAGCACCAAAGGGCGAAGTGTAGCAGTGTAGCGGCATTGAAAAATCCGAGTTCGTTCTCAAACCCTGACTAGACCCAAGAGTAACCTAGGAAGAAAAAGGGTGCCCTTTTTGGTTTAAAGGGGGGTTATAAGGGAACCTAAACCCTTAAAAAGGGAATAAGGGCCTACTCTGGGTCCTAGCTGAAGGTTCTTAACCCTAAACCCTAAACCCTAAACCCGGTTCTTAACCCAGTAAAGCTCCTAACTCACATCCCCTGGGTCGCGGGCACGAAGGTCGGATGAAGCTTCGGCCTGGCATTGAGGCTTTAAAAAAAAGGTTTAGGGTTTAGGGCCTTATGGGGCCTTAATAAGTACCAATACTATTTTGGGGGTTCCTTATTATGCTTATAGTGAAGCTTATACAGGTCTTACAGCGTTGAACCCCGGGCTTTGAGGTTGTTATACCCGAAACTTGGAGGATTAGGGGACTTTGCTTATAAGTACCTTAAGAGGGGACATAGGTAATTCTAAGTTATAAGTATAGCTACCTTTCCTATAGCCCGAATTACGAAGTCCCATGATCCCTTCAATACCCTATCCGCCTGGGATTTTGAAGGGCTTTTTCGGTCTTACGGCCTTAAGCCTTCAGTGTGAGGCTCCGGTTTGGGGCTGCAGGTTCGGATCTTTAAGGGTGGGGTTGAGGGTTTAGGGCAAACTTAGATGGTCACACGTTCATGTCTGGCCGCGTGGCGGCGGGCCTGTATGCTCTAGATTCTAGGGCATACACGGCAAATGCTGCAAATTACATGACTTGGTGCGTGTGGCTGTCGAAATGGTGGGAGTCGTGCTTCAGGAAATCCAGGAACTCAAGCTTAGGGCTCATCCGCGACATCGGCTTTGGGATCCTACTGCGAGCACCAGACTCAGCTGCCGATGTATTGAAAGAGACGCACGTTGAAGGCCAGATATGCGCGTGGGTCTGGGCTTCAAGGGACTCGAAATACGCTGTTTAGGCTTTCGGTGACTCCGGTGTGAAGTATCAAAAGGCTTCAGGGTTGCATACATGCTGTAACCAAAGAGCCATGCTGAGCCCCACGCAACTGACCAAAGGAACTCTCAAGTCGCATTAATCCGGAGCCATTGCCTGTCTAGATCAAGGGTCTTAACTTAAGAATTAGAATGAGGTTTTGAAGATACCCTACTATACTTATATGGAGCCCTACGGAATAATGCTACTTTGGTTCAAGCTCCTATTTCCACGTTGTCCGAGCCGCCTGGAACTCCATGAAAACCTCCAAAGACACCCCTGCAGCAGCTGCCGCGGATGCGCCCCACCGTGGAACTCGAGCGAGACGCTCGGCGATGCTTGCTCCGAATGCACTTCTCTGCCAGTCTGTTCTCCTCCGCATTTTTGAAACCCACCTTCTTGCACACTCAAAACTGTTCTACCGTCTTGCTCTTGGCCGTGTCCGGGTCCATGCCGTACGAGAGATCTCACGCGCATTATCGGCGCACTTATGCAGCACACACAAACCCATCCTTGGGAGCGAAATTGTAAATGGCCCTGAAAAGCTGGGGGGCCTCCTACCCCCATACCATGCATCCCTGTACATGGTACCTGAATCTTAACCTTAAACCCTGTCGGGATACATTTAAGTTGGTCGCAAAGGATTCCGACATCATGATAACACGACTGTCAAGACCGGTCGAAACCTGTGAAAGCCCAGTCAACATGCAGGAAAACCAGTATCTCTATGACTCTATGCCAAAATAATAGAGTTTAGGCTTGCTAAAAACAACCCTGTGCATGAGTACCGAAATGCCGAAACCCTACACCCGCAACCTACAGCCGAGAAGGCTTGCCCGAAGTAACGCTTGAACCCTTAAAGTGCCGAAGCTGGCACTTGACGCCCAGCCCGGCCCAATCCCCCCAAAGCCACCCAATTCCTCGCAACCCTCTGACCTTACCTTTGGTTAGTAGGGAATAGAAGAATGGTAGTAATAGTAGTTATACTTATACCCCATTCCTCCATTCCCTACTAACCAAGGGTACGAGACTCCGAAGCCTGGCGTCACAAAACCCAGACCCTTAAGCCACAAAAAGCCCAAACCCCCTCTCTTCTTATCCAAGCAGAAAACCCCTAACCCAAAACCGCAAGCCCTCCCAACCAAAAAAGTATCCCGTAAAGACGTCGCCGGGCGGGCGGGCGCAGCAGACCGTCCCACTGCCGCCACTCGGGGTTGGGCCTCGGAGATTGGCCGATGAGCCTGGCTGCAGGGTTGCTTTGAAGCTACGGGATTTAGGGTTTAGGGTTTAGAGATTCAGGTTGAGGGTTTAGGGGTTAGGGGGTAGGGTTTGGAGATTAGGGGGTAGGATTTAAGGTTTAGGGGCCTTTCAGACTGGCCGGTGTGGTTTCAGGCTGTCTTGTTGCTGTTGGTGCGGTTTTTGGTCGTTTAGGAGAAACATCGCACGATAGCCATCAATTCTGACGTCGAGTTAGTGCGGTGTTGCAGGGTCTTGCTTCAGGGGTATCGGTGAATACGTCGTAGTTCCTATTTCTGCTTTAACTTTTAACCACGTTTGTATTTAGGATCCCAAACGGTAACCGGTAACCCAAAACAGGAACTGCAACGGGGACTATGAGTAAGCTACTGGAGGGACCAATCGGCCCTGACGTCAAGTCAAGTCGATCCACAGGTCGGCAGGGGTGAGCGGGTTTGTTGTAACTGTACGAGTAAAGGCATACTTGGTTCAAGGGTTTAGGGTTTAGGGCTCAATAGCCCTGATTTGGGGGCGTCAATTCGGAGGCAACGTCGGAGGTAATCGATTCTTCGGCGGGTTGTAATATGTGTCTTATCGAAATGAGATTGGGGATCATGAGAACGCATGCTGTTAGCTACAGGCTAAACTCGATTCAAAAGCTTGTGCTGCCTCCGCTAAACCCGTCCCTGCGAGATGGCCTTTTGTATCTGGCGAGCTTTCGCAGCTGCACCATGGCCCTTCCTAGTTACACATGGGCAAGAAACTAAAACCAGCGTGGTCCAGATATAGACAAGCCGTGCATGTGCAATTAAACTAAAGATGAATTAGCTGGCTTGGCGCAGTAGGAGAAGAGTGTTAAACAAATCTGGGTGCTTCACATTTTCCTTGTTGACTTGAACTCTGACTCGTGGAATGCATAGTATTTCATGCGCAGTGATATACCCGAAGTGCGGACCGTTCAAACCTTAAGGTGGGGGCCAAGGGGTCGTCTGAGGTTTCTTTCCCCTTCATCCTGCCGTTGCCTCGGCTTGAGCACCTGGCTAGAGAGAGGAAAAGAAAGATCCGACGTTTCGTGAGGTCTGCCGGGTGTTGGGAACCCTGGGTGGCGGCATGAGGCTGAGCAGGCCTTGTCTAGGAGTGTGTCATTGCAGTTTCGCTTCTCGGTAGCAACAACAGTGTTTCCTTCACTCCGTCAGCTCTACAGACTCTACAAAGCCTTGACAATTGCCATCGCAATCCTCATGAACACTTCTACCGCCAGCTGCTGATGTTGCAACTGCGACGTTGACTTCTTCGAATCCGTTCGATAACGACGACGATGGACAGAACCACACATTCTCATGAAGACCGAAGCTTGATTCCGGGATGCCCTGCTGTAAAGGAACCGAACCCCGGAATTCTCAACCCTACAAACCCTCAGCCCTAAACCCTAAACCCTAAGTCCTAAACCCTAAACCCTAAATCCTAAATCCTAAACCCTAAATCCTAAACCCTAAACCCCAAACCTTCAGCCCTGGAAACACTAACTGATAAAGCCTAGAGCCTTAACCCCTGAACCATGAAACCTGGAGGCCTAAATCCTAGACCCTACATGCCAGAAGCCCTATGAGCCCCAAACCCTATAAGCCCTACAGTAAACCCCATCAACTAGACCCAAGAGTAAACAAGGAACAAAAAGGGTGCCCTTTTTGGTTTAAAGGGGCTTATAAGGGGACCTGAACCCTAAAAAAAGGGAATAAGGGCCTACTCCAGGTCCTAGTAAAGTTGGAAACCGGGTTAAGGCCAAATAGTGCTGGGATTCCCTATACACTAGTCTTAAGGATTGAGGCTATGGGGTTTCTAGCTTTATAGCTTCTACTGTAAGCCCTATACCCTGAAGGCTGAGCTCTATAAACCCATGAGACCTAAACCCATAGGCCCCATAGTAGTTCCTTTTTGGGATTACCTTATAGAATTCTCAATATGAGCCCCAAACAAGAACTACTATGGGGCCTATGGATAAACGCGAAGTTGAACCCTAGGCCCCTAAGCACTGTAAACGCTGATGATCAGAAACCGTAAGCCCTGCCAACCTTAAGCCCTATGAACCCCTAAACCCTATAAATCCTAAACCCTAAACCCTAAAGCCTCAACCCTATATGCCCTATGAACCCCTAAATCCCCGACCTTCGACTTTTTACCCCACAGGGCTTCAGCGATAGATCGCGGCGCGGCATCAAAGAGTTCTGGCGTCCCCAAGCTTACCCAGACCACGTCTCGACGGTTCCTATAAGGTACCCTTCAGAAGTACAGGGTCCCGACTTAGGGTATCGACTTTTTCGATCTTTCCCAGGATCTTTGGGCCTGGTGCAAGTGCCTAAGCGTATCATGATGTAAACGGCTCTTTCAGATAGCGTGGCCGTGAGCAGGCAGATTGTATATTGTGCTAAACACAGCGGGCCCGCCCAAAGGGTCTCATTAATGAAGGGACATTGGTAGGTTCTGAGGCCTTAGACACAGCTTATACCTGCGGCATGGTCGGCGATGGCAAGGGCGCGGGGTGCATCGCGGAGATGTTTTTATGGCTGCGGGGTGTCAGGGTTTAGAGCTGTCGGGTTCAGGAGTTTAGGCATACTACAGGGACGTAATGATTAGAAAAGGGTTTTGGGGCCCTCTGTAATTACTATATTTTATGCTAAGGAACCCCCAAAAAAGGATTGGAAATTATTCAAGCCCTTACCTGGACAGTCCATCTACCCTCTATAAGACCCTGAATGCCCCTTATTTGGGACCATATACCCCTATTCGAGGGTACAAGGAGGGTCCTGGTATATTAGTCTGTTTGGGGATTTCGCAGGCTTCAAAGTTGATGCCTGGGGAACGCTCTTAAAAGAGTTTGGCGCCGTAGCCTGCACATTTGCTCGGGCCGGTCACCTGCACACTTCGGGGGTCTCCTGTCGCCTGAAATCCCAAAGGCCTAAGGGTTTAGGGTTTAGATTAGGGTTTAGGGTTACTTAGAACTTAGAACAGCCCTGAAGAGCGCAATTGTGAACTACACTTTTGCAGCCGTCGCCGTGTTGGTACTGGTGTTTGTCGTGGGCGGGCTAGGGGTGTTGGCACCGATGATGACAAGGGTAGTGGTGGTGGTTGTGGTGGTGGTGGTGGTGGCAAGGGCAGCGGTGGTAGTGAAGGTTGTAGTGGTGAACATTATATATGATGATGGTAGTTGTAGTAGTCGTCGTGGTCTTCGTCGTCGTCGTTGTTGCCTGCGTCGCAGTTGTGGTAGCAGCAGCAGCAGCAGCAGGCGTGGCAGTGGCAGTGGTAGTCTTAGTGGTAGTGGTTGTGGCAATGACAGTGGCAGTAGTGTAGTAGTGGTAGTAGTGGTAATAGTAGAAGTAGTGGTAGTTGTGGTAGTTGTGGTAGTAGTCTTAGTAGTGGTCGTCGTCGTTGTCGTTGTGTCGTAGTGTAGTAGTAGTCGCAGCAGTAGTGACAAGCAGTAGTGCTGAGGCCAGAATTAAAGCGTGTGGCCCCTGTCCAAAGCTCACTAGCAAGCCCGATCTCTTAGAATCAGCAAGGCGACCCCGGGATGGACTCATTAACATTAGCTCGGCCACTCGAGAGCTTCAGCATGGAAGTTGCTTTGCATTGGTGAGGCAAGAGCACCGCGGTGGGCGGTCTCGGGTGTCTGAAGCTGGAGAGTTAAGGTAGTTAGGGTCGCGTGCAGGGCATTCCCTATAGGCTGTTCACAGGGCATATTCTACCACCGCGCAGAGACAGCGCACTTGTTGACATGCAAAGAAGCTCTGCTGGCTGAGACCTGGCTGTACTTGTTTTTGCTCTCACGTGATGAGATTAAGGCTATAAAGGTTTAGGGTCGTAGGGTGTGGGGTTCAGGGATCAAGGGATAATAGGGCTTTTCGGGCGTGTAGGGCTTAGACGGCTGAGGGCTTACCGGAGTTGTTGTTTAATTTAATTGACCTTGGCGAGATCTTTCTCAGCCTGCGCGTCGCGCACGCGGATGTGGGCCACGGAGGCCGCAAAGGTAACCTCAAGTTTAGGGCTTAGGGCTTATATGGTTACGGGGTTCAGGGTTTAGGGTACCGCATTTAGGGTTCAGGGTTGTTTGGAGCAAGTACTGAAGAAACTTCGGCATCTAGGGTAACGGGCTTCAGTCCCTAAACCTCCTAAGTCCCAGGTCTTAGTCGAGTCTTTGGGGTTGAACAAGTGCCGCAAGAAAGTTCACGTGCTAGAAGGCCCTCCACCCTCCGAAGGATGGTGAATCGTTTTTCTGGGTTTGGGGGATCAGGATTCAGGATCTACGGGACTTAGGAAAAGGATGCCCAGTAACCTAGCAATAGAAAGGGCTCCCTTTTTGGTGTTGGATTGCTTTCTAGGGAACCTTGGACTACAAAAAGGGAATGAGGTTACTGCTGGGCATCCTAGTCTACGGTTTAGAGATTCAGGTTTAAGGTTTAGGGTTTAGGTAGTAGGGTTTGGAGGTTAGGGAGTAGGGTTTAAGGTTTAGGCTTTCGGGATTAAGGTCAACGGGTTTAGGGTTTGATTATTGCTGCAACTTTTGGAGGTATGAAACATAGATATTCCAGGCACTACTATAGCTTTTTTTGCAGTTAGTCGTGTAGTAGAATTGGTTCATTACGTATTGCGATACTTACTGTTGTAGATATTCTGTAGAGGTGTTACGTATAGGCACTATGGCTGGTGACAGCTCAAAGCTTTTCAGCTTGTCAGCTTCGTTGTAGAGGCTTGCATGTGCTTCAAGAGGCTTAGTAGCTTGGGGCTTACAGACTCCTCAACCCGACTCGTGACTCTGGAAATCGAAGCCCTAACCCTGCTAAAGCTACAATCAGCAAAACACCAAACTCTAACTCCTAAACCCTAAACCCTAAACTCTAACTCCTAAACTCAGAAACCTAGATCCCAGAAGCCATGAACCAAAGCCCTTCAGCCCTGAAACCCAGAAGGCTCCCAGAAAACTTTAATAACAAGCCCTTCAATCTTACTTAAAGGATCATGGGACTTAGTAACTAGGGTTCCTTAAAGGGCTCCTTAAAGGGATCTATAGGGGTTCCTTAAAGGGATCTATAGGGTTTAGGGTTTAGGGTCTACTTAAAGGATCATGGGACTTAGTAAC
The DNA here is from genome assembly GCA_905221615.1 of Symbiodinium sp. CCMP2592. Classification (NCBI taxonomy): domain Eukaryota; class Dinophyceae; order Suessiales; family Symbiodiniaceae; genus Symbiodinium; species Symbiodinium sp. CCMP2592. The sequence goes on along the minus strand of CAJNDT010006072.1, from coordinate 214,402 downwards.
TAGGGTTATAATTAGGGTAACTATACTTATAACCCCAATTAGGGTACTTATAACCTCGCCCTTACTTACTAAGTCCCATGATCCTTTAAGTAAGCACCAGAACGCACAGCCCAGCAATCCAAAACCTCAGAGAAACCTGAGGCCCCTGCAGTCTTGAACAAAGCCCTACAACCCTGTACACGAAAGCCTGCAGCTCTTCAGCCCCGACAACCTGCAGCCCCTTAGCCTATCCACACAGACAATTGAACCAGAAACCCAAAAGCCTAAGGCAAAGATAACTGTACATGTGCAAAAAGATTTAACACATACCTATTACCTAAGTATGCATGTATGTAAACATATACACACACGAATACTGAGGTCCCTGAAGCCTAAACCCAAACGAGGAACAGACCAAACAAGACCCCAACAGCCGTATCGACTATGCATGCTGCATCGTCAGGGGAGACCCTAGTGCCAAACTGTAAGAACATGGATGGTTTACACGATCATGTTAGGGTTTAGGGTTTTGGGTTTTTTGGAGGATCATGGGACTTAGTAAGTAGGTTATAAGTACCTGAATTGGGGTCATAAGTATAGTTACCCTCATTATAACCCGAGCTACTAAGTCCCGATCCGATCCTTCAAGTTGTGATTGCTGAAGTTTAAGGAGTCGTTAGATGGAGTCCCGCACACGCTTCGGCTAGTCAGTCAAGTGTTGAGAGTTGAAGCTCTGGGGTATTGGAAACAGAACCCGAAGGCTCCAAAGGAGCCAATAATTTGGTATTTGGGTTTAGGATAGTGCTTATGTAGGTTACTACGGTTGATGCTATAAATCCTGCATAATAAGGAATATACCAGAATTCCCGTAGTTTAGGGTCCTTAAGGTAATGCAGGATTTATATCATCAACCGTATTTTGGTGAGTGTCTGATAATTAATTAGGTGCTTGGACCCATAGGGGAAGGTTTGTGGTCCGTCTATTCGTGCATGCCCTGCCCTGATGGAACACACCAAACCTCGTCAGTTCGAAAGCCTCTTTTAAACTCCTCCCTCGACCCTGCGTAAGCATCGGGGCCGAAATTGCCTTCAGGTTTTTGTGCCCATTATGCTATAATACTAATGATAATAACAATAAGGAACACTCAAAATAGCATTGGTAATTACTTCGGTCCCTGTATCATGCCTGGACCAGGCCGCGTGACCCTGAACCTCGCCAGTCCTAAACACCTGGTGGCCCAGCATGAACCCCTGAATGGCCTAAGAGGTGTGACTAGGTTGGCCCTTGAAAGCCTCTGGAAAAATATTCGTAAATAGGGTCCTATTAAGCCCAATAAGGGAAAATATAAAACGTCCCAAACGCCTACCTAGGTGAAGCCAGCAACGCTGCATCCCGAAACCTCGAACACTAAAAGCAAGACTGCCCTCAAACCCCAAACGCACAACTCCGGATGTAATATGCTGAAACCGAAAACAGCCCACAAATAGAACTTGCGACGGCCTTACCATACATCCCAAAAGCCCCTAAAGCCCTAGACCCCTGAACGCCCAAACCAAAAATCCTAAACCCCTTAACCCTAAACCCTAAAGAAGGCCTCACAAGCCTGCTTTCGAGTCCAGGAACGGCAGCGCTACACGCGCTCTCCAGTCCAAGGAAGTGGCTGCGAGCGGGGAAAGACTTAGGACTGTTTTTGTTTAGGAGCTCTTTTCCACCTGCAAAACAGATAGAAGTCCTTCCAAATGACACCTAGGGTTTAGGGTTTAAGGGTTTAAGTTCAATTAGTTTCCGTGTATGTGTCAGGTTTGGGGTTTATGGCTTTATGGCTCTTGATGGTTTTGGGCGTTTGGACTCGGGGTGCACGGGGCTTTACCCTAAGGGTCCAAGAGCCCAATAATCATATACTCTCCCAAATACTAACCTACATAACTACTATCCCAGACCCGAATACCCAATTATTGGGTGCTTTGGACCCTAAGGGTTAGGGTCTCGGGATCTGGTGCTCCCAGGCTTTCAGGGTATTGGGCGAAAGGGTAGGGGTTTAGGGTTTCATGGTTTACGGTCTCCGTGGCTGTATACCAGGGTGAGCCACATATTTGCTATGCTGTACTATGTCTCCCGAAGCACTGGTGCACTGTAGGATGCTCGGTGGTCTCAGATCATATGCAAAGTTGTTGATTTAATATAGGGGCCTTAATAACTAGAATAGGGTTTTGGGGTACATTGTACTATAACCGTATGAAGGAACCCGCCCACAGGCCGGGTTGTTGAGTTGGGTTTGTGGATCTTCGAGCTTGCGAAGGGGTTCAGAATCAGGTCCGATCGCACAGCTGCCGATGTAAGGGCCTTAATAATTAAAACAGGTTTGGAGTGCGTTATACTATAGCCATATATATTTCATGAGGAATACCCAAAATCGTGTTGTTACTTTCATAAGCCCCGAGACTAAACCCCTAAAAGCCCTAGTTCAATACAAAAAAACCGGTGCTTTCTGAAGCTTCGGATTCGGAGCATCAGCCAGTTGCAAGCCGGAGACGGCAGTACTTTGTCCTACTTGTCGGGTATCATGCGGAACTAAGGGTTAACCTTTTTGGTTCTATAGGGATTTCTAGGGGCTATACTACCCAAAAAGGTTACGGGTTACCTACTCTGCCACTAGGTTGTGCTTATCGCCTGGCGGAAGAGGTTGGCTTTGCCTGGCATCCGCTCGTCAGCCGCCTGGAACTTCGCGCGTTCGCGTTGCGGCCGCAGCCCCGCGCGTCGCAGCTTCAAACCTCCGGGCCACCCCAGCAGGCGCTGATTAGCTCATCGCCCTAGCGGGCGCTGCAATAGCCCAGAGACAGCCCTGGTTCGCCCAGATTAGCCCATTCAGAAACTTCACGCATCAGCCCAGCTTGCTTGGCCTCATTGTGGCCTCAGCCTCTCAGCCTCAGCCTCTCAGCCTCAGTCTCAGTAGTGCCTGGACAGCGCTCTGCGGTAGCCAGTGGCTGCAGTATACTTCGGCTTCTCAGATCTTTCTTGCCGACTTCCGAACTTGAGCACCTGTGCTCTGCATCTGATCAGGCTTTCCTCACAAAATCACCTGGCCTCAGCCCAGACCTCTGAAAATCACCGAAGCCTTGACCCTATATACACCCATAAGTCCATGTCCTAGTCTCCATCCGCTACCAAAGGTGACCTCGAGGGCCGGCTAGTACAAATGCTACTAGGCTTTCCAGTGTCCCCATAATGATAAGGGTACCCCTCTTTCCTGATATTCAGCTGTAACCAAGGAAACGTAACCCTTAAATCAACCTTCCAAAAACACCGAAATATGGACTTACTTTAAATCTTATTAGGGAGCCGACTATGCCCTAAGGTATGCAACTAAGGGATGTTTGAAGGTCTGAGCAGCTCAATCACTACGGCCTCGGAGCCCCGCACTCCAAAGCCCTCAAGCCTGAACTTAAAAATCCACCGTCCTATCTCGAATCCTACACCGTAAACCCTAAAACGCTCATGTAGCCCTAAACCCTATACTCTAAACCCTAAAACCCTAAAGCCCTAAACCCTATTATACTCTAAACCCTAAACACCAAACGCTGCAACCCCGAACCTCAAGATTCTGAATCCCAAAAACCCCAACCCGAAACCCCGGCACCTTTCTCCCTAAACCCTAAAATCCCTAAACTCTAAACCCCAAGTCCCTAGACCTCAAAAATTTCTAATCCCTCAACCCCAAATCCCTGAACCCTAAACCCCAAATCCCCGAACCCCAAAACCCCACTCCCTAATCCCCAAATTCCTGAATCTCTATTAGAAGTACTTAAAGGATCATGGTAACTAGGGTTATAATTAAGGTAACTATACTTATAGTTACTTCTAACCTCACTTAGCATACTTATAACCCCACTTACTAAGTCCCATGATCCTCCAGGTAGTTGGTTCTTAGTCAGGAGACCCCAAGATGTGCTACAGGGACCCTAGGAACCTCCCGCCAAAAAACCTCCAATACCGGGCTTTCATCAATATACGGTTTAGGGGTACATTATACTACTGTTGATGATAAAGATCTGCATTACCCATAATAAGGAATATACCATTATTCCCATAGTTTAGGGTCCTTAAGGTAATGCAGGATTTATACCATCAACCGTATAACTATACTAATGAAGCCCCAAACTCGTGTAGGTAATTATTGAGGCCCCTATGGATCTAGGGTATATTATGCTATAACTGTAATAAGGAATCCTTTGAAGTCGTGTAAGGTAATTATTGAGGCCCCAAATCCCTAAGCCCTAAACATCCCTCTTCACCTCAACTTTTGCGGCCTGTAGGGTCCCTCACCCGGGAAGCGGAAGGACCAATAGAGACCTCGGAGGTTAGAGCTTTTAGGGCCTAGGGTGTTTAGGGTTGTGGTGTAGGGTGGCTGGTCTAGGATTCAGCAGCTTACGGTTGTGGGGGTTTTGTTCTTTAGGTTCAGGGGTCTTTTCCGAAAGAGTACTAGTAATGGTAATAGTAATGGTAATAGTACTCGTAAAGTAATAGCAATAGTAAAAGTAATAGTAATAGCAAGAGTAGTTATCATAGTCATAATACTAGTACTCGTACTAGTACTAGTAATAGAAACAGTGCAAGTACTAGTAGTTAACCCTAAACCCTAAACCCTAAACCGTTTAGTAGTAGTCCCTAGTGCTTCAGCGGTTTTGGAAGATTGACTTCGGGTTTAAAGGCTCATGGTCCAGGGCCTGAAGGCCTTTACAGATCAGGCGCGTTTAGGACCTACGGTTGATGATATAAGTTGTAGGGTTAAGGTTTTAGGGTTTATGGTTTAGGGTTTAGGATATAAGTCGTGCATTACCCATAATGGGGAGTATACCATAATTCCCATAGTTTAGGGTCCTTAAGGTCATGCAGGATTTATATCATCAACAGTAGGGTATAATACTTGTCTCAAGGGCTCACTTGATGTGGTGTCGTGGTTTGGGGCTAACCAGGGGTTCACGACTACTGCGTTGAACGCCCTTAAGCAGACAGGGCCGATGCTGCCGTAATTGAGGCGATCATCTGATTCGGAGCAGGGGTCTCCTATGGTTCGCTCCTCTGACATCATGCCGTAAACAGGGTTTGACATTTAGAACCAATTACCCTGAAACCCTAAACCTTCAACCCCTAAACCCCCCTATATGCTAAACCCGAGTTTCGGGGATCCATGGGTTCAGGGTGTAGGTGTAGGGCATTGGACCTCGGGTCAGAGGGTGCCGACCTAGGACGCTGGATAAGTCCTTGAATATATAGGCTAGGAAAGTCCAGCCCTGCAAAATCCTAAACAACCAGTGATAGCAACAAAAAAAAGAACACCTCTCCCAGCCCTGCCGGAATTTCTAAACCCAAAGCGCCGAAGCCCCCTCAATCTTCCGACCGCAAACCCGTAACCCCAAAGTATCTACATCCGAAAAGACTATAACCCAAATTTGATATCCTGAACTAACCCTCTTGAAACCATACAGCTTGAAGCGTTAACCCGAAGCCTTAAACCCCCAAAGCCGAAAGCCCGAAGCGCCTTCAACTTCCAGCTCCTAAGGACCCAAGGCTCCGACCAAAAACGGCGAAGGCGATGACGGAGCCAGCAGCCTGCGCTTTCGAGGCATAAAGCTTATTATACCTGTAGCCGAAAAGACCTATATACCTTGTTTAGGAGTGCTTATTATGGTTTTTTGTTCCTTAAAGAGGTACGTGTAGGTCTTTTGGTCCACCGGTAAGGTTGGGGGGTTTAGGGTCTAGGGACTAGGGTTTAAGGGTCTGGCAGTTTGAATTTGAGGGTTTGGGGGTTGAAGGATAGGTTTGGGGTTTTGCGACTCCACTTCACTGCCGAGGTCCCTTTAATTTAATGCGATTCCCCATACGAATAGTGCTAGCTATAGTAACTAGTTCTGGTGTCACTAAAGCCAAGGCTGCTTGAGATTCACAGAAGCTACCATGTAGACCGACGATTGTTGGATAACCACCAACCGCAATCGATGGCACTCATTCATACAGTGGTCGTAGTGTGCGCGGACTTTCGACAAGTTCTCCCTGTAACAAGCACCCGGAACTGCACCAGCAAAACCGCGTTGAACTCATAACCCTGAGCTTTGGCATCACGACCTGGGGTTTTAACTGGCTTCCAGCCATTGAAGAACTGAAACTGCGAATGATGGAAGCGTAATTCACTATAGAGAGCAGGTCTACTGGGCAATATGGGAATGCCTCCTGTGTTGAAGGTTCACGCCGATAGCGCTGGCAACAGGAACTTTCTGCATCATGACCTATTTCGGTAACATAGGAACAGGACAAGTGCAGGGATTATACTAGGTCAATATTTGCCGCCTGGATTGCCAAAGAAAGAGTAGAACCCGCTGCTCAAGACTGCATGTGTCGACGCTATATTGTGATCGTGCGATTTTCCCTGTGTTGGCTTGCTTATGCGGCCATCGATACGGAGTCCTCCTCATTCATGTTTAGTTTCAGCGCTGTGTCAATTTTCCCTTCATGCTCTATCTATGCATCTCTCTACTTACCCTACTCCTCCCCTTCCCTGTCTTTCCCGCTCGCTCGCTCTCTCTCTCTCTCCCTCTCGCTCTCGCTTTCTTTCCGTCTCTCTGTTCCTCCTGTTGTCCGAAGTGGGCTGACCATGTAGATTTCGCAAGCAGGCACTATCGCCGAGGAATGTCCGACCTAGGATCTGCATCTCAGGCATCGGGACATTGTGCATGCAGCAACCAGTGTGTTGGCGATGTCGCGTTCGTCTCTGCGAACGGGCTCCGGCATCTTGAACTTACTGCATATTTTTGAAGCCGAAACTCTGGGTCTCATTCTCACATCCTCAATCCGATGCACTGGGGCCTGAAAAATAAGAACAGGGCAATGACCGCACTTGCGACGACTACAATATCTATTTTGGTCCAAGTCTATATGAGACTATGACTTCTATGCATTCCGATCCCTATACAATACAACACAAACCCCCCCGCGACGACAGTCCCGACTCACAGCAACATATCAAAGCCTTCGTCAAATAGAGGAAGAACTTGACCGTACACAGTTCTTGTTCAGGACTGCGCTTTTGGCATTTGGGGTTCACCGGGTTTTGCGGCTATGACTTCCATGCATTCCGACCCTTAAACAACACAACACAACCCCCCAGTGACGTCAGTCCCGACTCACAGCAACATATCAAAGCCTTCGTCAAACAGAGGAAGAACGGCTGTAGTCTAAGGATGAATACACAGCTCTTGTTCAGGATTGCGCTCTTGGCATTTGGGGTTCACTGGGTTTTGTGGCACACCGTTCTGCTCCGATCTACAAAAACCTCATGCAACCCTCTGAAAAAACACGCCAAAAACCCAGCTATGGGGAGGTTTTTCGGCGCTTAAGTACTATGATGCTTAGGCTTGAGTTTCAGGTATATAGGTTGCAAAGGCCTATGAGAGTGAGGGCCATTGCGACAATATCCAACGCATCATTCGCACTGCCAGAATTTTGCGGGTCAAGCGTCTGTACCACAGGGCTTGGAAGCTGTGAGCGTTCGGGGCCTAGAATTTTCTAGAAGGTCTCGGACTTCATCTTCATCTCCGTGTTCGCACTGGTTCGGCAATGTCTCTGAAGGATTCCGACTTCGGGCATAGGCACTTGTGATTCAGGGTTGAGGGTATGACATATCGATTCGAGGCACGGGGGAAGAGCACTACCTCGCAGTCTCAATTAAGAAAAACAGGTAATGTCGATTGCTTGAATCGGAAAAGCCAAAAAACAAACACAAAGAGAAAACAACCTGACCCCAACCCTCAGCAAAGACACCCAAGACCCTCAACCCAAACACCCAAGCCCTTAAACTTTTAACCCAGGCCCTCAAGCCCTACACCCTAAACCCAAGAATCCCAAACCCTAAACCCTAAGCCCTACACCCTGCACCCAAGAATCCCAAACCCTAAACCTTACACCCTAAATCCAAGAATCCCAAACCCTGAACCTTATACATCTGAAGCCCTAGTCTCCAAAACCATAAGCTCTAAGGGCTCAGGGTGTAGGGTTTAGGGGTTTCCAAAACTTAGGGTGGAGGGCGCTCGCAAGCTGCGACGAGAAGAGCTGCATAGTGCAGCTTGCAGCTTCTTGTACCCAGATACATGCATACATGCATACATACATACATACATACACACATGCGTTGCATTAAACCCCTGTATGCAAGGGGTTTAGGGCATGGGCTCTCGGAAGATTTCCCCTTGCACGCAACAAAGGGGCCTATATGCTTGGAGGAGGGTTTTCAAATCTTGAAGGATTATGTTTGGCTTTCGTTACACTCGGGCCTGCAAGGGGATGCCATGAGCAATTACAGATTCAATCCCGTACCCTAAGGGTGCAAAGACCCGAACAGTTAGGTATTTAGGAGTCGGATAGTAATAAATAAAAGCCATGCAGGTTGCTATTTGGGAAAGTATATGATTCTTAGGTACTTGAACACTCAGGTCTAGAGTAATTGCAGAGTTACCAGGTTGAAGGGGAGTGAATGGCTTGACATGTTCTTTTTGGAGGGGTCTGGTAATGAAGGAACCTCATTAAGAACCCTACGGTCTTTGTGACGGCTCTGTTTATGAATCCATTGCTGTTTTGTGGGCTATAGAGCCAGTTCCTTTTTCCTCAGGCTCCTACAGCAGATCCTCAGGGGCCTGTGTCAGCCTTCATGCGAAAGCTCCAAACGACCAACCCAAAACTCTCTTGCAGAACCCTGTACTCCGATGAGGCTCCACACATACTTAGGGTCTCGGGTTTAGGGGTTATACACTACGATTATGGAAGTATGTCATGATAAGGATGGTCTTTTGGGGCTTAGTTCCATGACGGTAGTACATAAGAAGCCTTTGTATCCTAAAACCGTAAGCCCCAAACGTACTGGATTAACGAACACCTGGCGCGGAGTTACTGTCAGTACTTAGGGCGCTGTCCGTCTCCACACAATCGATTTCAGGATCAGGGTTGCGCGTTGAGGCGTTAGGGGTCAGCGGCTAGCGGTTCACTGGACCCTACCTCCAAGTGCATTGTAGTTTCTTTTTCGGGTTTGGGCTCTATGACATTATTGGTTTAGGGACCTACCTACAGTCTCCGTTGTAGTTCATTTTTGGGAGTTGCCATGTGATATCCTTTAGATAAAACTGTATAAATAGATTACAATGAAGACTTCAAGCTTTGCTAGCCGACATGCGAACCCGCCATGTAGATTCAGCTCTAAACCCTAAATCCTAGAGCCCGAAACCCTAAGCCTGAAGCCCGAAACCCTAAAGCCCGAAACCCTAAGCCGTAAACCCTAAACCCCGAACCCTAGGCCCGAAACCCACAAGAACCTGCGCCAGAATCCGCAGGAATAGCTGGACCTGCTGTTGAGTTTGACATAGGGTTCCTAAACCCTAAACCCTAAACCCTAAACCCTAAACCCTAAACCCGGTCTATAAGGGTTACTAGAAGGGATCTGTACTATCACAGGGCCGTAGTAATAGGAATAGGGTTCCCTTGTAAGGCTTCCGTTAAAACGCTCTACATAAGGGTTACTATAAGGGCTACTATAAGGATTTAGTATAAGGGCCCTAAGAACGAGAATAGGGTTTCGGGACCCCTTATACTAAAGTTATAATAAGGAACCACCAAAATAATATTGGTTATCATTTAAGCCCTCAAAATAACATTGAGGATTTGGGGTTTTCAAAACTTGCAGTTCAAGGCTTGAGGGGGTAAGGATTTTGTTTTTTTCACCTGTGGCTTTTTGGCCTGGTGTCCTGAGTTTTTTCCATACACAGCAAGGCCGAGAAAGCCGCGAAAGATTAATTGACGAAACCGGGTCACAGAATAACCAAACCCTAGACCCTAAACCCTAAACCCCTAAACTCCTAAATCCTGAACCCCCAGACTCCTAAACCTTAATTAAACCCGAAACCATCGTCGGGGCAGGTCGACCAACGACCCGAGTGTCCCTGGAATCCAACAAGCCAGGAAACCCTCATTTCCAAACCACAAATCCTAAACCCCCTGTAAGAAGGTCAAGCCTGAACTTCCCTAAACCCTTTTAGGGTTTTTTTTTTTTTTAAAGTGTGACGGGCTTTCTCCTCGCAGAGTCAGCTCACCCCATGGGGGCACACACTGAAGGGTTTAGGGTTTAGGGCTTGGGATTTAGGGTTTAGGGTTCAGGATTTCGGGGTCAGCCCTAAAACCAAAACCCCAAACAACCCGGTAAGAAGGTACCCGGAATCCAGCACGAATTGCCTTTCTCTGTCCAGCGCTGTGTACCGCTAACAGAGTGATCTGAGATCCACACGAGCATTCTTGTCTTGAGCCGGTTAGTAGTGTACTGTAGGGATCTGTAGGGGTTAGGGGTTAGGGCTTTTGGGGTACATATTATGTTGAATCTTTGTAGCGGCATACAGGGATGCTGATTGAGACCCATATCTTATATGCCTGGGAACTCCTTGAAATGACTAAGTACTGGAGAAGCCCGGATTGAGACTGTCTACTTGGAGGGGCAGGGGATTAGTAAGTCGTTTATATGTGGGGTTATAGTTGGGGTAACTCCATTTAGGCATTTAGGGTACTTATAACTCTACTTATAACCTACTTACTAAGTCCCCTGCCCCTCCAAGTACCACAACGTGTCCTCCAGGCTCATCATCAACAATACCCGCAGGACGGTGAGTGGTGCCCCCAAGGATCTCCATGAAAGCCGAAACCCTAAGGGCCCATGTACCCATATAGCACATACTTTGGGCCCAATGTACTAACATGGGAGTACTTTAAGGCCAATGTATATACTATATGAGTACATGGACCCTTAGGGGAAACGTTTGTAGTAGAGCACGTAACACCTAACCTTTTTTGGGGTACTCTGTCTAATCCCTAGATAACGCCAATGGCTACCCTTCAGGTCCTTTGGATACCGGACAAGTAGTAGAGTGGTTGTCAAAATTATGATCCCTTTTTGGGTACCCTAAAAAAATAGGTGCCATATTGTCTTAGGCTTCGACAACCACCCCCTTGAACCCAAGGTACTGAACATTGCGCAAGGAGAACCTAGCAGGGCACCGTGTGCATGTAAATCGAGCGTTCGATGGTTATGGATGCAAACGAGACTATGGCTACTGTTTGCTTCACAGTATCAATTGCACCAAACCTCATTTTAATCCTTGTCGTAACTTTTTAAGCCCTATGTATATTTCAGATCTAAAAAACCCTAAACCCTACCTGGACCGTATAAAAACTTCCTTTTTAAGATTCCTTGTATGGTTTCCTTAAGTCCTTCAACAGATAGTTTATTTGGGGTTAAGGTAAGCCCCAAACTCACAAGTGCAACGCTTTCATGACAATTTTTCGATGGAAACAGCGGCACTTGGCCCAGGAGCACTCCGGTAGCGCTGGCTTAGGGGTTTCGGGTTCAGGGGTGTAGGGTTTAGGGTGTAAGGGTTCAGGGCTTAGGGTATAAGGGTTTGGGGTTTAGGGTTTCAGGGTTTAGGTTGTAAGTTTTTCAGGGTTTAGGGTATAAGGGTTTAGGGTTTAGGGGTGTAGGGTTTAGGGTGTAAGGGTTTCAGGGTTTAAGGGTTTAGGGTTCAGGGTTTAGGGGTGTAGGGTTTAAGGGTTTAGGGTGTAAGGATCTCAGGGCTTAGGGGTGGCCGCTAGCCGACACATCTGGCTTTGATCGGCCCTTTTATGGGCATGACCATACACCCAGACCTTCCAAAATCATCTAATTAAGGAATATACCTTAAATCATACTAGGGATCCTTTCATAATTTAAGGTATATTCCTTAATTAAGGGATTTTGGAAGGTCTGGGCAAGTAACACCGAAACACAACTACCATGAGTCTCAAGGGCACAACATTGACCTCGGTGGAGTCTTCGCCTCCGTTTTCGGAGTTCCTCTTAGGACCCTAAACATTCAACCATCAACCCTAAACCCTGGCCCTCAAGAAGAACTCCTAGCTTAGCCCCAAAACCCTGCCTTCTCTTGACTCACACGAGGAAACCATGACCAGGATCCCTCAACAGGTAGGTGTTATAGGGTCCAGCTCATCCCTACTTCCTTAAAAAAGAACCCAATGAACCAGTAAAGGAACCCTTAAAGGACCCCTAAACGCCGAGCACCCGAGTTCAAAAGCCGGGTCAGTCGCTTCCTAGGGCCCGCTTCCTGCTCCTCCGCTCAGCAACCTCGGCATCGAACAATGCTTACACTGCAGTTTAGGGATTGTGGCTTTAAAGCTCTATAGGGTTCTGTGCGAGGTTTGACGGTTTCGGGGTTTGGGTACTGGAGACCGACGAGAAGGCTGTGAATACTAATTACTAATTAGGATACTTATTGCAATAGCCCCAAGGAATCCCTAAATCCTTGCAAACCCTAAACCCTAAACCCTAAACCCTAAGCCAGGTCACAAGCATGTGCACCAGAGACCTTGCCAACTCAGGATGCTCGCCGATGATCTGATCTACGGCCGGCATCTGCGTGTCCAGGATCGCGCAATCGTCCTTCTTGAGCATGGCCTCGGCCCAAGAGTAAGAGGGTCCATATATCCTGCAAATAAGGAACTAGGACCCCGGAACCATAACAGGGATGGTCTTTTGGGAACTCTTCCCGTACTTGTAGTATACATGGACCGTCTGGGGACATGCTCAACTCCGCTAGATTCCCGGAAACTCTGAAAACCCGGAAATCAGCTGCCGAAGCCCTAAACCCGAAGCACCACCCGAAAATTCTGAAAGCCAGGAATGAGCTGGGAAACCCTAAACCCGAAACCCTGAATCACCCCAAACTCTGAACACCAGAACTCAGCTGGTGAAATGCACCATCGCGAAATCAACAGGCTATGGAGGGTGTATGGTGTTTAGGATTTCCCCCTCGTCAAACACCCCCCTGAGCAAAAACACAGCAGGTAGAGAATTTGCATTTGAATAGGGTTCTGGGGTATGTTACAATAACAAACACCTGAAACCATTATAAGACAGGGTTAAAAGATTGCTGACTATTCCGGCTTCGTTACATCATCAAAAATCTTGCAGCCCTCGCCCCTACAACACGGCCAAGGTTCCAGGCAGGCTGTTTCCAGAGGTCCTCCACTACCAGCCACTCGACCCAGAAGCTGCAGGACGTTCCCTGGCAGGACTTTTCAGCTTCGCCCGGCGGACTTCACAGGTTCTTAGAGGATCGGGGGACTCAGGTAGTAATGCTAGAAGAATTAGGTCATATGCAGCAATTCGAAGTTCTGTGCATAGTTGATTCCTTCTAAATCCTGGTGACTACGTCCCATGATCCTCCGAGTTGGACTCAGATGCAAGGCTTCGCACTTGTGGATCTTGGCCTTGTTGGGCGTATCGTTTCGGAGATCCGGTTTAGGGTTCAGGGTAATGCAGGGGCCGAAATAATTAGAATAGGGTTTTGGGGTATATGATAGTTATTAAGGCCCCTAGAGTAGTGGGACTCTGGCAAACCTAGGCAAAATCTCACTGACTCGGAAAAAGCGTCCTTTCTCCGCAAAGCCGGGGTTTGGGATGCTACACATAAACTAATGGAGAACCCCCTAAACCCGTAGCCCTGGTGTCCCGAAACCCCAAACCTCCCCGGAAACGCGGCCTTCAGCGAGTCGCAGCGCCAGAGTCGACTCCACCTCATGGACCTCGGCTTAGACAAAGGACCGGGCTTGGGGCTTTTTGGATGGATGCTCGAACCCTCCGGTGCGCTCAAACAGCATGCATAGGTCTGGCTCAAAACATGCCAAGACACTCTTGCCATTCATCTGGCACAGTGTACTTTGGCTCGGCCCCTAAGGGGCAAAAAACTGCACGATCACCTCGGACCGCTCCCTTCCAGAGCTTGCCCCGAAATGACCCTGAAAAACCCTGTCGCTTGTGCTGTACTGCGACCAAGACTACGTATAGCAGGTCGCTCGAGGGACAGCCAAGCGCGGCAAGCGGGCGGTCTTCTGCAGAAAGGTGGAACTTCGTCGCCAACTCAACGAAAGATTCAGCCAAGAAGGCTTCCTCCCCGGAGCGCTTGCCGTGAAGTAGGCCCAGCACACTTTCCCAGCCAGACCGCTGGGTAGCAACTGCTTGTGGGCCGTTATCATGTGGCCGCAATGTCGCCCAGAACGGCTTTGGGCCTTGCACAACCATGGCGGGCATCCAAGCCCCCCCGGTTTCAGCTTGGAGCTTCGCAGGTTCCAAATCGGCATGGATAGTCACCTGCCGACAAAGAGGGCTTTGGCGCATATGCTGATGCAGCCTGCGGGTGCTCCAGAACTCCTTTTGACAGATTTCGCAACGAGTACCGCAGGTGGCAAGTGCCGACTCTGCGGTAAAATCGTGCACCTTGCTGGCGTGGGAAGCCAGCGCAGCAAGGGAGCGAAAGGCACGGTGGCAAACGCGGCACTCATGCTCACCAATAAGGCTCTCGGTGGTATCAGGCAAGCGACAGAAAATCCAACCTGCCTGAGAAGCCTCTTGCTGCTCTCGCCAACGCGGGAGCATTGCTTCCCCGAGCGAAGCATTTCGGCGCCTGCAGACTGTGGTGAGCCGCTTGGCCCATCGTCTGGCCACCTGTGGCTGCTGGAGAAGGAGATGCCAAAGGGCATTGGGAGACGGCGTGTCCGGCAAAACGGCTGAGAGGAATCCGAAGGCCCTCAGACACTCTGCCTTCCAGTCCCCGTCCTGAAGCCAAAGCTCCTGAATGGCAGTTATGTCGGCTTGGATCATCCATCCCGCATGTCGGATGACATCAACTGCTCGTGCTTCTTCTGGGAAGAGCAAGTGGAGCCCCCAACAAATCTCGTGGTCCGTTCGGCCTTTGGACGTCACCCCCGTGACTTGGCGGAACGCCATGCGCAGGATGCCCATGTAGGCCGAATGGTAAGCATTCCTTGCCTGATCGCTCTCGAGAACCCAAAATCCGGCGCCATGGCGAAGCCTTGCCAATGGCATCGATGCCAATAGGTTGGACTTCTCGGGCAAGTCAAGGTGCGGATTATGCAGAAGCTTGCGTAGCGAACCAGCAAGCTCACGAGCGAGTGCTGCGCGCCTTTTGATGTCTGGAATATCTGAGGCAGTGGTATCGATAACCGAGCCCAAGTGGACGTAGGAACGAGTGAGGGTCACGGAGACCGGAGTGCCGCGAAGGGTGAGCTGGAATTCACCGCCAGTGCGACCCAGAAGATCTTCCCTGGCCTTGCGGCTGCCTGGCCCGCAAAGGACTGGGAGGAATTCCGTTTTTCCAACCCCGAAATTCAAGGATACGCCAATGCGAGCGATAGCAACGTCGGTAGTGTGCAAAACGCTCTTGGCCGCCTCGATAAGCAGGGAGGGCTTATCGGCTTTTACGGGGATGGCCAGGTCGTCCATCCACGAAGTGGCAGGCACCACTGCACTCTGTGATGCCTTTGAGACAATCCGAACCTCAAGGCCGTCTTCGCACAATGTGTGTCTGACCTGTGCCAGTACCTTGGAGAAGGCCAGCTGAAAGCAGACATCCGCCAACGGAGCCCCAGGGACTGTACCGCTTTTGGTTTGAAAAACGCGGTCAAAGTCACGACCATACACAAAGAAGGTGCGATGCAATGAGGAGGTCAAAATGCGCCTTGCCGGCTCATTAACACCAGTGGCCTCGAAAAGACCCGGCGCAAGGAGAAGCGACATGAAGTCCAACCTGTCAGTTTCGTCCTCGAACACCTGGCAGGCCAACTCATGTATGGACTCCTCGTCATGCATGTGCTCTGACCCAAAAAGGGACTCGCGCAAGGTCGAATAAAACGCGGAAGCGCCATCAAGGAACAGGACCCCTCCGCAGGAAGAAGATTGCCGCAGGTGCTTGACGTAGCCTCGGACAACCGACATGGCAACCTGTAACGGCTGACCTGGGAGGCTCCCCCCTTGCGCCTCCTCGCGGATTTGACTGTATCCTGTTAAGACGGCAGAGCGTAGGGCACCATGTACACCCTTAGCGCTGGATTCCAGCAGCAGGATCGCCCTCCATCCGCTCGTGGAGAAGGGACACTTGCCTGGTTTGGGCACCGAAACCATGACGCCGCCTCGCCAAAGCGACGGGGTCTGCTTGCGCATACACATCTTCAGTGCTAGCGGCCCAAAGGCAAGACCCGCTCCCAAAGCGTCATGTCGGAAGACCTCAGATGGTAATCCACAGAGCCCAGCAGCTTTACGGTCGGCGAGGCGGCCGAATGAGCTGGCCAGCGCCGAAGCTGAGAGCTCGGCACAAGCCACGATATTATGTTGCAGGGCATTTGGCTTATGCAGGCGCACATCACAGGGATCGCAGGCCGCGGCCCTTTCAGCCTTGGCGAAGTGCTCAGCCAAGTCTGCTTCTGGGTCTGGCCTAGCAACACCATCTTCATCACGGAGCACGGGAACAAGTTTGGGCGGCTTAAAGCGGCGACCCGACTTCATAATTTGACGCATTAAGGAAGCAAGTGCTTCCGGGCCTTTGTGTCTGGCCGCGCTGAAAGCCTCCTTTGCCGCGGCCGCGGCATCCAAGGCAGCCCTTTGCCGTATCCTTTTGCTGAGATCCTGCACCTGCCTGGTGACAAAGGCAATGTGCTGGTCATGGAGCTTTTTTGCCTGTAGCCTGGACTGCTCATGACCCTTCCATGCCTCAAAAAAGACACCCAGAATCTGGCTAGACTCCTGAGCTCGCTGTTGAAACAAATGTCGTTTGAGGCTGCGTCTGTGCCTGATAAGATCCCAAGCAACCTCCGAGGTGATTCGGCTGCGGGGTTTATCTGCCCGGGAAGGGCACAGTTGTCGGAGGCTCGCGCGCAGGTGATCATTGATGACTCCCAAATGGGTGTCAACATCGACGTCCCAAGGCACAACGGGCATGCTTTGATAGGCCCTCTGCAGGGCGATGCGCCCCTCACTTGTACGCAGGTAATCGAAGTCGCACTTGCGTTCACAACCAGGTCCCGAAGCGTCACACCTGACGTGGACATCGACAACAACAGGCTTATGGTCGTGATCGACTTGACCCACGAATGTCTCCCACACCCAGGCGGATAGGAGAGAACGGCAAATGTGCTGAGGGGCACAGAGGTAGTCAATGCACACTCGAAGGCCGTTTGGACTAGTCCATGTGCAAAACGGTCGTCCCTCAGGGTCCTGAAAGGGGGTGTGGGACATGCCATGAGCCCGTAGGCACTCAACAAAGAAGTGGCAATTATCATGGCAGTCAGAAGAATTCGCGTTGGCCAACTGCGCGTTTGCATCGATGCCCAGTATGGGGGTGCAGTTCGGAGGTGCCCTCCGTAACGCGGAGCTTAGGCTTTGCCACCATTTTGATTTGACAGAGACCGGTGCCTTATTCACCGGCGCGTGCGCTGAGATGAAAAGCATTTTGTGGCCCCCAATGGTAGCGAGGCCGAGCAGCATGCTCTCAGATGCATAGACAATGCTGAAACCTTGGGGATCCCAGCCATGAACCTCATCCCTATCATCCCGGAGGCACTGCTTTTTTGCGAACCAGATCTGGCAGCCACCCACTCCCTGTGCGGCAGGGGCACATAAGATGTGGTAGTTGGCTGTGTGCCTGCGTCCCTCCCAACTGGAGCGGGTTTCCTGAATCATGGCCACAGAAACTCCTCGGCGGGCAAGCTGTGCATCTATGCTTTCCTGCTGTGCAGTAGACGCTGCTGTCAGGCAATTGAGAGTCATGATCCTGAATGAAATTTCACGGCTGCACCTGGGCTGAGGCTTATAGGGTGCAATGGCATCCGCCAATGTGGACATTCCGGAGTCAGGAGCCCGGTCACAAATTTTGCCTGAAGGCTGGATGGGAGGCAAACTGCCCTTTGGTGCAAAAAGTGTCCAAAGCCATGGTAGGACACCTTCTTCGCTGGCTTGTGCCAATGATCCAACAGATGCAGTGCTGGCACTCGGCTGTTGCGCAACCCATTTTGCAAGACCGTCGGCCAGGCAGTTGAAAGGATGGCCGTTATGCGAATGGATATGGTAGAGCGCAGGGCTCCGTCCTGTCAAACGCAAGATAGCCTGTAAGTCCCCAGCCGCCTGAACAAGAGCTCCATTTTCCTTGGAGCCAGCTTGGATCGCAGCAACCGCACCAGCTGCCTGGCAATCAAAGCCTATCGCTGACGGCACTGGGTTGGCGACACACACTGCCAGCGAAAACACTATGGCGGACAACTCGGCTTGGAAGGCCGAGGTGACAGGAAGGCCAAGGGACGCCTCATCTCCACTGGAGTGGCAGGAGGATGCAAAGAAGCCGGCCCAGTGCCAGACTTCATTCACGCACACAATGGCACAAATCGACCAACCTGCTTTGTCAACCTGATCCGCCTGGCTCGCCTCAAAAAAAGAGCCATCAACGAACAGATGTAGCGCTTGAAACGGCGTTCCACGGCTCCAAATGGGAAGCCTTTGCACAAACCTGCTGGCCTCCGCCTCAACAAAGGGGCAATCGTGCCACTCTTGTGTGATGCAGTCAAGGCAGAAGGGCGAGAAGGCAGCGCTAAAAATATCCCAGTTGATCCCCAACAAGAGACCTGCACCTTGGTCAAAAGCCTCTGGGATGGCCGAGCTGAGAGAAATCACTCGGCTCGTCGCTGGGTTCCGGCCAGCATGCTCGTCGTGACGGCTGGGCAAACACCGCCTCCCAAACGGGGTAGCGATAGAACAGCCAAGCTCAGTGTTTCGGCGGTCTTCGCTGGCTTGCTCTGGCTGTGTGTCCTCATCAAAAATGATCTGGCGTCGCTTGGCTTTTGGCCAGTTTGTCTGAACAAGACTTGTTCCCTCCGCTGGCCGTGGCGCCTGACCACTGGAAGATGCTATAGAGCTGTCCCTTGGGGCCGTCGCCGCTGAAGCATCCTGCTGTAGATTTGCCCGGTTCCCTTGATTAGTCCCAGCAACGGCTCCATCAATGGCAATCACAGGCCGGGGTGCCTGTCCGGCCGCGTGTGGCGGGAGTTGTGGCCGTGGTGGGGCCTGCGCAGCAACCGCTGCCAACGCTGCCGGTGGAAACGGCAGTCTATGCTCCATGTAAAAGATCAGGGGCCACGCACACCTGGCAACTCTGAAGATCTCTAACAAGTCCCCGTGTTGGTGTCTTCTCTGCGGGCGCCGATATGCCACCCCTTGAGGGAGCGCAAGTTGGAGCTCAATGTGTTCAGGCAGTACGGCATATGCAACGTAGTGGCCCTCGAAGGACAAACACGGTGCCAGCACTGTACGGTACATGAACTGCGATGGCGCTGAGACAAACACCGTGCGCTCCGAAATGCTCGTAGCTGTTGTGCGGTGCGTTTCGAGCATAGCCGGTGGACAATCTGTAAGCAGAACGAGACCTGCCTGCATCTCTGAGAGAGAGGGGACCACAGGCTGCCCAAGATTAAAGGCGACCGGCCCGTGGTGGATGCCAAGAACTAGGCACCCCCCTTCGTCAGGATGGAAAGTGCCCTGTTCCCGCCGTCTAAGCCGCGCGCACCCTGGGACATCAAGCGAGTACACACCGTTTCCAACATGCAGAGGCCATGTGAATGGCAGGAGGATACGGAGCTGTCGCAAGATCCAACTGGTCGGAGTGAATGGCGGAGGTCCCTGCCCCTCATCGAACTGAACGAAGTCACCCTGCATGGCCCACTTCGGAGCAAGACGGGCTGGCGCACCATTTATTACGACTGAGACTCCGTTCTGTGCCGCTTCGGCAGAAATCAAGCGGTCGCACATAGTTTGCGGGGGCACAGCATGTGAGCAAAGAGGATGCCCTCCAGACCTTTCATCGACAACTACCTGCGCGGCCCGGTCATGGACCGAGTTGCATAGCAGAAACACAACTTCCTGTTGACCATCGCAAGGGGCCGGCTGCCCAGCTGCCATCATCATGAAAAGCGGTCCTCGGTCAGCATTTGGATAGCCCTGTGCCAGGACCTCGAGTACCAGTCTTTCAAGAATGGCGTCGGCCTGTAAGCAGGGAGCTTGGACAACCGCACTGTGTGTGTAGGGGCCACAAAGCATGGTGAACCGGAAAGAGCTGACACCAGGGACCGGGCTCGTGGAGGTCGTAGAGGTGGTGGAAGAGGTTGACTGAGGCCCATCGACCGGCCAAAAGAAGGGTGTCGGAAATGCCCCCCATGGGTCAGTCAAAGCTATCCCCGCAACGCCCGTGAAGGCGGGCTCAACAACAAAATGCTGCACCTCTGTAAGAACAGGTGTCAGCACCGCGCCCACAATGCCAACTGCATCGATTGCCGCAAAGTGCCCAGCCTCAAGGGGGTCACAGATGCGTTGCCCGTCCGTATCAGGGAGCACAGCCCTCAGTCTAGCCACCGCATCGACGAAGGGTTCCTGAGGCCTGTGGTTGACTGTGTGGATTTCGCCACCTACAAGCCTAAGGTCCCATGGAATAGGCACATAACCAGCAGGGAGGTGAAGCTGGTAAAGGACCAGCTGCGGCGACGGAAGGTTGTTCACCCCTTTCATCAAGACCTGAACGGCTCCAACCTGGAAGGGTGCCGAGAGGACGGCAGAGCTGATAATCGCAGCAAGTGTACTCTCTCGTGGTCGTGGCATGGTGGTGGCATGCCGTATGACATCAAATACAGTGAACGAGGGTCGAGCCTCTCCCTCGTCTGTGCCCCACGAGTAGGCATCAACACTAGCCTGCTGAAACTTGTCATTGTTGAGGAATCCTGGAAACACGGTCAAAGCCTCAGGATCCGAATCAACCCCTACTGGCTTGAACTCAGGTCCAGCCTGTCTCAGAAGCAGTGCAGGAGGCTCGGCACCAGGAGGTAGCTGCACCGGAGGCGTGCCAACTGGCACGTGCGTTGGCCCCTGCCAAGGAACCTGCATGAGTGTAGTGGTGACAGTGGAAGAGGCTGCCTCGTTGACATGTTCCGCCGCACGTATAGCCTCAACCTCGGCTACAGAAGCCCCGCGCGGGAGCTCAAGGGGCGGGAGTGGCCGCGGAACCCTGAAGACAAGAGGCCCTCCCCCAAAATATTCGGTGATGAAGGGTTGCTCATCAGGTTCATGTGCCGAGATCACTTCCAGCCACTGCTGTTCAGGGAGAGGGCTTATCAATTGCTGGCCTTGTCCAGTCTGATCTCTGAACAGGAGGCGATCCTGTCGAGTTGCAACCTCCGCAAGGTCGGAGGAGGCAATGCCTTTTTCCCTTAGCAAGGGCCAAAGTGTTGCCACCCCAGTCGCACAGGGCGTCCGTACAACATGCAGCATCCCTTGGATTGCACGCAAGTCAACGGGTAATGTGCGGTGTCCAGCTGGCAACCCTACCGGTGTCAACAAAAGCTGAGGGCAAGGATAACCAGGGATCGGCACCTCAAGGAAGAACGCTGACAGCACTCTGTAAGAAACCTGTCGAACAGCGTGGGCCACGTACTCAGTAGGTGACCATTCCGGCAGGGCCCTTCGGACAATGGTGTCACTACGATATTCGAAGATCGTGTATCGAGGGTCTTCCTTGTCGTCAGTTGGCGGCACTCCTAGTCTAGGAAGGTCTCGGGCCTTCGCATGCAAGAAAGGGCCTGCAAGCCAAGGTGGCCCAATCTGAACCTGCGAAGCAAGAATGATGTGCAGGTCCGTAACAGTAGGCTTGGCTAGAGGCCGTCGCGCCTCCGGATTGCTTGCCGGTGCTGTCCTGGGGAAGAATGGGGCGCTAAGGCTTAGCACAGAGTCGGCCGTGAATCGCCCTTCTGCAAACAGTTGTTCATCCCATGGTTGGGTCTTTCCCCGGAGGTGGGTGCTCAGGTGCAGCACACTCGCATCAGCCGCAGCTGATAGTGTAGCGCCAAGGTTCGACAGGGAACCGTCCTTGCAACGCTCACTATTGACCCTAGGAAGGGGCCGTGGAGGCCGGCAGAGTGCCGTGAGGTCCCCAAGGGGGCGAGGTCCGACCAAGGCTCGACAGGTACCGTCCTTGCAATCGGGGAGGTAGGCAAAAAGACTGGTCTGCAGCAAGGCATGCTGTTTCGCCCAACCATTGAAGCTGGCCGTCCCTTGGCTGTCGTCCCAAAAACAGACACGGGGGCGCAGCTTGTGTGAATAGAGGCTGCGATGCAAACAAGAGCGACTCGGCTTTGCACACGCCCTACCTGAACCCGCTGTACAGTCCTGTACATTGCCGTTCAGAATAGCTGGCCTCAGGCATCGGCTCGAAACACCTTCCCGGGAAACAGACGATCGCGCTCCTGCCGCATCAGGACCAGGAGCTCCTGTAGCCATGTGAGCTCCGGTCTCCTGGAAGACTGGAACCGCAACCAGTCTGTTTCCAAGGCCTGGTGTTGCGCCAGATGTCGGGTCACAGCTCTCATGTTGCTCTGTGCATAGAACCGCGAGGTCATGGGGCTCCTGTTCAGAGCTTGTAAGGCCGTCATCGCTGAAACCAGAAAACATCGCCCACGCCTCCTTTGCTGAGGTTTCCAGTCGGGGGTCTAAAGCTGCAATATCCCCAAACAGCTCAAGCTCCTCCAACCTGCACGTAAAGGAGTGATGGATGCCATAAAAGGCCGCCCACCACGGGTTGACAAAGTCGCTGTCGTACCATACGGTGTGCTCCATTTCACACCAAGAATCAACGCCCCAAGGGCGGAAATACATCGGCCCGCTGAGTCCTGTAAAGCTCATCAACGGGCCCCACCAGGGGACGCCTTGCCTGCGGCGTCTTCCATGTTCTTCTGCTCCTCGTCCATGTCCCTGGCCTCGTCCCCGGCCTTGGTCAAGTCGATCTGGTCCGGCTTGCTCGTCTTGCGGCGGGGCGTGCGGGATCCATCCCGCTGGTACCTCTCCACCTGCTCCTGTGCCCGTTGAGTGACACCGTCCAGCAAGTCCCTGAGACCCTGGTTCTGCGCTGCCTGGGCAGCACGCTGTCGCAGAGTTTCCTGCTCTGCCGCGATAGCGGCATCCACCATCATCTCCGACACCTCGTGCGCTTCCACAAACTCGGCCTCGACCGACTCGTGCGCCTGGGTATCGGGCGGAAGCTCTTCCGTGAGCTTGCTCAGCTCGGCGCTGGCCTTGGCCAGCGCTGTGGCCCATTGCTCCTCCCGCTCGTCGTAGCTTGCCAACGTTGTCTCCTGCTCCGTTAGCTGTTGCTTTAACAGCTCCGCCAGGCCTGACACGTAACGTGCCCACTGCTCCACGTAAGCGAAGCGAGCTGAACGCACTTTCTCCAGCTCCTTCTTCGCCGCCGTCTTCTGCGAGACGGCCCGGTGCAGTGTCTTGGCTTCCAGCTGGCGCTGGTCGGATTGCAGTGAGTCCATCAGTGCCTGGGTCTCGGCTGAGACCTGGCACTTCGTAGACCGCAAGCTCTTGAGGAGCGCCTCCAAGTTCTGCTTCTCGACGGAGGAGCTGCTGGAAGGCGCCGAGGAAGCTTTGGGAGCAGCTATCGGCACCCCAGCGGGGGCCGTCGGCAATGCAGAGAGCAAGGGCGCGGAAGGGCCCGGCTCTGGCGGCTGTGGACGCTCGCGGCCCTGCTTGCTTCCTTTGCCCGTCCCATCCTTGGCATCTTTGCCTTTGCCCTTGCCTCGGGATCTGGGCGACTGGTTCCTCTTGCGCGGTGAGGGCGCCCTGTTCTGTGGCCATCCCCCAGCGTAGGACCTGTACGACCAATGCTTCCCGCATTGAGCACAGTACTCCGCCGAGGCCTTGCATTGTGCATTGCAGGCCTGGCACTTCCAGGAAGGAGGCATTGTACTCCTCGAGGGCCCCGAAGAGTGATGTTGCTCGATCACTCTCCTGGCTCTGTCTTCGACCGCCGGCTCCACTCGGATCCAACCGGCAGCCACTCCACGCAAGATCGTCCTGGAACGCGTCCGCCTCCTTCGCAGTCGCCGATGCCAGGCAGGCTCCGTCTTCGCGGAGCTCAAAACAGTAGGCTTTCCCCGCACTGCAGCTGTAACCAGAAAAACAAAGCCACAAGTACCACAATGCGGTGCCTCCCATGCACCTGATGCCGGCACCCAATCGGCCAATCAAACGGCAGCGATTGTTTACCAGCAGCAGTGGCGGTCCTCCAGACCGCGGAGTCGCGGGCACTCTTCACGAGGCCACGCCTGGGGTCAGGTCAGAGGGGCCGGCAGCGGACCTTCGAAAAGGAAACTACGCTACCTCGCCTCAGCCAAACGCCTGGGCTTGGGGTTTAGGGTTTAGGGTTTAGGGTTTAGGGTTTAGTTTGTTACAGTTTAGGGTTCAGGGGGTTTGGGGTCTGGGGTTTAGGGTTTGGGGGTTTGCATGGGGTTTAGGGTTTAGGGCAGTAAATGGCCCCTTTCCTCGTGGAGCTTCAAAGCTCATGGGCTTGGGATAAGACTATTCGTTAAAAATACCGAAGCTCCATAACCTTAAAGGGGTCCCAGTAGTCATCAATTATGGCTTTTGGCAACCCAGGGTAAGACGTGAAAGGGGTTCCTAGAAAAGGGGCCCGGGTTAAGAAGCTTTGGTGTGTTGTCTTGGCTTGCGGGTTTTCTACATTCTTATAATTTATACTGTCTGTGTATGGCTGGGTTGATGTTCCTAGTGTTGTAAACAGCATGGATACTTGTTTGCGGTTGCGGGGCTTAAATGCGGGCTTAGAGACTTGGGGTGGCTTATGGCAGTCAGATTGGGGGTCTGGTAGCGTTGAAGGTTGTAAGGGTTTGGGTCTTGGGAGTTGCACAATAGCCCTAAACTCTGAATCCTATATCCTATATGCACCCTAATGTAGGCATTCAACCCTAATTCTGTATGAAGCCCTAAACCCTACACCCAAAATCGCAGAAGACTCTAAACCCCTCACCCATAAATTACCCTATACAACCCAATACAACCCGAAATAATCCCACGCCCAGTCCTCTTCCGTCCAAAGGGCCAAAGTCTTCACAAGGCAACGGTCTGCCAGCCTTCGCAGAGCAAAGTAGTAGTCGTAGTCCTCAAAGATGGTTTAGGGTTTAAGGGGCTGGGGTTGAAGGCTCCAAGATCAGAGATTTAGGGCTTACCGACGCTCTGGCAGTTTAGGGTGTGCAGTTTCGGGGGTTTGGGTTTAAGGTGCTGGGCTTAGGAGTTCAGGGTTTTAGGCGTTCCGGGTGATTGGGGTGAGGGCTTGGCTTTGGAGCTATGTATGACACTCGGGTTTTGCAGCTTGTGCTTGACTGGCAATATGCCAAACCTACGGCCCGCAAGCCTCACCTTAACATGAATGATTCAAAAATGCACAAACAATGGCGCCGTGCATCCTTAAACCGTAAACCCTCAAACCCAACCCCTTAAACCCTGAACCTCAAACCAAAACCCTCATCCCCACCAACAAAGCCTCACCTTTACCTAAACAGCCTACCGTAGAAGGAACTCATACAAAGAAGCCTCTTAAAGGAACCCTTTACTAAAAGCAAGCCCTGGCATTTTAAAAAGAACCCTCAAGGCACCCTCAAGCCCTCCTTCACGGAACCTTTCACGGAACCGCAAAACTAGAAACCTGAGCCCTCAACTCTCAAAGCCATTGAGCAACGCTTGTTTCAGGCCCTCTCAACCCCCTCCTCGGGATCCTCGGGGGGCATGACTCTGTTGGACCTTGGCTTAAGGTTTAAGGGTGTAACGCTTCGGGTTTAGGTAAGGTTTTCGGTTTAAGGTTTCGGGATTGGGTTTAGTACATGTAAGATTTGGGGTCTTGGGTTTTTTGCGGCCGCTGCCACTGCTGCCACCTGTGGGCACGCCAATGCTGCGAAGACACCCAGCCCGAGCAGCGCAGCAAGCAACATGTCGTCCACAGAAGTCGTAGAATCGTCCGTTTGGCAGGATTCATCGCATTTCTGCGAGCTGACATTGTTCAAAGCTTCAGGTTGCGTCCAGTGTCCATGGCAAAGGTGAATTAAGATTAAGGTGATTCAGGGATCTGTTACGACGAGGGTGGAGCAGAGAAAGCCGCCAAGACCCGGCTGTACGATTGTTACGGCTAAGAAGAGGCCAGGAGAGAGCCACCAAGACCGGGGGGACGATTTGCCACTGTACTTTTGAAGACACACTGCTGACGATGTTTGACTGCCTATCTTCCTGCAGCAGGGATAGACATGCACCCCAGCTGTGGCGGAGCCCTCGACAGCCCAGATCGGGTCTGTATTCGACCATTCTCCGTAAGCTCAAACCACTGCTTGACCTAATAAAGCTGCCGGACATTGTCTGAACACCCAGTTACGGGTGAGAACGGCCCCAGCAAGAGGCTGGGGAATGTACGGTTTAGGATTTCGGGTGTAGGGTTCGACGGTCAGACGTATTCAAGAACCCTAAACCCTCACACGACTAAAAACTTCATAGAATCCCTTCTAAAGAAACGACTCTGCAGGAACCCTTAAAGGAACCACAATTATGGTACCGAAGGGTTGCGGATTTCAAGCGTAGGGCTCAAGGTTTGGGCTTATGGGGTTTGGGCTTTAGGGTTTGGGACTTGGAGTTTCGAGTTTCAGGCGTTGGTGTTATTTGAGGGCTTCAGGGTTACTTGGAGGTTCATGGGTAGTTATAAGTGGGGTTATAAGTCCCCTAATATGGGTTATAAGTACAGTTACCCTACTTATACCGATACCCCTACTTATAACTACCCATGAACCTCCAAGTAGAGGTTGTAAAACCTAGGGTTCTAGGTTTAGGGCCAAGAGTTCTTCAGCTCCTTGTCCCGGGGAAGCTCTGAACCACAAACCCTCAAACCCTAAAGCCCAAAACCGCCTCAACCCCTAAAGCCCTAAACGCTCAAACCGTGCTCCCGAAGTGAGGTTAAACTCTTAAGCCGTAAGCCGTTAAACCCTCAACAATCCTTGAAACCGAAACGTCAAGCCCGAAATTTAAACACCGAAAAACCCTCGAACGCCCGACACCTAAAAGCCTGAAATTCCACTAAAATGCCCTAAAACCCTAAGACCCTCAAAAGCAGCCACGGGGCATCAGGAAGAGGAGCAAAGCATGGACAGAGCGCCGGTCCATCGTTGGGTCGCTTTGGCAGTCGACCTCGTTCCTGGGTCCCAATTACTTACCCTAAGGGTCCATGTACTCATATAGTATATACATTGGCCTTAAGGTACTCCATATGTCGGTACATTGGGCCCAAAGTATGTGCTATACGGGTACATGGACCCTTAGGGTTACTTCCCAAATACCCATGGCGAAAACAACTGAAACTTTCAGAATTGATTACCCGGTAAGAGGCGAAAACTTGAAAAGATGTTGGGTCTTGAACCACTGA
Organism: Symbiodinium sp. CCMP2592; assembly: GCA_905221615.1. Classification (NCBI taxonomy): domain Eukaryota; class Dinophyceae; order Suessiales; family Symbiodiniaceae; genus Symbiodinium; species Symbiodinium sp. CCMP2592. The sequence goes on along the minus strand of CAJNDT010006072.1, from coordinate 187,205 downwards.
GATTAGGGGCTCCACAAAGGATTCCTGGGTAGGGGGAGTTAGGGTCTAGAGGGCTGATAGGGTTTGGGGCTTCAAGGGTGTAGGGTCTATAGGGTGTATATAGCACTCCTCGAGCTTATAGGGCAGAGCATTCAGGAGTAAGGGGCTTACGGGGCAGAGCATTCAGGAGAAAAGGGGTTTAGGGGCAGCATGGTCCCTGTGCAGGATGTGCACTCTAACCTGCATCGCAGTTCCTTGTGCGGGCTGCCTTTTAGGATCCTAAAGATAAAACTGGTGATTCCAAAAACTACACTGGAGACTATAGGCAAGGTACCCACGAGCAATCTCCTAGGGTTTGAGGAAAGCCCAAACACAAACAGCAAACAGGCTGCAAAAAAGTTGACCAAGGTTCGTGCGACCTTCAACCCAGTTGGCTTCCGCAAACATCTGCTTGAAGTACCTGGGGTTCAGGGTTTAGGGGGTTTCGGAAATTGGGGTCCTGGTTTAGGGCCTAGGGCTGCGAGGCGTCGGGAACGATCAGGTCCTCGCATTAAAGGACAAGAGTTCTCAGCATGCACTCAACACTTCCAAAATGCAGAAGAAAGGTTTGGTGACGCTGTAAGTGCCCCAAGCCACAGACCAACACTGCAGCGAAAACCCTGTGGGACCCTGTCATACAACCCCAAAAAGGTGTATAGATCCTTATCCGAGGGACCCCACAAAGGCGAGCCCCTAGCTCTGAGAACCCCCACACCTTCGAACCATGAACTATACCTCTGGGATCCTTACTATGATTCGAATATCCAAACTCGAGGACCCCTTAAGGAGACCCCTTTGTAGGTACCCTAGAGTCGCCTCCAAACAGCAGCCTTATAGGGGACTTAGTAATTAGAACAGGGTTTTGAGGGGTTCTTTAAGGGCTTTTGAAGGGTTCTTTAAGGGATGTATAATAGGGTTTTCGCACGTTGGGGCCTCAATAATTACAATCGGCTTTTTGGTGGCCCATCATACTACAAGTACACATAAGGAACCCTCCCCCCCAAAAAAGTATAACTAATCATTGTAGGCCTTATAGGCCCCTATATTAGGCTCTTGTGGGGCCTATAATGATTTAGGGTGGTCTGACCCCAAAAAAGTATAGGTCATTGTTTAAGCCCCTATACCATAAAACCCTATTGTAGATCCCTTATAGTAGTCCCAAGAGACCCCTTAGAAAAGGAACCCAAAATTCTCATGATTGAAGCCCCTATATGTGCAAAGAGAGGCACTGGGACCTGGCCACGAGCACCCTCTTGTCTGCAAAAAGGCAGGGGCCTGTGGAGAAGCGGAAAGCCACTTGCGTCAGCCTCTGTGAAAGGTCTATGTCGCAAAGACCTGGTGCCAGGGTTCAGGGTTTTAGGGTTTCGGGCTCTACATAGCGACCTGGTATCAGGTTTCGGGTTCAGTGGTTTACAGTTTAAGCGTTAGATGGTGTTAGGGTTTAGGCGTTTAGGGGTTTCGGGATTTGGGGGCGTGGGTTGTCGGGTTTCTAAGTATATCGCAGACAGGAGTCATTCGCATCTCTTGCTTCCCATCTATCAGCTTCCATAGTGGGGGACTCTTGGTGAGTGCTCTTGAAGGCCCGGTCTGGTGGATTCACAATACAAGACCACTAGGCTCCTGAGTAACCCCTTCATAACTACGGTACCCTTTCCCTAGTCTTCGTTTTTTTTTTGAGGGACCCTTAAACTGAAAAGGGCAAAAGGGCACCTCTCAGGAACCTAACCTAGGATACTATAGAAGCTCATATAATGTTCCTTAAGGCCCCTTATTACAACTATACCATACAGGGGAAGCCTTAAAGGGACCCTGAGAGTACCCTTACAAGGACCCTTAAGGAAGCCCCCCAAACCCTAAACCCTAAACCCCTAAACCCCCAAACCCTAAAAACCCTATAAACCCTATAAACCCTAAACCCTAAATCCTCAAGCCCAGGATAAATAGAAATTGTTTAACAGACGAAACCTACTGCTGGATCGTACTGCTGACTCTTGGTGGCTCCTTCTGAGCAAGCACCGGGCGTAACAAATTGCACTGCCGGATCTTGGTGGCTCTGTCTGGGACACAAGCAAAGTTTTGAAGGGCAAACGCAAAGATGCGAATACCGAGCAGAGCGAGCCGCTCAAAAAGACCCACCAGAGCAACCACCCAGCAAAAGCAAAAGGCGAAGCCCAGTCAAAACCCGCACAAAACTCCGGAAATGAACCCTAACCAATTTCTATAAACCCTAAACCCCTAAAAACCTAAACCCCTAAAACCCTAAACCCTACACCCTGAGCCCTAAACCCTAAGCCCCCGAACGGCGGACCTGCCGGCATCGTCTCAGGGGGACTCGGAAGGCTGATCCTTGCGCGGAAGCGCAGGTCTTGCGCATCCTGGGATTCTTCGTTCTGGGGATCTACAAGGTTTCCCCAAGGGTCCAAAAGACCCAATAATTAAGTACTCGGTTTTAGGATAGTATAGGTATGTAGGTTAGGATTCGGGAGAGTATATGATGTTTCCTTTAAGGGATCTATAGGGGCTCTTGTTTATGGGACCTAGCTTAAGCTACAATGATAGGGATCTATAAGGGTTCCGTGAAGGGTTTAAGGGGTTTAATCTAAGTTACCAATATTTAGGGTTCCTTTAGGGGTTGTCTATATAAGGGTTGAGGGCCTAAGGAATTTAGTTTAAGTTACCGTGCTGAAATAACCATTTCACTATAGATCCCGATTATGGTAACTTAAACTAGAAGCTCCTTAACAAGACCCTAAACCCTAAACCCTAAACCTTAACCCTTAAACCGTAAGAGCCCAGCATCCGGGTTGGGGCAGAAGTCGTTGCCCCAGTTGTCAGATTCCTGGCTAAAGTCTTCCGGACCGGAGGCCACCACCTAGGATACCCAGTAACCTAAGAAGGGTTTAGGGTTTTGGGTTTAGGGTAGTTTAGGGTTTGGGTAACTTTATAAGGAACCTAGGACTACAAAAAGGGAATAAGGGTACTACTGGGCATCCTAGCCACCATCCCACGAGGAAGCGACTGCACCTGCTCTTTGCTCTTGGGCTTCTGCTTTAGGGCTTCCAGGGTTTATAGGTTTAGGGTTTAGGGTTTATAGTGAGGGTTTATAGGGTTTAGGGTTTAGGGTTTAGTGGTTTAGGGTTTAGGGTTTATAGGGTTTTGGGTTTGGGGCGCTAGGTGACGAAAAGAACAAAACACAGAACTATGGTAGAAAGGTCTGGAGAAACTTAAACCTTATCTGCAAACTCTAAAGCCTTAACAGAAACAGAGTCAGGCACATCCCAGCAGATGATGTCAAAGTCCACTTGTTCGCAGGACCACTCGGAGGCGCCAGACCCACAGAAGACATAGATGTATGCGTTTGCATGCTCGTCTTCAAAGGATCTCCCAAATGGATAAACTCGCCTAGGTGGGGCTTTCAAAGCCTTTGAAAAATATTAGTAAGTAAGATCCTCTTAAGCCCAATAAGGGAAATATGTAAAATGTCCCAAAGCCCTACCCAGTCGCAGTTGAGAGTGGAACCCGTCGAGAGGACCCACCTTCTCGCTCCAGATGTTGTCACCAACTCCATAGTGCTTCCAATCCTTTGCGCTTCGGGGGGGGGGGGGCGTTTAGGGGTTGAGGGGTTTAGGCGCTCAGGGGTTTAGGGTAGAGTCGTTGAGGGCTTTGGCTTTGGGGTTTAGGCTTCAGGGTTTAGGGCCTCGGAGTTTGCGGTTTAGTGTTGAGGGCTTGGGCTGTGTCTTCCAGCAAGCACACCTGTAAAACAGACACAAGTACCCGAGCTCGAGACACTAGACTGTATGGAACAACCTAGCTGTATTTGAGCAATAACAAATTTAATAGGCACCCTAAACCCCTAAGATGATGATCATCAACCTACACCCAGGCCCTTAAACCCACATGCCACGCCTTCGCCCACAAACCCTAGCAATGGAGCCCCAAGATCATGTTGTCCTATAAGCGCCGTGAGCCGAGATGCCTCGATCACGAGATCGATGTTGTGGTCTACCCGCCGTCCATTTGCCATGGCTCAAGCACAAGCCAAATCTAGGTCACAGCCAGGGGGTTCGGAAAGTGGACAGCTTTATAGTCTTTGTTGTTCCGCCTATGATACCTCTTAAGTCTCTTTGCCTCGTTACCCTAAGCCCTACAAAACGCAATCTTCGCAATCTCTTCATGTTTGTTTGCTATGGGTTTGCCCTAACCCCTTAACCGTTGTCATAGCTTCTTTACTCTAGTAAAGGCGTGATGTTTGGCAGGTCGATGGTTCGTACCGCATAGCCCTGAATCCCCGCGCCAGTGTAGGCTTAGGGATTATGGTTTAGCTTGCTGCTAAATCGCAATAGCTCCCGACAATAAAACATCCGATAAGACGGCATTATATAATTACAGCGTGAGGGGCCCCAAACCCCTTTTCTAATTACTAAGGCCCCTATATTAAATCCGATAAGAGGGCTTAAGAGGGAGGTTGGCAGCGTCGTGGCTCTGCCAAATGAGGCCTGTCCTCCTCTGCAGCCAGAGCTTCGAGTTAAGACATGTCTCGGGGCTTCAGTTGTTTGGGTTCTGGGGGTTTAGCATTTGGGGATTTACAGGTTTAGGGTTTAGGGTTTAGGGTTTGGGATTGGGGGTTAGGGGTTGGAGTTTGGATTTGGGGGCTTGAAATTTGGGGGGCTTTGTGGCTTCCCGGCTTCCCGCTTCCATTAAATAGAGTTTCGCGCAAGGGAACCCTCCAACCAGGAATGAACGAACAAACCATTAAAGGTTAATGAATGCGTGAAGGAAAGCAGGAATGAAGTGATGCCCGAATGAATGCAGGAAGGCATGAATGAAGTAACTCTCTTTGTTCCGAAGCCACGGTATTCAAGCTGATGGGAAATCATAACCTCGGGCTTGGTACAGGGTGGAAATCCGTGGCCTCATGAACGGAGCTCTGAAACTCCGTAGCCGAAAAAGCCCTCAACCCCAAAGCCCGAGATCTAAAAACGCTGGGCCCAAAACCCTGAACACCTAAACCCTAAAACCCAAAACCGAGGCCCAAAACCCGAAACCATAAACTCCCTGAGCCCTGAACCCAAAATGAACCTCAAACGAGATCCAGCCTTGGTCATCTGATTGCGGCCGCCAGCCCACCTGTTTTTATTTTCCTCTAGCAGGAAGTGGGCTGGGCCCATCATACTATAACCTAAGGGGTTACTGTAAGGGATCTATAAGGGCATTATAGTACAGGGGCCTTCACCATTAGAATAAGGTTTCGGAGCTATTATACCATAACCATATTAAGGAACACCCACAATAGCTTTGGTTGTTTATTGAGGCCCCTATGCTAGCTTGCGGTAGGCGGATAGCAGGAAGTGGGCTAAAGGGAGCCTTAAATAAAGTGAGGCTTAAAAGCGGGCCTAAGGCGGTAGCAAAACCTCGGCTAAAGGCTTCGGGTTGAAGGTTTCAGAAGGGTCGATCTACCGTCTGGGGATGGGAATTTAGGGTTTACATATGTAGGGGCCTTAACAATTAGAATAGGGTTTTGGGGGACCGTTGTAATATATATATATATATACATATAAAATTTATAACAAGGAAACCCGAAACTAGTATTGGTAACTACTTAAGCCCCTATGTTAGGGATGATCTTTGTTTTTGCTGAGGCCCCAGACCCCAACGAAATCCCGACAGCCGAAAATCCAGACCCTGCTTTCACACAGCATCTGGGAATCTGCAGGTACACGACACGAACCTCACCAAACAGCACTAGCAGTTTCGCCACGTGAATGCAACAATCGCCGGAAACTGCAAGAGCAACACGTGCCGCAAGGCATCAGCCGCAGGTCCATCATGGAACCAAAAGCTACAAAGCACATGGTTTAGTGATATGTTCAAAATATTGCGCATGTGGGATTATTCCGACCATGCTATTCTCGGAACGGCGAGTGCTTGTACGATGATCATGACTGATAACTGCTATTTATGTTACGGGTTTGTAGCACTTGCTCAGAGTACCATTGCTGTTAGTCCTCCTTCTCACCTTCACAACCGGTCCTTGACAACACCCTACTTAAAGGATCATGGGTCTTAGTAACTAGGGGTACAATTAAGGTAACTATACTTATAGTTACTTATAACCTCACTTAGGGTACTGATAACCCCACGTACTAAGTCCCATGATCCTTCAAGTAAACCCTCAACCCACAGAGTTCCATGCTTGCCAAGCCACAGGCCAGCGGACAGAAGCGGATGTGTCTGCACTCCGCAGACGACCTGGCGATTTTTTCAGGGGGCAGTGCTAACAAGTAGGAGGTAGCAGCACTAGTGTCACTGACTGGTAATAAACTGCGGCTGGCTCCCAAGCTCTTGAATTATAAACCACACAGCCCGAACTTGCACCCTGTGCATGTGCAGGTCCCACTCATCGAACATCATCGAGCCTAGGACAAGTGGCCCCAAAGCCTTCCGAACATGTCAAGTGCTGAACTCCACCGCACGAATAGAAGAATAGTGTAGACCCCTGATCAATAGACCCTGTGCCCCTGAAGAAGTGATACAAGGACCTTTATATAGGGATGGAGTGTACACTGGAAGTTTTCTCATGAACTCTGAGCCACCTTCTCGAAAGACCCTGGGATGCCGGAGCCCTAACCCTTCAATGTAGCCCTAAACCTAAAAGCACCCGAATGCCCTCAACCCTCAATCTCTGAACCCTGAAACCCAATACCCTCAAACCCTAAACCCTAAACCCTGAAACCTGAAACCCAATACCCTCAAACCCCTAAAGACCCTACACCCTGAACCCCAAGCTCCAAACCGGAACATCCCCCAACACTCGGAATACGGGTACCTAGGGGCGTGGGGGGACGAAGCGGGCCAGACTACGGGTTATCATGATGGTGATTTTCAAGGGTTAGCTATTGGTAGTTTACCATAGAGTTGTTCCAAGTCCGAAACCCCCGAGAAATTGCAAACAAAAGCCAAACCCTGCACCCCTGAAGCCCAGAACCCCGGAAAACCCAAATGCCCTAAGCACTCAACCGTTCCATCTCTGAACCCTGAAACCTCAAACCCTAGACCCTGAAACCCTACACCCTAATTCCCAAATTCCTGAAACCTCAAACCCTAAACCCTGAAACTGAGACCCTAAATACCATCAAGCCCTCGACCCTAAACCCTACAGAACTTCAGCATAACTGTGTAGCATTGTTGTAAAAACACCATAAACTACCATATTCAAAGGCCCAGGCCCCATGGCAGCCCTCTCTCAAATCCAAATCCCTGAACCCTCAATCCCAAAGTCCCTAAAACCCAAACCCCCCTACGACGGAAACTGCTTGGACGCCGCACCCAGGCCGCCAAGGAGGCCAAGTGCCTTCTCCGTCGAAGGTGTACGGCTTTCCGGGTTTCGGGCTTTGGGTTTAGGGGTTTAGGGCTATAGAAGGGGTTGTGAGATTGGGCGCAGGGCTCTGGGATGACGGTTTTAGGCTTTGGGTTTAGGGTGTTTCGGGGTTTAAGGAATAAGGTTGTAGGGCTTTGAGGGCTTAGGGTTTTGGGGTCACGATTTAGAGTTGAGGGATGAGGGTCTGAGGCTTAGGGCCTTAAGGGATCTTATTATATAGGGGGCCTGAATGATGAGAACAAGGTTCCTTCGATTCCAGGGCTTGGTTTACGGATACTTACGGGCTCTTTACTGTGAGGCCGGAATAATTACCAACACTGTTCTTGGGGTTCCTGAACGAACAAATATTTACACACAGCGCAGATTGAGCTACTTACATACAGTCATATATACATAAGAATATCAATAAATCAGTGTGTATATACAAAGACCAAACTACAATTTGCCCAGTTGTTCAGGCTTCACGACTCCTCGAGCTGCAGCTAGAATCTTATCCCACAAGAGCCCTCTAGCGCGCGCCTGATCCCACAAGAGCCCTCTTTGACTGTTGGGTTGAAAAATAAAGGCTATTTAACGCATCATCATTTAATGTGGTCTGTTTGGGATGCTATAATGCGGTTCTATGCAAACTCTGTGGGGCCTTGCCTCAGCGGCCTTGTCTGCTCTTGCCCAAGCAAATTCACTACCCTCCAGGGTTGAACATGGCTTCGGGAACCTGATTAAGAAACCCGGGGCCCATGATTAGGATGCATAATCAAAAACCCTAATAAAGGCTCAAGGTTTTCAATCAGGTTCCGACATTAAACCCTAAGGGTTTACGGCTTTGGTTCGGAGTTGAAGATCGAAGCTTGGGCCGATTTTTTGTACAAGGTTTTAAGTTGCAGCAAGAGCTACCTCTTTGACCCAGACTCAAACCCAGCGTCCTTTCCTGACACGGCTAAGGGTGGGCAGTAAGCAACAAGCTTATCATGTTGGGGTCTCTGGTCCATAAAGCTTGACCTCAACCCTAAACCCTAAACCCTAAATCCTAAACCCCAAACCCTAAACCCTAAACCCTAAATCCTAAACCCTAAATCCTAAACCCTAAATCCTAAACCCTAAACCCTAAACCCTAAATCCTAAACCCTAAATCCTAAACCCTAAATCCTAAACCCTAAACCCTAAACCCTACACCTTTTACCGGCTCTTCGCCCCGAGATCCCGGCAGCGCCACGCCGGGTCCCTTCGCCTCTGGCCAAAGGCCATGCCTGCAAGATGTGGGAGTTTCCGCAAATAGGGGACCCTGATCTATCACCCCAACACCATGAATAGTAGGATCCTTAGTATAAGGGCCCCAAAACAAGGTACCCCAATATTCGGAACCCCCCAGGGTTGAGAGGTTTGTTTGGGGTTTTTGTTGGTTTAGGGGTTCAGAGTTTAGCGATCAGGCTTTTTTGGGGGTTTAAGGTTTAGTGTCATTAAGGCTTCGGGTTGAGTGAAATCCTAACAATACTACATCCTCTCCGACAAGACTGAGAGCCAGGAACATACCCTAAACTAGAACTCTTAAGCCCTGAATCACCCTGAATCCTAAGACCCCAGCAGACAACCCCCTAAATCGGAAATCCTAAACCCTAAGCTCTTCACACAGAAACACCCCAAACCCCACTAAATGCTGCGAGAAGGGCAGCGACAAGCAAAGAAGGCCCAGGGAGGAGGCGCCAAGGACGTCCTGGCGCCACTTACAATAGGCAAACTCTGCTCCGTTCTTGATCTTTGGCGTTGGGAGTGGGGCTTAGAGGTTATATGTTTGTGTGTATGTTCACTGGTCCTACATAGATCAACAGCTTCCGTGTTCGGCATCAAATGGATCTTTAGGTCTCCCCGGAAGTACGGTACCTCTTCCAAGCCTTTAACCCTGCAATCTCGGGTTTGCTTGTTTGACATCTAATCATAATCGTTATTGGTGGTCAGTATACAACCGGGATATGTAAGAGTAGCCAATAACAAAATGCCGTGCACGGGTCTAGGTGTTTGTGTGCATATATATATATATATACACACGTGTCATGGACAAATACGGTGGACAGACAGAAAATACATAGGCTTAGGCAGGCAGATAGATACATAGGTACACAGATTTAGAGATAGATACATAGATAAGTCCAAAGAGGAATATGCGGAACTCAAGGCTAATGTGGCTGCCCACAAGGGTGTTGGCTTGCCTCAGAAATTACATATGTATTTAGATACATGTGCGTGCGTATGGATGCATAAATACATACATGCTTTAAAAACATACATACGCTAAATACATACACACAGACATACATACATACACACATATGTATGTATACACCTTATGTAATAGGGTTTGGGGGTCAATATCCACCCTTGTCGGGCTTTTAGGGCTTGTGTCGCTACTGTGGAACCGCCTTTTGCTAAACCCGTAGGGTGTGGGTATAGGATTTAGGGATGGGTTTGGGTATCGCGTTTAGGGTTTCAAGTTCAGAGTTTAGGATTAAGGATTTAGGGTGTAGGGTTTCCGTATAAGCTCTCAACCATAAACCTGACACTATGAAGCTGCTGGCAGAGCGTCCTTCAAGAGGGATCGGCGCAGGACTCTGTAGATCTTGTAGATCCGGAAATGCGAAAAGAAGAAGTCAGCATTCGCGATCTGGGCAGCAAGCAGAGTTTGCCTAAACCCTGAACCTCTAAACCCTAAACACTAACTCACAAGCATCCCAAAAACCCTAAACCCCAAACTATATAATCCCCTAAGCCCTGAACTCATCACGTCGACTGACGCGTCAATTGAGTTTGGGCACTTTGCCGTGCGTCCCTCATCGTCTGTAGCTCAGGTCTAAGGAATGCCTTGAAGGTTCCGCACTTCGGAAGTCCTTGCTCTGGGCTTAGGGTTTGGGGATGGGTTTACCAGGACCCCCCAATGGCCCTTTGATGGAGCCCTCATCGCCCTGAATTGTAGGCATTTGGGGTATATTAGAGGGGTAGTTGGGGGGTCTAGGTAGTTGGGGGTTTAGGGTGTAGGGATGGGTCTAGGGTATGGGGATGGGTTTGGGGTTTGAGGTGTACGGAGGGCTTTAGGGCTTCCGGTCTTTACGGTTTAAGGTTTAGAAGTCTCCACAGCGTGGGGGGGGGGGGGGGCAGGCTTGGCTCCGCGCCATCATCAAAGTTCCGAGGATGATGGCGATGAGCACATCCTCCCGACAGCGAAGCGCTTAACTCTTTCCTTTGCAGTAATCTTTGCCGTCTTCGCTAGACCAATTAAATCAATCGCTTCTGGGGCGCGGTGACTGCCGACGCACCTGGACCTCGAAAGCATGTAGCATAGAATAATATAGGCTCTTGTAGGTCTGGGAACATTGTTTTGCACATGTTTTTGTTATACGTATATAAATAAATATGAATATATATATATATATATATATATATATATATTTGAGAAGGGGGGGTAAACCCAAAACCACAAACCCGAAACCCCCTGAACCCCCTAAACCCCAGAACTCTGACTCTGAACTTTGCAAACCGGAAAACCCGAGCGGTCGCTCCTTAGCTAGCCCACAACTAACGCTATCCATCTGCGCAGACAAACATAGGAGTTTCCAAAAATAATAGGGGACCCCCTAAAATACTATCCTACATAGTAGGATCCTGATCATATGGACCCCAAAAAACGGTACCCATAACATTTCGGAAACTACCGGGTGCAAGCCCAAAGCGACCGCATATGCCGAGCGTACCCCAAACCATCACCTCTTGTTGTGGCACACTTCTCCCAGGCTTCTGTCCTGAAACGCCTTCAGCTTCGCGAGGAACATAATCCTCAGACAACTTCTGAAGCCGTGGAGGGGCTGAAAGCCGAAATCTTGAATCCTAGTCCCCGAGTCCTCAATTCATAAATCCTGAACCTAGATGAACCAAAAAAGCCCTAAATCCAAAACCCTAAATCTATAATCCTAGAACGGGCTCAGGCTCAGGATTTGGGATGTGGTGTGGAAGCTTTCGACTCAAGGGTTGGCTTAGATTCCGAGGCGGGCACGCAAGGATTTTTGTCAGTTCGAGGACGGCCATAAACCCCTAAACCCTAAATGCCTAAGCCCTAAACCCCTAGGCCCCCAACCCTTAAACCCCAAACTCAAAAAGTCTCTCAAGTGCTCTTCGGGCAACACAGTCGCTGGTTTCTGGCACCCTCTCTGCAGGTTGTTGTAGCTACTAGTAATCGCGTGTGTGCTCAAACCCAACCACGCCTATGTACACACCTACGTAATGGGCATATATGCATACAGCTATATATACAAATATACAGATAGATAGATAGATAGATAGATGTATAGGTAGATGCAGGTATAACTTTCCGTCCGTGTGTATGCTAGTATGGACGAGTATGTATGCGTTCATACAAATATCGGATGAATGTATGCAGACAAACACACAGAGACATCTTCTGGCGAGTATCCCAAGGTAAGCCCTGTACGTGATATCTTTACTTAACAACTGAAACTGTTCGCTCATCCGGTATATGAATGCTGCTGTGTTTTCAGTTCAAAAGCACCACGAATTGTAAGCCAACGCGATTGAATCGATGGTAATATGGCGATTTCGTGCCAACCAGCATCACCATCCCTGAACTCAGGCTCTTGCGACCCTAAACCCTAAACCCTAAACCCGACCTACCTGTTGCTTCAGGCTATAGGTTCTGTCAGCAATACTCTGCCGACCATACACACACACACACACATCGGTTGATGCATGTGTGCTGCCGTTGTTGCTGGTACTACTCTTCTTGATAAGGTCACCATTGCACCTGACTCTAGAAAAAATGAGGACCTTCATCGTGAGACTCTGGTTTTTGGGCCCATTCTACGATACAAAGGAAGCCCCCAAACTGGTATTGGTAATAATTTAGGCCTGCATAGTCGCTTTCATTGGCCTGGGCAAAGTGTATAGCCTCTGACTAGACCCAAGAGTAACCTAGGAACAAAAAGGGTGCCTTTTTGTTTTAAAGGGGCTCATAAGGGAACCTGAACCCTGAAAAAGGGAAAAAGGGCTTACTCTGGGTCCTAGTTCCTGCAGTCAGGTTGCAAAATCACCGTCGCCCAGACAAGGATGGTAAAGAATTCCATCCAGTCCCGGCCGATCTGCAGGTGGCTTACGATTAAGGGTCCTAGTTGGTGGATGGGTTGAGCTGGGTCGAATGGCAGTCCCTCATGCCACTGCAAGACTATCCTTTTCGGGCCCGTCTCCCTTTTGAAAGGCCAGCAATAACAGAATCCTACCTTTGCTTGCTGCAAGCCCTCCTCCAACACATGCAAATCCGAAAAAACCCTGACTCCGAAGCCATCCCAGAAACCCTACTTGGAGGTTCATGGGTAGTTATCAGTAGGGTTATAAGTAGGGTAACTATACTTATAGCTCATATTAAGGGACTTATAACTCCACTTATAACTACCCATGAACCTCCAAGTATAAGCCCTCAACTTTAAACCGCACTGGGCATCTGCGGTTGCAGTTTCAGCGCCTTGAAGTGCTTCTCTAAAGGGTGAACCAGGGTTCATGGTTCCATACAGATTTTGGGTTTTATGAGGCTCATGGTTGAGGATCTGGCGGGTGTCGGGTTGATAGGCAGATTGGGCTTCCTGGCTCGTGGTGTATAGTGTCGAAACGCCCAAGGGCCCTGAAACCTACTCAGTTGTATGGGAGCTTCCGAAAATAGGGGACCCCAATATAGTTCTCCAAATTGCACGATCCTTATTGTAAGGGCCCCAAAAGAAGGTCCCCCTAATTTCTGAAACTCCCTCATACATCTGGAAATCCGCGACTGGCTCCGCTGAACGAATGGCAAGCTACCCCCAAAGGCCCCAAAGTAGTTCCCTTTTGGGGTTCATATATAGAATCCTATAAGGTAATCCCACAAAGGAACTACTATGGGGCCTCTGGCTAAGCACGACATCCTAGAATCCTAAGGATCAAACACATCCATCAAGCATGGTGCCTAGAGACACCTTACTCAACTCAATGTAAAGCCTCGACTTTCGGAAGGCGATTAGCCACTGGGAAGCCCCCGTACAAACATAGACACGCCCTAAGAAAGACACCCTCATGCTCACCTGCTTTCGGCTGATCGGCAACATTGTGCACAGGCCTCCCTTCACGACCTTGGCACCAGGTAGGAGATAGGCTGGTGGGGGCAGTGCTTGGCCTGCTACTTGGGTTTCTTGCTTGAAACGTGCTTGGGTCCTCGTTGCCAGCAAGCTATGTCTGGAGTGTGAAGGCACCTGGACAGGCCTGAAACCTGCAATAAACTAGACTCAGACATTAGTACCACTCATTGCAATTATTTCCTTATGTTTTGAAGCGCCTCTAGTAAAATGAAGCTTCGCCTACTTAGGAGTCTTCCCATCCACTCAACTCCCCTTATGGTGGCGCAGAAATTGAAGTAAGCCTGTCTGCTGGGCATAGCCTCTTCCGCCAGCTGCACGGAAGGTCCTCCTCGGACTCCTTTCTGATTAGTGAGGCCCCTACTTGGAGGGGCAGGGGACTTAGCAAGTCGTTTATATGTAGGGCTATAATTGGGAAACTCCGTTTAGGGTACTTATAACTCTACTTATAACCTACTTAGCAAGTCCCCTGCCCCTCCAAGTAGACCTTGTACCTATGGATTGGGACTGGGGTTGGGAGTTGATCCCCATGACATAGCTCTGAGAGTAGTGTTTCTACCCAAGCCGCATGGTACCCACTGTGGGTGACTTACATGTTGTTACGCCTCTTCCGTGCTACTGGAACCAACCTGGCTGTCCTACTTGTGGGATGGCATCTGTTCTTGCAAGCATCTGCAGCACAGCGTCAGTCGCCAAATCCCGCTCAGAAACTGCAATATCTCTTGGCTTGGGTGTACTGTGAACTGCGAAACCCTGCCTTTTGCAGCGTCCCCGTACGGTCTATAATAGGGCTCATAAGAAGTACCTGCCAAAAAGTAATTGTCGCGGCCTTAGGTATTCCTGGAGTTTGCACAACGTCTTTCTCATACGGGCCTTTGCTTCGGGGATATTACTTAGAGGATCATGGCACTTAGTAAGTGGGTTCTAACTTCCCCTAAGTGGGGTTATCCTAATTATAACCTACTTATAACCCTACTTACTAAGTCCCATGATCCTTTAAGTAGAGGCACCTTATTTTGGGGATCCTTATAATAAGGATCCTACCATTAGGGTACTATATAAGGCTCGCCGATCCTTTAAAGTAAGCCTTGGAAGCCGCATCAAAGCCTCTGAAACTGGGGGTCCGGACTGCGCTTAAAATGGCGACAGAGCCATCCTTCTCTTTGAGCCCAGCATGAGGTCGTGTATGTATACACAAAAATAAACCAATATATATATGTATATATATATATATATATAGATATGTGCGCTTTAATAGGGTCTGGGGTTTAGGGAACTTCATACGTTTTGGGCTTGGGCTCTGAGTGCACCTTTATTGAGACTCTTCCGAAAGCAAGAGAGGTTTGGAGAAGACTCCAACAACAGGCCCCCCCTTAGCAACCTCCATACTCTAAACCCAACTGTTGGAATCTCCTACCATGGCAAAAGCTTCTATAACCCTTAAGGAACCCGGTGAGAATCCTATAAGAACCCTCAGAATCCTTAGGGAACCATATACGGGTCTTATAAGAGAATGAAAACCGTCTGTAAGAACCTGATCCCTAAGCCAACGTCTGGATTTCTACCGGGGAAGCGTGGAAGGGCCATATCAGAATCCCGCCACAAAACCCTGAAAGAACCCTAATGTAGGGGCCTTAATATTTAGACTAGGGTTTTAGGGACCATTTTCGTACAACAGTAGTAAGGGCACGCCAAAATAGTATAAGTAATTATGAAGGCCCCTATAGTAAGCCAGCTGAGCCCAAGCTGCACACAGCATGTACTAGAGAGGGTTTAGGGCTTTAGGTCTTCAGGGGTGTAGGGTTTAAGTTCATTAAAGGGTTTAGGGCTTAAGGGTTTCCGGCTCGTAGGGTTTATAAGTACACTCGACACTCCTGAGCCTGAGCCCGACATTCCCAACCTTCAGGGCTTTGAGGGCATAGGACGTCTTACCTTAACTTAACAGCAAAAGACGTGACCCTGACGAGACGTAGTGAGATGATCTCCACAGTTGTCCATGCACTCCCGCCACGAAACCTCAACCAACTTAAGGCTATGCCAACCTGGACCCTGAGGAACCTACCTTCTTAGGGTTCCCTAATATGATTTCTTTATATAAGTGCTGAAAAAAGTAGGTTACTTTGGGTCAAACAAAAGTCTCTTAAGTCTTAAGCTCCAGACATCATCGGCCATAGCTGCTGAGCTGCGATGAAACTTCAACTCATCAACCACAACTCGGAACCCCAACTTAGACCCCCCAAACCCTCAAACCCTGAGGCCCTTGTGATTCCGCAGATCATCCGTGTCTCAGTGGCTTTGCAGCATAGCTGAGCCAAAACTGTGTGAAACTTAAAAATGTATCCCCACTCGAATTGTCAGCAGGCTCTCCCGAATCTCAGTTTGCCCCGACTTCCGACGAATTGTCAGCAGGCTCTCCCGAATCTCAGCTTGCACCGACTTCAAAGATTGCCACATCCTCCGACCGACAGAAAAGCGCTCAAACTTGAGCCCTAATTAAACCTAAAACCCGAAACCCTAAACTCCCAAACCCGGAAACTGAAATTACTATCCATCTACGCAGACAAAGACACAAGCCCAAAGCGAACGCAGATGCCCAGCCTACCCCAAATCATCACCTCTTGTTGTGGTGCACTTCTTTAAGGCTTCTGTCCTGAAACTCCTTCATCTTCGCCAGGAACAGAATCCTCAGAGAACTTCTGAAGCCGTGGAGGGACTGAAACCCTAAACCCCCAAACCGTAGTCCCGAAATCCTAAACTCCTTGAAGCCTGAATCCTATATAAACCCTAAGCCCCAAATCCTAAACCCCAGTTGTTGAGCTCAATGCCAGGGTATAGGACGTCCTGTGGAAGCTTTCGACTCAATCGTTTGCCGCCCATCGGAGTACTAAGTACCTATATGGCGAGGTACTTACCCATGCCATAACCACAATTCCCAACATATAGAAACCCTGGCCTGCATTCCACCATCTTGGTACTTAGAGGAAAATGCCTTTAGGCGATAAGTTCCGTGGGGGGGCACCCTGTCCAGCATGCTTGTACCCCCTACTCTCGTTATCCTTTAATCTAATGAGCACCATTATGGAACGCTTAAATGGCTCCATCGTACTGTGGGTTTAGACGTAAGTAAGGCGTAAGGTTTCGGGCTTTGGGTGCCATGGGCGTGTGAATGTACCGGTAATGACACCGATGTGTGCGCGCAAACACACACACAAACACACAGGTGCTAGATTTCTTACAAATATGTGGGGGTATGTCTTTCCGTCCGTCTGCATGTGTATAAACCAGTGTGCTTGCATGTTCGCAAGGATGAACGCGTGCAGACACAAGCAGAGGCTTCTGCTGGTGAGTATTCACGTTCGTATGCGCAAGGGCCCATTTTGGTATAGCAAGGTATGCCATGGACCCAATACATGTATTTCACAACAGGATTTCTTCGTTCACCCCATGGATGAATGCTGTTGTGTTAAAATTAGAAAAACAATAAAGACTATGCCAACACGATTGCAGAGACAGTGGCCACGAAGGGTCCATGTGCACAAACTGTAACTAGAGGGTAGTTTGGCCTTCAAGCATGGGTACTTGGGCACATGGACCCTTAGCGAACATAATGTAGGAACCTGATTAAGGAACTCTGGGCCTATATCCCCGAAATAGTAGGATTCATACAAGGAACCCTAACAAAGGCCCAAGGTTTCTTAATCAGGTTCCTACATTACCCTCAACCCTAAACCCAAAAACACCCTTGCCAACCTTTCGTCCTCGCCTGTTGTCGGCTCTGGATATTGCCGCTGCCAAAGAAGAGGACACACATGAATTAATAAATACAGGGGCCTTAATAATTAGAATAGGGTTTTGGGGCCCATTATACTTTAATTATGATAAGGACCCCCCCCCCCCAAACAAAACATGGTATTGCCAATTATTGAGGCCCCTCTATTGCTTGCACTGCCATTATTGCTTGTACCAATGTTCTTGCTAAAGCCTGCAATAAAACAGAATCTCACAATACTCTCATATATGTACTTGAATTATGTACTAGAACATACTGGCCCTCAGTGCCCTGGCCCAATGGAAACTCTGAAGTTGCAGTCAGGATGCAAAACCACCGCCGCGAAGAAAAGGATGGTAAAGAATTCTTTCCGGTCCCAGCTGACCTGCAAGCGGTATACCTACAAAAAGATCGAAGACAAGTCGCAGAACGCGACCCAGTGCGTTCGACCTTCTGCGGGACTGTCCTGCTGTGTTGTTCTAGTTGCTGAGACAGTAGTTCATTTTGCGAATTCTGTGTAGCAGTGCGGATCCAGTGCATGATGTCGTATGAGCAGATTCCGGCTTGTGTTCGTGCTTGCATTTGTAGTTATGCTTTTTTGTGCGTGCATGCAGGTTGCGGAATGCTCAGTGTCGGACAGCCACATCATGGCTTTGCATGTCTCGCGCGGCTCGAACATGTTGCAAAGACACATATAGGGAACAATTGGTGCACAGGTTGAGCTGGGTCGGATGGCAGTAACTTATGCCACTGTCCCAGCCACTCAGCTGCTCCTACAAGTTCTGTTGCAAAAAATCCGTCCCTGTATCCTTTTTGAAGGCCAGCATTAACAGAATGCTTCCTTTGCTGCCGGCTGCAAGCCCTTGGGCCTACACCCCGCGGAACCATCAAAACCGATTTTACTATCCTTCTACTTGGAATGCAACTATGGGTTGGCTGCTCCTGCAGGGGTTAGCAGAATCCTGCGGCCAGGGCAGTCGGTCGAAATTGCGAGAAGACGCAAATTTCCTGCCCTGGTCCCAGCATCAGAGCCGACAGGAAAGAAACCAACCAGAAAATCGCGAAGCCTTAGTCGACCTAAAGCATCGCACCTTCCGAGCCAGGTTACTGTGATGGAACCCTGTTGCAGGCTACATATCGGAAAGGTCCGTGGCGGTACCTTCGAAGTTACGAAAGGGAGTTGCCGAGATCAGCAGGTTTCAAGGGCTAGGGGCTGCCTGCTTAGAGGGTGTCGAAGTTGATTTGGGCTTCCCGACAGGGCTTGGGAATTGCAGGTGTCGGATTCTATGGACGTGTAAGCCTACTCTTGGCAGCCTCGGGAAGTAGCAGCCTTTCTACTTCAGAGCCTAATAAAGGGGCCTGAATAATTAGAATTGGGTTTGGGGGTATATTATACTATAGTTATAGAAGGGAACCCCCAAGCTAGTATTGGTAATTGCTGAGGCCTCTAAAGTACCCACAACTCGTGCGACCATGGTACCTGGGTACGGAGTGATTGAAGCCATAACCAATCAGCAGTACAAATCCAGACATACTAGCAATTCAATGAAAAATCACAAGAAACCTGACATGCCAGCACTATCTTCCCGATAAGTCGCACGATTCAACACATAGCCAATGGTAAGCCTGTCAGATGAAACTCCAGGACCTGCAGCCCATCGTCCTAATCGCAAATGTTGCACCCGGGAAAAGCAACTTCCCGGCCAAGTGCCTGCTGCACGGCGGCCTCCTCTTCCTGCTTCTCGTCGCATCCCTCCTGGCTCTGTGGGGCGAGGCATTCCGAAAACGTTCAAACGTAAACCTGAGGATACTTTTTGCTCGAACATGAAACCCTTCACTGCATCGCGCTTCCACGTGTTGAGGCATCGGGGCGTGCCGTAGCAGTTGCATGCGGTCAAAAGCGCATGACCTCATCGAGAAGCCTCACGAAAAATCAGAACGCGGAAGACAGCCCATCAACCCTAAACCCGAACTCCTGAAGCCCCAAACCCCCGAAAGCCCTAAACCTAAACCTTGAAGACCCAAACCCCGGAACATCGAGGCTGGCAACGGGCTGAGAATCCTTACAATAAGCCTAAGGCCCTCGGGAATCATGTTGGCCATTAAAGCCGCTATGTTAGTTCCATTGTGCACATGTCAAGCACTAGAGACAGATTTTAACCTTCCGTCCCCAGGTCGTTTGTCAAAGAACCGTCAGGGCACACATCCGTCCTAAACTCGGAAACCATATATCGGTCCTAAACACTAGATCCTACCCTGGAGCTCTTCTCCACCATGGCTTCCTTGCTGGAAAGCTGTATCACAAAGATCCAACTTCTTGGGATTGCAAAGCTCCCCTGTCTGGCTGCCGAGCCTGCACCGCTCCTGAAAGCCCATGAAAACTGAGGCTTTCCGTCCCCCAGCTACGAAACGGCATAATGTAGGAACCTGATTAAGAAACCTTGCGGTTTTATTTGGGCTCCTTAAATGAATCCTACTATTTTGGGATTTCAGGCCCAGGGTTTCTTAATCAGGTTCCTACCTTAAACTACCAAACCCTACTTTTTTGTAGGTTCTTATTACAAACCCTAATATGGAAAATGCAGGGACCCTACAAAAAAGGTAGGTTTGGGGAGGTTAAGGTACATTAAGGAAAAATAAAACCCATAAAAAGCTCGGTCTTAGCCTTACTTAAGCTGGAGCACCACGCCTTCCGAGCGAGGCTGCCGCGATGGACCGCCTGTTCCAAGTCATGCAAGATTACAGTAGAAGCCCAGAAGTTGGAAACCCCATAGCCTCAATCCTTAAGAGTAGTGTATAGTAAATCCCAGCACCATTTGGCCTTAATCCGGTTTCCAACTTTCTAGGGCTTACTGTAGTGCCTTAGAAGATACTCTGCGTATAATTTAGGCACCTATGGAAAGGGCTTCGAGGTTGGTCTATGTTTCAATTGCTTAGATGAGGTGTCTCGGTGTCAACCATTCTTCGATGAGCAATCTCGGATTCAACCTTCTGTTTATAGTAGAAGCCAGGAAGTCGGAACATCATTGTCCTCCTTCCCTTAAGGTAAAGTATAAGGGACCCTAACACGAATCCTCCTACAGCCAATTTCCAACTTTCTGGGATTCGCCTTAATGTTCTCGGAACTCCAAACTTTAAGCGGCTTCATAACCGTACCTTAAACCCTAAACCCGAAACCCGGATTCAACCTTCTGTTTAATGTGCAAGCCCAAAAGCGACTTACCCGACGAGCCTTGTACTTCTGAACTCACCGGTTCAAGCCGTATACGGGCGCTGTCACGGGGTTTACAGTAAGCCCCAAAAAGTTGGAAACCGGATTAAGGACAAATAGTGCCGGGATTTACTATACATTATTGGGTTTCCAACTTTCGGGCTTCTCCTGTAGGGTTTAGGGTTTAGGGCAGTTGAGTAACCCACTGCTTCTTCGGGCCAGTTATATTCTTTCGGGGCAAAAAAACCTTAGAGCATAGGCGTTAAGGCCTACTTGGAGGTTCATGGTTAGTTTGAAGTAGGGTTCTTAGTCCCCCAAGATGGCTTATATTTAGAATTACTCTGCTTCTAGGCCCATTTTTCACTTTCAATCAACCTCCAAGTGGGTATCTGTGGTTGCAGTGTCGGTTCCTTTAAGGGTTTGTTTGGGCTTTAGGACTTACAGGGTTCATGGTTTGGGGGTAGGGGGCTTATCGTGGTGTACAGCTTGGACCAAAGGCTAAAGGCCCAAGGGCCCTGGGCTGAAATTCCAGGGTCCGCAAACCTACTGGATCGCAAATCTGTGAAAGCCCAGACTGTGCTACACAGCAAGCTAAGCCCAACATCCTAGAATCCTAAGGGTCGCACAAATCCAGGCCAGCATGGTGCCTAAAGCCACCTTACCCAACTCAACGTAAAGCCTTGAACTACGGTACACCGCAAGCACTGGGAAACCCCCAGAAACATCGACACGCCCCTACGAAAGAAACTCTCTTGCTCACCTGATTTCGGCTGATCGCCGCCATTGTGCCAAGGTTTCCTTGGCGCCAATTAGGAGACAGGCCGATGCGTGCAGATGCGGGCAGTACTTGGCTTGGGAGTTGGGTTGCAGAGTTTGACCAGTGTTTTGGGCCTTTCTAGAAAAAGGGGTTTCGTTGATGCGAAAAGCAATGATGCGAGCAAGCTACGTCTCAAGGCACCTGGAATAAATGCCTCTCAACTTGCAGGCTTGAAGCCTGCAATAATCGAGGCGCCGAAAAGATTAACAATGATGTTCCTGAGGGCCTGTGGGTTGCTGAAGATAGTGAAACCATAACATCTACACCCACCTTAAGCCGGAATAACCTACCTTTTTAGGGTTCCTTACTATGATTTCCTTATATAAGTCCCTAAAAAGGTAGGGTATTCCGGCTTAAGGCAAACCCTGTCTCTCTCTTTAAGGCGCGGGTGAGAAAACGTGTCGGAATACTACGCCGAGGCTTCGCCTAGGAGTCTTCCCATCCACTCAGCTCCCCGTCCCGAACTTTCTGTGCTATGCTGGTGCAAAAAGTGAAATAAACATGCCTGGCATGCTACTAGTAGGATCCTATCAGGTAGCCCGAAAAAACTAAAATGGAGACTATAAGGGACGTTGCACCCAGCGATCCAGCGGGGGGTCGGGAGTTAATCCCCAACAAATAGCACTCAGTGTCGTAATTCCACCCTAGCAGCATGGTGCCTACTCTGGGCGACTTACATGTTCGAGGTTCATGGGTAGTTATAAGTAGGGTTATAAGTAGGGTAACTATAACCCATATAAGGGGACATATAACCCCACTTGTAACTACGCCTATTCCATGCTACTGGAACGTGGCGGCCGTGCCTGCCGGATGGCCTCTGTTCTTGCAAGCTCCCGCAGCACAGTGTCAGCCGCCTAAATGCACAACTCACAAAGTGCGATATCTCCTGCAGCACAATGTCAGCCGCCTAAATGCACAACTCACAAACGCGATATGTCTTAAACTCAGGTGCTTTTCCTGGAGTTGGAATGCAAATTTGCTCATACCTTCGGGGATAATGGACTCTTCATCCAACCCGACACGCCTTGGAAGCCGTGGGAACTGCGATCGGCAGCGGCTGAAAAAGGGGATTAACCAGTCCTTCTCTTTGAGAACAGCAAGGCTTCCGGTCTCGGCGATACATGCGTGCATGTGTGCAGGCATGTATACATGTATGTATACAGGCATTTCTGTACAAGTATGTGTCTATGTATAGGTAAATTTATGTGTATGTTTGGGCATGTGCATGTGCATATGTATATATGTATATGTAAGAAAACTCGCGGCGCCATGTTCAGCGCAAGCGTTACCGTTCTCAGAAAGCAGGAACGAAATTTTGGCTGAGGGGCCTTTTCACGAAGGTTAGGAACGAACGTTCCCACGAACCTTAGACCGCACCCTTCCCAACCCAGGCCACTATTTGCTTAAGAACCCCCAAAAAATAAAAAATATATTCCTTATGGGGGTAATATAGGGATTATTAGTTTTATTTTTGGGGGGTTTCTTAAGCAAGTAGTAGCAGGGGCTAGGCAGGGTTAGGCCTAACCCTCCGAACCCTGGGGCCCCGAACCTCCTGCGAATTAGGGTTTAGGGTTTAGGGGTTTAGGGGTTTAGGGTTTAGGGTTTAAGACTCTAAACAGAGCAAAGGACGGATTGTTCGGAAAACAAGGGCGGATTTTCAAAAGACCTCACAATGATGGCATCCTCCATTCCAAGAAGGACAGGGTTCGCCAAAGGTCCACAGGACTGATAATTAGGTAATCTGTTTTAGGATAGTAGTTATGTAGGTGAGGATTTTGGAGAGTATATGATTATTAGGTACTTGGACCCTTGGGGTTCATGAAACGGCAGTCGTTAGTTTCGCCGACAGAGTCACACGCATTGGCCAGGATGGCTGCAAAGGCGTCTCCACCCGAGATTTAAATGCACGCAAGCAGAATGACGACACCAATAACGGCGAGAAGCACAAACGCACGCGGACTGACTGCCCCACCAGCGCGCGGCGTAGTTGAAAAGGGGGTGGCCTGCAGTGCACTTGCCGGGATGGCTGCATATGCGTTGCTACATGAGATTGTTAAATGCACGCCGGCAGGGGTCAGGACACCAAGAACCGCGAGAAGCAGAAGCGCACCCGGACTGCCTCCGTGCAGACCGAACGAGTTTGCGTACGCATTTCTGCCTGGTCGGGAAATGCACGCAGGCATGGAAAGGATAGCAGCAGCCGCGGCAAGCACAGATGCACAGCGCAAGGCTCTGGTCGGTGCCTGTGTGCTAGCTGAATGACGAGATATTACAGATCTGCCGGTGGAGAGGCCCCCCAAAACGGAGAAAGGATTCGAAACTGCTATCGTATATGCACTTCCATGCAAGATTTAAATGCATGCAGGCATGGGAACGACACCGAGAACCGCGAGAAGCACGGATGCACCCGGATTGCCACTACGAGTGCAGGGCGCAGTCCCAACGAGATGGAGGTATGCATTTCCAGGCGGTCTGAAAATGAGGCATGGAAAGGACAGCGAAACCCGGGAACAGTACAGATGCACCCCGGACAACCTCAATGAGTGTGCATGAGGACAACACTACAAGCCGCGAGATGAACAAACGCACGCGGACAGCCGCGCAAGCGCATGGCGCGTTCCAAACCAGGGCGGGTACAACGTGTATAAGCATTTCTCTGCGAGATCGAAAACGCATGAAGCCATGGGGCCAACACCGAGAACCGCAAAAAGCACGGATGCCTCCGAAAAGCCGCCGCGCAAACAGCTATGCAAAGCAGAAAAATAGGCATGGCGCATACCAAACGAGGGTGGGATGCAGTGCATATGCATTTCTACGTGAAATCTGAATGCACGCAAACACCAGAATAGCAATGTAAACCACGAGAAGCACAAACGTACTCAAAGGGGCTGAGCTCAAGCTACACAAAGCGCACAAAGCATCCACTAAAGAGGGTTCAGGGCTTTAACGGTGCAGGGTTTGAGGGTCCATAGGGTTTTCGGGTTCAAGGCTCATAGGGTTTAGGGGGTGTTTAGCCAGCGTTTACACGAAACTCCTGAGCCCGGAAATCCAAACCTTCAAACCCTTCCAGGGCACAGGATGTCATAGCAGCAAAGTTCCGCAACCCTGACGACACCCAATGAGATGACCTCCTTTGGGAGCCTATAAGGGGTTGGGGGAAGGGGTGAGGAACCATAATTCCTTAAATTAAGCCTGGTTAGACCCTTATCAAGTCCTTATTGCTGCCACTAAAGTCCCCGAAATTACCCCCTCCTCCTTACCGCCCTCCCCCTCCGCGGGTCCTTATTGTTGTCCCTGCGCCCCCAGCACACAAACTCAGCCAGCTTAAGACCAAAGCTCCGGAAAATTAAACTGGTGCATCAGCACTGGCCGCTGAGCCACAATCATCCACAACCCCGAACCCCTGAACCCTAAACCCTTAACCCTAAACCCCTAACCCTAAACCCGAAACCCCAAACCCCGAACCCCTGAACTTAGACCCCGAAAGCCAGAAAGACCCGAGGCCTTTTTGATTTCCGCACATCCGCGTGTCAGTGGCTATGGGAGTGCCGAGGTTTCGAACCTCGTTTGCCCACGCCGAGGCTCAGGTCCTAGCAGTTGCCTAGACCCCCCCAAGTATATATATATATATATATATATATATACATATATATATATACCTAAACCCCCAAAGTAGGTAAAATAATGGCCCAAAACCTATAAAGGGCAATTATTCTACATACTTTTGGGGTTCAGGTAAGGGTCTAGGGTTATGGGGTTCCCAAGTGGTTTAGAATTGAAGGTTTCGGGTTTAAGGGCTTAGGTTTCAGGTTTGGGGGTTTAACCGGTCATGGCACATCATGAGGTCTCCCTAACGGTCCAAGTACATAATAATCATAAAGCAAAAGCCAGAAAGTTGGAATATGAGTATCCTAAATCCTTTATGGTAAATTATGGGGTATCCTACCCTGAGACCATATTCCAACTTTCTGGAGTTCCCTTTATACTCTCCCAAATATTAGCCTTCATAGCTACTTTCTGTAACCAGAGTACCTTATTATTATTAAAATATTACTATTATTATTATTAAAATATTATTATTATTATTACTATTATTTTTATTACTATTATTATTATTATTGTATCCTTTGTACCCTTACGGTCTGAAGCTTTGGGTTTGTGGGCTTAGGGTTTAAAGGGAACTCCAGAAAGTTGGAATCTGGTTTCAGGGTAGGATACCCTGTAATCTACCATAGAAGGGTTAGGATAATCATATTCCAACTTTCTGGCTTTTACTTTAGGGGTTTAGGGCTTTAGGGTTTTTTCGGGCGCGGAGGCTCCCGCAATTGGTTTTTTGATGACTCGGAACCCTGAGAGAAGCCTTAGTGTAAGAAGGATCCTTCTTGTAGGGACTTGGTGTGACTGATCCCGAACTGTGAGAAAGTCTCGAAATGATCCCCACTCGAATTGTCAGCAGGCTCTCGCGAATCTCAGCTTGCACCGACTTCCGAAATTGCCTGGCCGCAGCGTGGGCTTAATTTTTCGTAACCTGATTAACATGGGTTCTACCCATAGGCCCCAAAGTAGTTCCTTTTTGGGATTACCTTATAGGATTCTATATATGAACCCCAAAAAGGAACTACTTTGGGGCCTTAGGGTAATACCAGGGCTTCTTAAACAGGTTCCTACACTGATACTTTTCACATCGGCAAGATCTCAAACTCTGAAGTCTCAGGCCCCTATACCAGGACCCCCCAATGGCCCTTTAATGGAGCCCTAATCGCCCTGAATCGTAGGTATTTGGGGGTATATTAGAGGGTAGTTGGGGTGTCTAGGTAGGGTTTAGGGCGTTAGGGTTTGGGCAGTATATGGTTTAGAGTCTGGTAGGAGCTTAGGGTCTCGGGGGCTTTAGGGTTTCGGTCCCTGCGGTTTAGCGTTTTTAGGATCTTAGGGGTTAGGGCTTTAGACTTGTAGGGTTTAGGATTGAGGTTCCGAAACCACAACAGCCCAAGACTTAGGCACAGGGGCTAGCCGAGGGCATGTTCGAGGATTATGAATTAGGGCGCCAAAAAAAGCACATAAGCAAAACTCAGGATAGGGATGTCCTCTATAAATTCCCGTATACTGAAGCTCAGGCAGGTTGGGATATCCCCATAAAATTCTTATGCTTATGTGCTTTTTGGGTCCCTAATGAACATGGATCTCCTGGCCGAGGACACAAAGCTTTCCAGGTTCAGAGTTGGCCAAACCTCATCAGATCATTCGCCACCCTAATATAAGGGCCTTCAAAATTACAAAAAGGTTCTGGGGACCATTCTACTATAACTATACTAGTAAAGGTAGTTATTCATGCCCCTATAGTACATCCCAAACTCTGAGCCCCCCAAAGAGCTGGGAATCCAAAACCCTGCATTCAACTCGACAGCGGGTTGGACCTGGACTCCGAAGCCAGCACCCAGAAAAAAAACCGACGGCAGGGGCCCAGAATTCCGGCTCAGGGTTTAGGGTTTGGGGTTTAGGGTTTACAGCTTACCTATAGTCTCCATTGTAGTTCCTTTTTTTGGTTGATCAGTTTTATGGTTAGGATCCTATAATAGAGTTTGTGGTTAACCAAGAAAAGGAACTACAATGGGGACTATAGGTAGTGTTCAGATTTTAGGGTTCCAGGTTAAGGGTTGCAGGAATAGACGTCCGACCGCATCCCTTCCCTGTCAAGGAAGCATGTCTACATAGAAAAGGCAGAGACCCCCCAAGCACTGGATACAAGCATCTACGGTTGAGGGTTTAGGCTTCTCAGGGTGCGACATCCAAAAACATGTTTTCGCCCACACCCACAACACTCTAGACTTTAAGCTCTGATAGCTCTGAAACTGAACATGTTGACATTGGAATGTACCGTGCCCCAACGGGAAACTCAAAGCCCACACAGCGCCACTTTAATGCAAACAAACCGAAAACCTAGCGTGTGGGCAGGAAGAGACGTCTGTGGCCTTCTGAGCGAAGAACTTGACATCAGGGTCCTCCGGGACTACGTGTCTTCTGGGGTGCTTCTATCTTGCCGAGTTGCGTGGTCTAAGCCCATTATTGAAGCTTGCACTGCAGCTGCAAAACTTGACACCTCACATCTAGGGCTTAAAGTAAAACCAGAAAGTTAGAACATCATAATTCTCGTGAACTTACAGCAAAGTACAAGGACTCCCACGTTCCAACCTTTTGGGGGTTTGCTGCAGGTTCTCGGGCACATGACCACAAGCTCAAGAGCTCAAACTGCTAGTACAGGAAAACAGGTCAGACTTCCAAGTATACATGCCGCATCTACTGCGGTCTGTGAAGCTTTCCCGCCATAAAAAAAACCCAAACTCCAACCCAAATCCTAAACCCACTAAGAGTTAAGTCCGCCAGCTGAAGGCAGAGTAAGCCAAACCCATGAGCTTTAGCACCTTAAATTATATCTCGAACACTCTAAACCAGGGCTCATATCCCGATGTATTAACAAAATTATGAACCCGATGATCTCCTCCCAAAAGCCGGCTGGAAATGCCAAGCCCCACATATAAAACCGTCTTCAACCTCAAAAGGCACATGAGCAAGTATGAAAGCACCCATAAAGACACTGCAGCCTAAAACGAACTACGCAAAACCGCAAAATCCCTAAAACCCCAAAACTCTGAACCCTAAACCTGAAACCATAGAACCCTTACACCCCCAAAGCCCTAAACCCGAATCCCCAAAACCCCCAATCGCCCAAAGCCACCGTAGAAAGCGCCCATCCGCCCTAAACCCTACTGGGAGGCCGGGGGACTTAGTAAGTAGGGTTATAAGTAGGATTATAAGTACTTTAAATGGAGTTACCCCAATTATAACACTACTTATAAGCTACTTCCTAAGTTTTCTGGGCCTCCAAGTAAACCCCAAATCCTCAAGGCTAAAATCCTACTTCAACCCTAAAGCCCCCAAAGCCCTAAGGCCCTTAAAGGCCTGACACCCCAAGACCCTCAAGATCCCAAACCCACCGGCCGATCCTCCCGAAACCCTAAACCCTACCTATAGTCTCCTTTGTAGTTCCTGTTTGTGGTTAACCAGAACCTCTATTATAGGATCCTAACCATAAAACTGGATAACAACAAAAAGGAACTGCAAAGGAAACTATAGGTATACCCCAAACCCTACTCAACCCTAAAGCCCTAACACCCCAGAGCCCTAAAAGCGCCGAACCTCGTCCGCAAGCATCTTGTAGAGGCAAGGCACGAGCCTGGGACGTAAGCTGCTTTGGGGGTATACCCATAGTTTCCATTGCAGCTCCTTTTTTTGGTTAACCAGTTTTATGGTTAGGATCCTATAATAGAGATTCTGGTTAACCAAAAAAAAGGGAACTACAATGGAGACTATAAGTATACTGGTACCCTAAATAGCAGGATCCTTATTATAAGGACCCCCAAAATAAGGTATCCCCAATTTTCGGAAACTCTAAACCTTAAAACCCTGTATAGAACCCTTATAGATCCCTTTAAGGAACCCTTTAAAGGAACCCTAAGGGACCCCTACTTATAGTAGGATTTAGGATGAAAAATTTAAGGCTGAGGGCCTCAAGGGTTGCGGGGCTTAGGGCATGAGGGTTTAGGAGGTTTAGGGTTTCGGGGCTTCGGGGTTTTAGGCCTTTGGGGTTTCGGGGGTTTAGGAGGTTTAGGGTTTATAAGGGTTTTGGGGCTTAGAGTTAGAGGGGTTTAGGGTTTAGGGTTTAGGGGCTTAGAGGAGGAGGGCTTAGGATGAAAATTCAGGCTTCAGGGCCTTAAGTGCCTTAAGGGGGCTTAAGGGTTTTGGGGCTTTTGAAGGCTCCTGGGGATTTAGGAACATAAGCCGCTTAAGCCTTTCGGGGCTTTGTTTAGGGCGGGAGGTTGATAGTATAGGGTGTGTATAAAGATATGTGTACATATATTTTTGTATATATAGCATAGGCTTTATGGCCTACTTGGCGGTTCATACGTCCGCTACAAGGTTTGGGGATGTTTGGGGGGTTGGGCTTTAGGGGTTCGCAGGTTTAGGTGTGTGCAGGTTTAGGGTTGGGGGGTTTACTGAGGGGGTTTATGGTTTTGGGGTTTAGGGCTTTTTGGGCTTTAGTGGGGTTAGGATCTGGCGGCCTAAACCAACCCCTATCCCCGAACTGAACCCTAAACCGACGCCTTAAAGCACCTAAACCGTTTATCCCTGGAACAATCCCGCTGAATGCATCTTCGCCACTTGTCGTTGAAGTTCTGTGGCCTCCACATGCAAACCTCGTGCATGGCCTGGCACTGGTCGAGGGTCTACATAATCAAACTAACGTTCGTGACGGCTTGATTCGGCAGGGGCAACTCTAAATCCTAGACACCTAAACACTATTCAGGCCCGCGCATATTCCACTCAAAGACATAAGTTTCAATTACGGGTAGGTAGCTGCAGACTCAGGCTTTGGCTATGTTCTGGCTTGGATTATGGCGGAAAGCTCGAAGGTGTGAGTTTTGCAGAGACAATGCTCGATATGAGCAAGTCCATGGAATTGAAAACCAGAACATGGACAGAGCGAGGAAATGCGAGAGCCAAAGCCTATATAAATCAATGGCCGCCAACATGACCTTGATAGAATCTTAGAAGCCCGCGCAGAAAGCTTCTAGTTGTAAATCCCCTACCCTCAACAAAACCTTCAAATCAAGAGGAGCTTCAAAAAGTCATGTAAAGCCATTGTGGAACCCCCCTAAACCTTATATATAGATCCCTTAAAGGAACCCTGAAGGATCCCTTTAAAGGGACACCTAGGTATTCCTTAATAAAGCTGCAAACGCTTGAAAAAAGACCCCAGACATCCTAACCCTTACAGTAGAAGCCGGAAAGTTGGAATATCATTATCATAATCCCTTTAAGGAAAATTATAGGGGATCCTGCCATTAATCCATATTCCAACTTTCTGGAGTTCCCTTTAAAAGCATGAACGCTAAAGCATTGAAGATTGCCGCCCTTATGATACCTTGAACCCTGCAACATAAACCCTAAAACCCTAAAGCCGTGAACCCTAACAGCTCTCAACCCTAAAACCCCTAAAGCCCTAAAACCCTGAACCCTAAACCCTAACAGCTCTCAACCCTAAAACCCCTAAAGCCACAATATCCAGTGGCGCCTTGATCGTCTTTGCGGCGTTGAAGCGCACGTTGGGGACCGGGTCGCTAGCCATCCGGGCCACCTCGGCAACTATAAAGGTGTACCTATAGTCTCAATTGTAGTTCCTTTTTTGGTTTAACCACTTATAAATTCAGGATCCTGAAGGTAACCCAAAAGAGGAACTACAATGGAGACTGTAGGTAGGGTTCAGGTTCAGGGTATTTTGGGTTAAGGGTACGTAGTAAGAGACAATTGAACATCGGCGCCCTTGAGGGTTACTTTAGGAGTTCTTTGAACGAGTTTTCTCTAGAAGGGTACGATGAGGGTTCCTTTAAGGGTTCTTGAATGGTGTTTAAGGTTTGGTTCTGCAAGCAGAAAGCTCTACAAAGGTTCTACAGGGTTTATAAGGCATAGGGGTAGGCTTACGCAAGATGAAGTGCTGCAGGCCAAAATGATGACTGTACGATCGGTTGACGGGGGTTTCCCTATAAGGCTTCTTGTTGAAGGCCTCATAGCATAAGCTTCAGGGCTGAGACATTCAATAGGGTCTGCAGCACGGCTAGTCTAGAGCGTTCAAGGCTTTTGGGGTTCCGGGTGCTCGCCTTCGGCTTGGGGGATCGTTCCATGCAAATTACGGACCCTGTTCCGGCGCCCATGATCATCGGAGTCTGCGGAAGAAAGATGCATGTTTGTGCACCCGAACGCACAAAGGGCCCCGTGGGGTTGGGATTCAAGGCTTCTCCAGAACTCAGAGATTTCTTGCCTTCAGGGACAAGCCTGCAAGGAGTACCATGTGCTTTGAACATCTTTGAACTACTGGCAGAAATCCCTACGAAGCGCTGGTAGGCTTAGGTATCACATCAAGACGCACACTCCTAACAAGGGTTGTGCAGGCTGAACACCGACGAAATAGTAGCAAGGATCGCGACATCAGGAAAGAGTTTGAGGTTGCGTTTTGCTGGCATCCAAACATTGTCAGCGAGTGATGGACCAACTACGCCAAGAAAGGCACTATTGTCTGTATAGTCATCATCATCATCACCATCATCGTCATCACCATCATCACGACCAACTGTCATGGACGTAGCGGTAAGGGAACAGGTGCCGCCGATAGACCACTTGCAAAAACAACGGCAGCATTCGACAGTAGTGCCGAACTAGTAAGATGTATTTCTTTGCTGACCACTATAGACTAAGAACATGTGATGATCGGTACTACTAATAAACTAATAGTTATTGGATACTTGCGCACCAGCTTGCTTGTTTCTTTACTCCTTCCTCACTTACGCTCGCTCGCTCTCTCGCTCTCGTTCTCTCTCTCGCTCTCGTGTTCTTTTTTTCTCTCTCTCTCTCTCTCTCTCTCTCTCTCTCTCTCTCTCTCTCTCTCTCTCTCTCAAAACTGAGATCGCCCACGAGTGGCACCAGGTGGGTGTCGATGAAATCGCTACCAACCACCTGGCTGAACCATGAAGTTCTTCGAGGCTTCGGATGTCAAGAAGCCCTCGGCATTCAATCGCTAGATGTGCAGTTTCCCAGAGACTCCAATATCCCTTAATTAAGGAATATTCCTCAAATCATATAAGGGATCCTACTATAGTTTGAAGTATATTCCTTGATTAAGGGGTTTTGGAGTCTCGGGTTGTCAGGAACAGGAGCAGGTTCAGTGACGAGGATGCAGGGCTGCATTGAAGAAGCCTTTAATATGCGCGGGGCACGAGTCACAGGATGTATTGAAGCTATTGAGGCCTGTGAGAAATCAGAGCTTCAACTCCCACACTGAACCCTAAACCGAATCCTAATCCTTAAATGCTGCATCCGAGGCCCTAAACCCTAAACCAAAGCCACTTTGAGAGCTCCCCACCTCAGACAACGAGCGCGCAGACAAGATGGCAGAGATCCGGTAGAGGTAGTTCTTGTGTTCTACCAAGGCCTGGCTGTGCACGTTTAAAGATTACTATTCAGGGGGCTGTAAGCACACGGGTACTACTATTAAGGGTTACCATATCTATAAGGGTACTTTAAGGGTTACGATGATAACTAGGGATTTCCCTTTTACTCTTCTACTTTTGTTCTCCACGTTGGTCGTTTTACGGGTCGGTTAAGGGCTTTGGGTCCGTCTCAGAGCTTGCGTAAACCTCCAACACTCGATAAAGTAGTGGCCCAACATGTATAAAAAGCCAGTAGTTTTAATCGGATCACTCCAAACACGTGGACACACACACACACACAGGCACGATATCCCTCGTCTAGCAGTCCTAGCAATCCTGAAGTACAGACAGCAACTGCGGATTCTTCAAGATGTTCCAAGGGATTCTAACGCTCCGAAGCACGTGACAAATATCCTTCGGTTTCAAAACGGAGAAAGTTTGAACACACATTATACAGCGGCCTCAGCAATCAAAACAGGGTCTTGGGGTAGAGTATAGTATTAGGCAGTTCATGAAGCATAATAAGCGTCAGTATTCTTCCTCTGGTGGACTCGGGGGCCCCACGGAGCGCGTCGAAGCAGTAGTGTTCACGCCTCTCTGTTATCTCACGGATTTAAAAAGGCCGGTGGTCTCTTTATCTGTTCCCAATACTGCCAAAAATATAGCCCTAATTGATCAGGATCCTCATATTACAGCCCTTGAAAATGAAACCCAAGGAAAGAGACCACCGACCTACATAATCATGGCCCCCTGAGCCTGGGAAATGAACAAAGGCTCCAACGAAACGCGCGCACCCCCCCCCCCCCGAATATACACCCGGAAGCCCCTTCACCCTGAGCTAGCCCCAAACCACGATTATCCTGGGGAACTCCCTAAGGGCCCATTGGGCCCAAAGTATGTGCTATATGGGTACATGGACCCTTAGCGTAACGGTTAACCTTTCAAAGTATACCGGGATTATACAGGGGTAGTTGTAGTCCTCCAAGAAGGCTCAAGGTAAGCTACTTCTACTCTACGACTGGGAACAAGTACGCTTTCCCGAAGCTTCCTCAGGTCCCTAAATGCACCTGAATCTCTAAACCCTGGAGGCGTAGGGTAAACCCTAAACCCATTAAATGCACCTGAAGCTCCGGCATGATGTTGATCTCGCTCCAACGCTGGCCTGCCGTCTCTCCGGTTACCACATAGGGCTCCGCCCGGCGTGAAATGCCAGGGTTTAGGGCTTAGGGTTTATTGGGTGTCTAGTTTATGGGGGCTGAAAAGGTTTCTAGGGTTAAGGCCTTATCGGGCTCAGGAAAGAGGGTTAGGGTTTAAAGGGTTTAGGATGGCTAGCTGCAGCTTGAAACCTATCAGCCGCGACTACCAGCAAATGTTGGCGATGTAGGACTGTAGGAGTGAGAACCAGCCACTGAACCCCTAAACTTAGCTTAGGTTAGTATGGAATGGAAGAATGGTAGTAGTAGTAATTATAATTGTACCCCATTCTTTCATTCCCTACTAACCAGAGGCAAGTAAACTTAAACCCCAGGTATTGACCAACTGGCTTCCGTCTGGCCTAAGATTCCACATATGTCCCCTAAACCCTAAAACCCTAGAACCCTAAACCCTAAAACACTAAGACCCTAAACCCTGAACCCTAAACCCTAAAGCCGACCTTCTTCTAGCTGATCTTTAGTTTGAAGCCGTCTGAGTCTGAACCGGTAAACGCCGGAACAACCGAATCAATCTCAAACTCCGAATGAACAAAAGGGTGCCTTGGAGCGGTTGTTCAGGATTTCTGAAGAAGTTCCAAAACAACCGCAACACCCCGATCGGCTTGCCGGCCCACGCCTAGCTCCCGGGAAAGCCGGTTGAAGCTCGCCGCGAAGGCGTCCCTGCAAGCACGGAAGGAAGTTCCGATGAGTGTTAGGGTTTAGGGGTTTCGGGTTTCGGGATCAGGCCTTACCGTAGCTCTCGTTCCAAAAGGTTCTACAGGGCAGGAATCGGGTTTATCTGTAACATTTTGTATCTGTTTCTCTCTAACCTATAAACCCTAAACTTCAGAACTAGATGCTAATACGTCTGAACTCCGACCTTCTTGCAGCAACTCCTCAAACACGAATGCGCGAGACGGATCATTTAGCCGCCAAGCCAGACCAGCGGCCCAAAACTTAGGGGTACCTTATTTTGGTGGCCTTGTAGTAAGGATCCTGCTATTTCGGGTGCTATACTAGGGTTCCCTATTTTCGGAACCTCCCAAATGGCCTGGAAACATGGCCCTCCACAAGATAGATTGCAAATCATGGGCCTTGGTGACTAGAAGAGGGTGTAAGTCAGTCCGCAAATCCTGAACACAAGAAAGCCCTCGCTGTGGTCACCAAACCCTGCGGACACTAACACCTTAAAGCTCGAAGCCAAAATTCTCAAACTCTAAACCCTGAAACCAACACTCTTTTCCGCGAAGACGCTCCTCCGGAGCCCGTGGCCGACGCTGGGCTGAAAGTAGGGTTTAGGGTTTACAGTCTAGGGTTTAGGGTTGGATGGATTGGTATGTATGCACACATATAACATAGATACAGACATGCATACATAATACATGTGTGTATATCAAATTACGTGTGTGTATATATATATATATATGCGTATTTGTACAGGGCTTTAACGAGAAGTAAAGCACCTTCAACTGTCTCGGTAACTAGGAGGTATGCTACGTCATAAGCAGGTCACATCTGTTCTGCAGGACTGTGCTCTGCAGGACTGTTCGATGGACTCTAAGAGTCTTAGTGCCTGTAACATGCCTGTACACATCTACACATGTGTTGGCATACGAATGTGTGTACCCCTGCTTCAAAAGTATATACCGCCGCTGCAGAAAACAGGCAATCACCAAACTAGGTCTAGAGGTCAGAACTCGCATTTCTGCTAAACGTCAGTCGACCCAACCTTGATGTCCAAAACCATGCACATATGCTTGCTGCGCCGATCCAACGAATTTCCCCCATTCTCTTTAGCTACATTGCGGCTTTTCGCGAAGTTTGCGAGGCCCCGCATCAGCCACGGGTTGATGCTGAAACCATCTGCCAAGAAAGCAACGGTTCAGGTATCAAGGCTGAGGTCTTACAGAGTTTACACTTCTGACTGAAGAAGAGTATTCATTCTGTTTCACATTCACAGAATGCAAAGTTGCACCCGAAGCTCGCAGCTTGTGACTTGTGTCGGGCTGAGACAGGTTCAAAGCTTCGGATGCCCAGACCTTCCAAAATCCCTTAATTAAGGAATATACCTTAAATTATAATAGGATCCCATATATGAATTAAGGTATATATTCCTTAATTAAGGGATTTTGGAAGGTCTGGGGATGCTCACTCCGGCTGCGTCAGTGCAGCGTTTGGTCCCAGAAGTGCGCCTGACCAGGCCCGGGAGGTAGAGGTTCGGGCTCATAGCACTTGGGGTTTAGGTCTATTAGGGTTTATTGGGGTTTATTGGGGTTTGTTGGGGCTTATTGGGGCTTCGGGTTTAGAGAGTTTAGGGTTTTGGGGGCTGGTGTCATGAGCCAGCTGTAGTCGTTGAGCTGCGGGCGTCCCTGAACGCCGAGCCGACGTCTTGACTCGTAGAGGTTTTCATAACACGTGGGTAGTCCTTGAAACTATCGTCCCTTTCCATAGGTGCCCAAAACAATGCGACACCCTACAAAAAGGACTACACAAAGGGCCCTAAAGGGTAGAAGACTACCCGAATGGCACCCTTATAGAAACCCTATAGAAATCCTGATAGATCCTTGTGAGGAGCCCTAAAAGGGACCCCAGAAGACTACCCACATCAAGGATATCTTCGGACCCAGGACCCCGCAAGGGTATCTTCGGCTTCTGCAAAGCCAAGTTTTGTGTCCGCAGTTTGAAGCGCGACTTAGACCTTCCCAAAATCCCTGAGTTAAGGGATACATCGTAAACTCCGTAAGCCATCTAGTAACCTCTGTAGTATGATTTTTGGTATCTTCCGCAGTTAAGGGATATTGGGAAGGTCTGGGGATTCTTGGGAAAGACCCGATGGAGCCCGGGTAGGGGACCTCCGTGCAGGAAGTGAGGTCAGCTACCTCGAATTGGGAGTTTCCGAAAATGAGGGGCACCTTATTTTGGGGTCCTTATAATAAGGATCCTACTGTTTAGGGTACTATATTTGGATCCCCCATTTTCGGAAACCCCCACTTAACTTTGTGTTTGGTGTGGGGGGACTGCGGTTGCAATCCTGAGCGCCCCACCGAGTTCTTAAGCTCAGAGACCTGGTCAAATGAAGCCTACCAACTTCTGCAGAAACCCGATCCCAAACCCCTAAACCCCGAACTAAACCCCAATTGAGCTCAGACCAGCGCGGAGAGGGAACCCCGAGGAGAGGCCTGTTGCGGTAGGTATTTCAAGCCCTATATCAAGGGTTTAGGGATTAAACATTCCGATCGCAAGGCACCGAAGCCGGCGATGGGCCGGAACAACGAGATCTTATATACTGCCCCGAAGTACTAGGCGGGTCCCTAAGCTTGGCCCCTAAACCCTGAACGCCACACCCAGCCCCCCTCCCCCCCCTTCCCCAAGACGGGCTTTGGCGACATTGCCCTGCCAGGAGTTCTCCGGCCAAAGCACCGGCATCTGCAGAGGGAGGAAAGCAGCTTCAGGGTGTTGATGGTTCACGCGGACCCGGGGAGATTTACCGTTTTCGGGCTCCTTATATGACTTCCTCATGCAAGTTCTTTTTTACGAATACGTTGTTTATTATTTTAGGGTCCAGGCAAGGTCCTGGCAAAACAGGTGTTGGGAGATTCTGCGGTTCTTTTTCGGTGCTAGTGCTGAGGGTATGGCCGAGAAAATGCAAACTGTGCTGTGCCTGTTTAGGGAGGCGGGGGGAAGAGGGATGAAACCCAACGGATGATACAGGGAAAATCTGCAGAAGCAGATCAGACGTCAATGCAAACAGGCCCGAGTATACTGTACAGCTCAACAGTAACAACATAAACCCTAAACACTAACCCTAAACCCTAAACCTTAAACCCTAAACCCTAAAGCGGTCGGTAGAGCTCGGGAATTGTAGGCCTGTAAGCCGTTTTCAGCCCCGAACCAAATCGCCCTGGATCGGATTTGGGTTTCGTGTTGGTGATTCAGAAACGGATCAAGATATCTTTGCCTTGAATATGGCATGCTGTACCATAACATGTTATAGCAGATTATGTGATATCATGAAATATCATGCCATACCATACCATACAATATCACACTAGATCATACTACATTTACTATAGTGCATAGTGTTGTTGAAAATGATATTATGCTTTACTGCAAGGCAATGTACTGTCATGTAATGGAAAACACTACAGAATTATCAAAGGTGATGTTATTTGATATTGTACCAGATTATACGATATTGCCTTACATTAATTGTAATGCATGATACTGCTTGGTATTCTGTCCTATCTAATTCTATTCTTTCTGCTCTAGACTGTTCCGTCATATTATAACATATAGTGTGTATGCTGCCATATTGTACCAGATTGCACTGTGTTGTTTCTTATGATAGTTTATACTATACTATAGACGTGCAGTGAGGATTGTGACGCTTCAGGGTGCAGGGCTTATCGGGAGCTTATGGGAAACTCTACACTCACAGCAAGACCCGGATGCCGTCTGGACCTGCGCGTTTACGGTTTAGGGCATATGGTTTGGAGTTTAGGGTTTAGGTATAGGGTATAGGGTTTAAGGTTTGCAGAGGTTTTGCGGATATCAATTGCAAGCGTCGCTGAAGCCCTAAACCGTGAGGATATATCGGTGGGTCTTGCAGTAAGTGAGGTTTTGGGAGCCCGAACCCTAAAACCTGTTGTGGCAAAGGCTGGGGCCCGTACTTCGAACTCTAAGGCTCAATTCGAACCCTAGAAATAATCTGGAAACCCTGGAAAATCAGAAAACTCATAAAGCCCTGTAGCCCTAAACACTACACCCCTAGACCCTAAACCCTATGAAACCCTAGACGGCCCCAGAGTTCTAAGACACCACAAGTCAGCTGCAACTGCCCGACCAGCCTCTTTCTCCCGTCGCGGGCGCGTCTGTGAGTCGACCTGATGCCAGAATTCAAGACCTGCTCGACTAACAAATGTTTTTTGTTTATACATATATAGACATGTGCATAAACTAGTAGAATACACACAGAGATATGTATACATGTATATACATATAAGCACATGTTATAATAATGGAGAGCCCCAACTTCCCTAAACGCAAGGCGAAGCGAGAGATGCAGGCAGAAACCAGAACCCACCAGCACTGGCAACTCAACCCAGAACGGTTGCCATAACGGTCCAAGTACCTTGATGGGGTTTAGGTTTGAAGGCTTAGGTAGTATAGACATTGGCCGTAGAATAGTTCCCCTCTTGTTTCTATTATATGGGCGCCCTTCGGGAGCCATCTCAACCGATAAAGCTTTAACTGCTGCACCAGACATAGGAATAGCCGCAACCCCTTACTCCCCTAACCCTTCTTAAGCCCTAATAGGAACTCCAGAAAGTTGGAATATGGTTTCAGGGTAGGATACCCTGTAATCTACCATAGAAGGGTTAGGATAATCATATTCCAACTTTCTGGCTTTTACTTTACACATGGCCGAGGGCATGACCTCACTCGGCTTCGGGGCCAGAGATCGCCCTGGCTCTGCCAGTAGCCTCTGAAGCAACGGCTTCGGGTTTTGGGTTTGGGGGGGCTTCTGGGTTCCCTTAAAGGATCTGTAGGGTTCGGTAAGGGTTTAAGGGGCTTAAACTTAAGGGCTTTTGGATTTAAGGGTTTCGGGTTTAAGGGTTTGGGATGTTTGGGCTGGTTTCGGGTTTTTTGGGTTTCAGGGTTTAGGGTTTTGGGATTTAAGAGTTTTGGGTTTTGGGTTCAAGGGGTTGGGTTTAAAGGTTTAGGGTTTATAGGGTATTAGGGTTTAGGTCTTCTGGAAATCGCTGTTGGATGAGGCTTCGAGGGTTCTAGTTCAGCAATGTTCAGGGCGTAGGGATTTTATGGCATGGTTAAGATACGGCCGAGGGTTGAAGGACTCGGGAGTTTAAGGTTTCTGTGTGGTGGGGTGGGATCAACCTTAAACTGAAAAGCTCAAACCCAACCCATGAACTCTGGCCTCCGCTGCTCTATCGGCATGGTGGCAAACCAATCCATCTCCTGCAAACACTACAAGAGTACTACTAGGGGCTCCTGAATTGAACTAGAAGGGGTTCTATGTTGTCATGAGGGTCGCTATAAGGGTTAGTACAGCGCGCCCACACGCAGAGACCCCCACACGCACACATGCGCACGTACACACACACACACACACACACACATATATATATATATATATATATATATATATATATATATGCGTACACACATGCATGCGTGTATGCATGCATACACATATAATTACATACATACATGGCTTCTGCAACATGGGCATCTCGACCCTCAAAACTCCGAAATCACCAAAGAACTCCGAAGCCCAGTGCCCGAACCGACATCTTGAAACCCAAAGCTCCCGCAACCCAACCATAGCGGAGTTTATGGTTCAGGATAACACCTGAAGCCCTAAATCCTTCCGACACAGCTACAGCCCTAAATCCACAAGCTGCTAAACACCCTAAGCCTCAAAACCGGCTTCTGCGACGGCTGTCCTGGCTGCCTTTGGTGGGATCCCACTCGATGGGATCGCCCTGCCAGACCTCGGGCGAGCCCCAGCATGGCTGGTATCCCTATGGTATCCCTGACGATATTCCTTGCAGAAACTTTCATAGTGATGCTGAGAGTCTAATCCTTGTCGTAATTGCAGTTCCCCCTAAATTGTCCCATAGCACCAGTGGGTTGGACAGGAATTTGTGGTGTTTCCAGCTGGTGGGGGGCTTTGAAGGTGCAGGATTGAAGGTCAGTTTCAACGTAAGTTCGATGGTGTCACGGCGCGGGGTCAGTTGGGGATTCATCTCGCGGCCTGAAGAATCAGAATAAGGTTTCTGGGTCTATGATACCATGTATGGGAGAATAGCCCCTCAGCAACCACATTAAACATGTGAGGGCCTAAGGAATGGTTCCATTTGCTCGCCTGTTACTCATGCCGGTGCTATCATTGCTTGCATTGTTGGCA
Source organism: Symbiodinium sp. CCMP2592 (assembly GCA_905221615.1). Classification (NCBI taxonomy): domain Eukaryota; class Dinophyceae; order Suessiales; family Symbiodiniaceae; genus Symbiodinium; species Symbiodinium sp. CCMP2592. The sequence continues at coordinate 146,694 of CAJNDT010006072.1, read as the reverse complement.
GGTTTCGAACCCTGGTTGAAGGCTTTTTGGGAGCAGTGTCAGATTTTTTTCTCCAAATCTACACGTTATAAGCTCTGAAAGCTCGTAAGCTCAACCCTAAACCCAAACAGTAACTTCGGGCTCAGTCTACAATAGAGATCTAAGGACTCATATGTTGAGGCTTTTGGGCCCAAAGACCACAATATATAAGGCTTTTGGGCTATTTTGATCCGCAGGGTTGCACTAAGCCTAAGATCACAAAGCTCCTGATCGAGACGATGGGCGTTTAACTTCACTGAAAAGCGAAGAAGACCTTCACAGTAGCGTTACAGAAGCCCTGTGGTAACCGTTCCAATAGCATTGCAACCTTGTAGTAATCCTTATCACCACGCTAGGTAACCATTAGTGCAACATGTCTTGCAACCTTGCAGTAGCTCTCATAGCATGCATGACAGAAACCATTCCACCTATAGTCTCCATTGTAGTTCCTTTTTTTGGTTGACCAGTTTTATGGTTAGGATCCTATAGTAAAGTTTTTGGTTAACCCAAAAAAGGAACTACAATGGAGACTATAGGCAGTATCCCAGAAACCTCCGTGACTTCCGGGAATCCTGCCCCGCGCAGCTTAAAGGCGGCGAAAGGGGTCAGAGAGGTGGTGCCTGGCCATGGATTGTTCACGGCTTAGGGTTTGAGATGTAGTAGAGCTATCCAGGGCTTGATTTAGAGCCTATGGGTTTAGAGTCTAGAGCTTAAGGCGTAGGGTCTAGGGCCCAGAGTCTCTCTTGGAGTCCTGGGTCTCGAAGTATGTGGAGGCTTCCGCAAAAAGGGGAACCCTGAACCCTCGGAACCCCTGTCCTGGCATGTCAATCCAGACAAAACGATCCTAATTTCGCAACCTACCCGCATGAAAACAATCCGACGATTAGAACTTCAGGAGCCCAGCGAAGCCCCTGAACATGAATCTTTTCAAGAGATACTGTTGATGATATAAATCCTGCATTACCCATCATAGGGAATATGCCGTTGTTCCCGTAGTTTAGGGTCCTTAAGGTAATGTAGGATTTATATCATCAACCGTAATATCTGTACAAAAGCCCCCGGCGTCCGCGAAGCCCCCGAAACCCCGTCTGCCTTTGGGCGGTTGGAAGCTGCATGTCCTCGATGTCGGGCGCTTTCGGCTTTTGGATTTGGATTCGGTGGAGGTGCATTGGGGGGGTTGGGCTTTGCAGTTCGTCTGGAGATATACATGGCGATTTGGGGCTTTGGCATGCTACTTCGGGGAAAGATTCCGGTTTGGGTTTGGGGGTTAGGGCTTTGGCCGTCGCTGAGTCGACTTCTTCAAAGTAACTGAAGCAACGATCTATCTACTATCATCACCAATGTTAGTATTGTTACTAGTAGTAATATTGGTATTAGTAATGGTGTTAGTACTTGGCATTAGTAGTAGTGTTAGTACTCGTATTTGTGATCGTATTAATATTCATTATCAAACGCCTGAAAGAAGCTCTCTAGATGCTCAGGGATTGTGCCTTACCAGCCGGAATGACGCAAAGGCACTGGGTTGAGGTTCTCGGGATGGTTTGGGATCTCAGGGTGTTTCTATACTGAACTTAGAACCCTAGCAAAAATTACAATTTTAGCTGTTTCTTAGGGATTATAATAACCAAAAATTAAAAATCATTTCTAAGTACCCCTTAGGTTTCCAGAAGCATCGGGTCCCACTAATTACGCTCATCGACACCGCCCTCCGCCTCCAAACAACTTTCGAAGCCGGTGGTGCCTGAAGATTGTCCGGCTCCTAGACCGCTCACAATATCCAAAGGAGCGAAAACGAGTATACGGTCAAAGCATTGAAATCACCTCCTCCTTCACAGCCGATGGAGCCGCTGACAGCAGCATACGTGTAGCTGTCGCTCTGTGCTCCACTCTCGCCTGCTCCAATCTCCCAAGTCGTCGCCGACTCACGGGCTGACTCGAGGCAGATGCTTCGTCCCTCTGCGCTGGTGTCAAGCCTGTGACTCGAGACAAGAACCTCTTCACTCAATTCTGCCCTAAACTCCCTAAACCCTATTCCCTAAAAGCCCAGAAGCCCCAAAACCGGTAAACAGGGTTTAGGGTTTGGCGTGTCGGGTTTGGGGTTTAACCTTTGAGTTGGGGGTTTGGGGTTGGTTTTGGGCTTACCTTCCCCAAAGAGTCCAAGGGTCATTCTGGTATATACTTACAGGGTATATAGGGGGTCTAAGTACATACCATAATGATACTTGGACCCTCTGGGATCACGGACGGCTCGCTTTGGAACTGTATCGAGGCTGGGTTGCATCGAGGGCTTGAAGGATCAGTACCCATAGGCCCCAAAGTAGCTCCTTTTTGGGATCACCTTATAGAATTCTATATACGAACCCCAAGAAGGAACTACTTCGGGCCTTAGGGTAATGAGTAGACCAGAACTCAAATAGTGGTATATGGTCCCAAGTAATGCGTAGACGGAGGGTCTAGGGAGTTATCAGTAAGGCAAGTGTAGGTAACTGGAGCCGCATCTCTTTACAGCCCTAGTTACGGTACCAGCTTAAACTTCAACATCACTTATGAAGCCCGGATCCTTCAAGTAATATGGTGAATTGCATAACTAGTGACAGTGTCCCCGTAGAGTATATGTACGCATTCTAACATACACCCAAACATCCTACTCCACTTCGTAGGCTCTTAATTGTAGGTAGTTTTTAAATAGTTACAACATCATAGATCATGATAAACCTTAAAAACCTTTTCATTCCAATGTCAACAGTTCAGTGAGTCGGCAACTGAAGGCTCCTGTAGGTCAAAGGGGCCCCAGATTGCGTCACATGAACGCAAAATCTCAAGAGGCACGTTGGCAACTTGAGGTAAAAGCACAAAGAATACGGCAAGAAAACCTTGTTGTACTTGTTATTAAGGCGCTGATAGTAGAGCTTCTGGACTTTCGGAGGCAAGTACCTGATTAGCATATATCCCAAGGACTAACCGTATAGTAACCCTTTGAGGAAGCCTTAAAGGAACCCCTAAAGTAACCCGTAAGGTAGCTCAGCCCGGAGCCAGAAGACCGCAGGTGTTATCCCGTCGCTCTCATATGGGACCACCTGCCGAAATTCAGATGTCGGGTGCAGACCGAAAGACCCTAAACCCTAAACCCTAGACTGGGTTGTGCTTTAAACCCTTTGAAAATGATTTATGAATAGGTTCCCTTTATAAGGAAATACAGGAAATAAAAATTATCCCAAAGCACAACCCAGTAGAGTATCTTGGGGAACGAAAGGTTTGACCTTTGCGAGCATATTTGGAGTATATAGGGGTTTTCATACCGCAAAATGGTTAAAGGTTACCTACTCAACTACTAGGAACACTAAGGCCGCAGGCTCCGTCCTTAAACCCGAAGCCCCAAAGCCTACAACCCTAGCCCATCGAAACTATGTTTAAGGCTTGTCACGTCTGGGGGTTCAAGGTCCTGGGGCTTACGGTTCTTGAAGTTTGAGTTTCAGGATCGGGGTTTCAAGTTTAAGGCCATTCTTTCAAACAGCTTGATTTACAGACCATGGACTCTAAAGGGCTACTCGATTAACTATCAGATTAGAGGGTACTGAACTTAGAACCCTAGCAAAAATCAGAAGTTTAGCTGTTTCTTCGGGATCATAATAACCAAAAATTAAAAGTTGTTTCATCATAACCAAAATTTAAAATTATGTCTAAGTACCCCTAAGTAGAGGGTTTGGGCTTTCGGGATGAAGACTTCGGCTACCAGGCAACGCGGCTTTGGGGAGTCGGGAACTCTAAACCCTCCCGTGTTTGGGGCGCCTTTAGGATTTAGGCCTTGGGGCTTCAGGATTTGCGAGTGGGGCTTGAGCATCGTAGGATTTAGGTTGGGGAGTTTTCGGATTTGGAGATCGCTGTGGTGGTCTGAACAGTTCAGGGTGCTGGCTCCCATTCTCGGAAAAGGCTCCCAACAAACACGAAGCTGTGTTGAGGACACGCGGTTGGGCCCTGCCAGTAGAAGGCAAAGGGAGGCTCGCTACTGCGACACCCCGACAGAAGACTGCTATGCAGGAAGACCCGCAAAACACCAAGCACTAATCACTCATCGAGCACGAACACTTCAATCTACAGCAGGCAGGTGCGGCTGCTAGAATGAACACCCTCGATGTCCAGAGTTCCGGTGGGAGGTGGTGGTGCCCTACACCCCGAAACCCCAAACCCCTAAACCTCAAAAGCCCAAACCCTGGGGACTCAAAACTGCCACAAGATCATGCCTTTGAGTCGCCGCCCGAACTCCTGCAAAAAATCTCTGCACCCCTCTCATAACCGAATCCATGATTCCTTGACCCTGAACCCAACAGACCGTGTAGTACAAAAATGCGCGCATTACTATACTATTACTGTGTACATCATCTATAAGTAACACTGTATTGTACGACTATGATGTGCAAAATGCATACTATACTAATTACTTCATCGTTACAGTAAATTAGTAATTATCTGCACTATTGTCCTATATGCCGATATTAAACTAATCTCTGAACCCTTGACCCCTCAAGCCGAAAGTGCCGTTGCGAGGCGCCTGCACCACCGTACCCTCCTGGTCCTGAAGCGGCTTCCAGCTTGAGCTTCGGCTTTTGGGTTTAGGGGGGTAGGGGTTTAGGGTTTAGGGTTTAGGGTTTAGGGTTTAGGGTTTAGGGTGTTTTTGGTGGGGAGTAAGTTTAGGAAGGGTCTTGGGGGTTAGAGTTGTAGGGGATTAAGTTTACGAAGGGCTTTGGCAGTTTGCTCACCATTTGGGGCTTAGGATGGTTGTAGGTGCAGAAACACAGAAACGGCCCTACAAACGAACAACTCCCACTTTCGTGGCTCCAGGGTTCAAGTTTTAGGCTCTCTTGGGCTTGGGGTTTTCAGGATGCTCCAGGTTTCAGGCTCGGGATTTTGTCGGGTTTAAGCTTTGGCTGCTTACAGGGTTGGGTTAGGTTGAGGTCTTGCCTCATGGCAGCCCTAAACCCTAAACCCTAAACCCTCAACCCAAAACCCAAAACCCTAAACCCTAAACCGATATCTTCAAGCAATGGTGGGTCCTCGCAGACCCACCGAGTTGAGGCGTAGGGCTTACGGTTAGGGCCCAGACCTTCCAAAATCCCCTTAATTAAGGAATGTCCCTTAAAATGTAGTAGGATCCTTAATATAGTTTAAGGTATATCCCTTAAATTATAGTAGGATCCTTAATATGGTTTAAGGTATATTCCTTAATTAGTAATTAAGGGATTTTGGAAGGTCTGGGGGGTTTCGGGCCCCAGCCTACTGCAGGAATCAGGTTGCATCCTCAACGCTAACGCGCTTCTCCGCGGCTCAGGCATTGGGGTTCAAGTGGGAAGCGAAACGTCAAACCTGTCCGAAAATGCTGTAAGTCTCGTATATTCTGAGTACGAGAAACTACTCTGACTACCCCCAAACCCTAAACCCTAAACCCAAAACCCTAAACCCCTAAACCCTAAACCCCTAAACCCTAAACCCCTAAACCCTAAACCCCAAAACCCTAAACCCAAAACCCAAAACCCTAAACCCCTAAACCCAAAACCCTAGACCCTAAAACCCCTAAATCCCTAAACCCTAAACCCTAGACCCTAAAATCCCTAAATCCCTAAACCCAATGCGGTTGTGCAGAGCCCGGCGAAGGTCCTTGGCATAGAGGAGCTCCAGAAAATCCTGCACCGGGCTTCGCGTCAAGTGGGAGGGGGTGCATGGTTTAGGGGGTTTAGGGTTTAGGGTTTAGGATTTAGGGTTCAGGGTTTAGGGCCTAGGGGGTTTAGGGTTTAGGGTTTAGGATTTAGGGTTCAAGGTTTAGGGTTTAGGGTTTACGGGTCTGGGATTTGGGTAGTTGTCAAAATTAGGGCCCCTTTGGGGGGTCCCGATTATAGTACCGCACCTATTCTTTAGGGTACCCAAAAAGGGACCATCATTTTGACAACTACCCATTTAGGATCTAGAGCGGATTTGGGATTTAAGGTTGGTTCATAGGGTTGAGGTTTGGAGTTTAGGAAAGTAGCTGGGATATGCCCATCGATCGACACAAGTCGTTCTTGATGTTTGTGGATGCTCGCAGTCCCGGCCTACAAGTACAGCGCCAACTGACGCTCAGCACCAGAGACAGCTCCACAACAGTAGCCCAGAACCCTAAACGCACAAACTCTTCAGCTCCGCACCATGACTTCATGAATCCTGCAATTCTCCGACTCCTCCAATAACGAATACCAGCCCCTACGAAGCCCTGAAGTAGCTACCGAAACTGATTCAAAGGACAACCTGCCAAAGCCCCGAAGCGAGGCAGCGCGACGTACTCTGTTCCCGGCGCCGGTCGCCTGAGAAGCTCAGAGCTCCTTCCACCGCAGACACCCTGATATCTGACCCTGAAGATCTACCCAAACCTACTTGTCGGGTATCATGGGGAACTAAAGGTTAACCTTTTTGGTTATATAGGGATTATATAGGGACTATACTAAACTAAAAAGGTTAAAGGTTACCTACTCGACTACTAGGCAAAGGCCTCAAAGTAGTTCCTTTTGGGGGGTTCATATGTAGAACCTTTATAAAATAATCCGAAAATGGAACTACTATGGGGCCTATAAGTGAAACCCTATACCCTAAACCGTCTCGAAGAACTGCAGTGAGCCATGAACCCTAAACCCCCAAATACCCCGAGGCCGAGACATTCAAACATAGCTCAGAAGACTTGGGGTCACACATCACAAGTACCAGTGCTACTTTTGACCACCTTTGAGAGCTGAACTTCCAAGCTTAGACCCCTAAACCCTAAACCCTAAACCCCTTCATGCCCTGGACTCCCGAAGCCTCCAGGTCACTCTACAGTAGAAGCCAGAAAGTTGGAATATCATTATCGTAACCCCTTTAAGGTAAATTATAGGCGATCCTAATTACCAGTAATCCATATTCCAACTTTCTGGAGTTCCCTGTAGTCTGTACTGAAACGGTCAGACTCCCGGTAACAGCCCTTGTAAACCCGCCAACAGACTCCCTAAACCCTGAATTTCCTTTGTCTGAGCCCCCAGGCTCATTTGAGGTTTGGATCCTTGTTCAAGTCTGACTTTTACCGAATGCTCCACATCTGGAGGGAGCCAGGCTCGGTGATAACAAAGCTAACAAGTAAGCCTAGGCTTCAACATGAACTCTAAACCTAAAGCCTTAAATCCGAAACCCTAAACCCCGAAACCCTAAACCCCAATCCACTAACACCTAAACCCCTAAACCCTAAACCCCAAGCCCTAATCCACTAAACCTTCACGCCTACATCCCTGGAAAGCCCTGAGGCAGCAGCACAGGAGGAGACTCGTGCTCCGAGAGTCCTTCGGACCATGTTAGTATAGGGGCCTTGATAATTCGACTAGGGTTCCTTTAAAGGGTTCCTGGATCTATAAAGGGTCCTATAATATGGGTGAACAGGGTTCCTTTAAAGGTTTCCTTTAGTACTTAAGGGGTCTATAAGTGTACTATAGTTAAGTGAAGCAGGTCCCTAAATGCTGTAAACTGGTGGTTCCTAAAAACATCCGGTAATCTAAGTTACCGTAAGAAGGGGGCCCCGGGCTTCCTTCTTTCAAGCGGTTCTGTCAGTTTTTGTTGCCCTCAGCCTTTACTATAACGGCCTTAATGATTAGAATAGCGTTTTGGGGCCCATTATACTATAGTTATAGAAAGGAACCCCCAAAATAGTATAGGTAATTATTAAGGCCCCTATATTACCCTAAACCCTAAACCCTGAACACCCTAAAAGCCTAACACTTTTCTCGCCAATCAGCACCGACTTCTGGAGTTCGGGCGGCTAGGGAATTAGGGGTTTAGGGTTTAGGGTTTAGGGTTTAGGGTTTAGGGTTTGGGGGTATATTGAGCCCAGTGTTTGGCTTCGAGTGTCATGCTTTTGTACGGAGGTTTAGGAGGGCTTTGGGTTTGGGGGCTAGGGCTAAGGGTTTCATGGCCAGCTCACTTCCTCACTTAACCCAAGCTTCTAAAAAGACAGCCCTTCAACCCTGAACCCTAAACTAGACCCAAGAGTAACCTAGGAATAAAAAGGGTGCCCTTTTTGGTTTAAAGGGGCTTAAAAGGGAACCTGAACCCCAAAAAGGGAATAAGGGCCTACTCTGGGTCCTAGTAAACTGACCCTTCAACCCACTTCAACGGCGAAGACTTGCAAACCCCGACCTCGCCTCGCATCCTTGAAACGCCGGCATAGCAAATGTCAGGCTGTTGGGCTTAAACTTTGGGGCCGTGCGGGGTTTGGACGCCCTTATAGCTTCAAGGGTTCAAAGTATATATATACATATATATATATATTACGGTGAGGGTTTCTGTATTCGGAAAATTTATGATGTTTTTGGAAAGGAACCCCCAGAACAGTACTTAAGAGATAGGACGGTTTTGGAAGGGCTACAGTAGCTCGTTGTCACCCTTGTAGTAGCCCTTGCCATGTTGTAGTGCCCTTATCGTAACCCTTAAAGTAGCCCTGAACCCTGAACCACCTAAATCCTATCCCTTATAGTAACCCTTCTAGACCCCTTTACAGGAACCCTATTCTCATTATTAAGGCTCCTATATAACAGCCTGCAGCCAGCAGTTCCGAAGCTCCTGCATAGCCCACGCAGAGGGTGACCTGAGTGCTGTGTGCTGGTGAGCTAGGATCCTTAACAAGTGGGTAGCTGTCAAAACCTATTATTTAGGGTACGCAAAAAGGGAACCTTATTTTTAAGACAACCACCCAAGTGGTCTACGCTTCCCTAAAGGCCTTACCTAAACCCTCAAAAGTAGGTAAAATACTGGTCCAACGATTATGAAGGCTGTTATTCTACATACTTTTGGGGTCCAGGTTACCCTAAGTTAAGGTTCAGGGGTCTTGTAGACGTCTTGGCTCATAAGAACACGGGACTGCCGAGAGTGGAGGGTCCAAGCTTGGCATTTCGGCCCGGGCTGCGGAGTTTAGGGTTTTGGGGTTTAGGATACCTACTAATGTAGGAACCTGATTAAGGAACCTTGGGCCTCTACTAGGGTTCCTTACATGAATCCTACTGTTTTGGGGTTATAGGCCCAGGGTTTCTTAATCAGGTTCCTACATTAAGTAGAATCACGAGAATCTACAGATAACTTCGGTACCTCACCACCGACGCCCCGACTTCGACAGACCCGCCAATTGAAAGCCGGCCTTGGGTTCGAGGGTAGGGTTTTGAGTTTAGGGCGGTGTGTGGGGGCCTCTGGGTTTAAGGGCATGAGTTTTGGGGTTTGGTGGTTTGGGGGTGTACTGGGAGGATCATGGGACTTAGTAAGTAGGGTTATAAGTAGCTTATAATTAGGATAACACCACTTAGGGGACTTATAACCCCAGTTATAACCTACTACTAAGTCCCATGATCCTCTAAGTAATGCCTACTGCTGGTAATTCGACCCTGAACCCCGTAAACCTGAAGCCCTAAACCTTAACCGCTGGGCGTCACCAGAAAAGCATGCCTGAGCCACCGGGCCGTGTCTGGTCGACCGGTGGCATAGATGGCTGGTACTACCAGCTCTTCCTCCGTCCAAACCCTCTCACCCTAGGGCAAAATAGCCCAAAAGCCTTATATAGTATGGTCTTTGGGCCCAAAAGCCCTGATATATGAGTCCTTAGATCCCTAGGGTCAGGGCGTTCCCCTGAACTACCACGACCTATACGTGTTTTACCGCGATAGATTCGGCATTTGGTGCCTTCATGATAAGAACCCGCCAAAAAAGTAGGTTGTGGTGGCTACAAGTAGGACTTGGGGAGAATGATAGTGCTGATATTTCTAGCGCTTCGTCCCCTGATGAAGCCATCAGAAAAGAAGACCCCACTCCTGAACTCCGCACCTGCCACCCTAAACCCTAAACCTCCCTAAACCCTGAACCCTCTTCGACTCCAAAGTGTCCTGTCCAGCCCACTCGCCAGGTTTTGCCTGGTTGCGATTCACATGTTTGGGACTGAAAAGGGGTGGCATTTCTGCATAGCAGGGTACTCCGTACAGCATACAGGAGCTGTATCCACGAGCCAACTCAAGGTTGTGTTGGGTGTGTTGTAGCTTCAGTCGCTTCAGGCTTCCCCCCATCTGTAGAAGCAAGACTTCAAACTACAAGACCCCCTGACAAGAATGCACTTAGACCTGTACCCAATAATCCTAACAACCTGCCTTTTAAAGAGTTATATGAAGAAATCATGAAAAGAGGGACCCCAAAACCAGGAAAACTACCAAAACTCTAAACCCGAAGCCCCGTGTCTTTTGGAACTGCACTTTCCAAGCCGACGCGTTGCACGCTGCTTGGCAGCGGCAGATCTGCCAGAGGACGAGGTACGCTCCTGGTTCCCTTGAGCAATAGCGGAACCTATTAAGTTAAGCTGTGATGCCTAAGATGAGATTATAGATTACAGTAGACTATATTGTAACTGATAGTAAGAATTTACACTATTGGTGATTTATTTAATATTAGATCATACCATGATACGCTACATGATAAGGTATTAGTATCTGCTATGAAATACTGTATCCTTTGACATTAAGTTGTACTTTACTACACTACACTATACCTTACCATACTATAGCTATACTATACTGGCGCTTTTCATGAATGAAGTTATATCATACAATCTTACTTCTGTTGTCACGGTTTTTTGTAGGTTACACATAATATACTATAAATGATGTACTAGGTTGAATCTGTCCTACAATTTGTGAAACATGTTACGTGCTGTATTCAAATTAAACTGAATATACATATATAGATATATATAAACGTGATGGAATGGTATGGCATATTATGATGAGCCTACAACACGTTATACTACTCTATACTATATTCAGTTCTATTCCATGCCAGTCGACTCCATTCTTCTCTGTTGCTTGCTATTCTATTCTGCTCTACTCGACTCGAAAACATTATATGATCTTACATTTCGGCACCTGCAATGTGCATGCCCCACTTCGGGGCTGTCTAGTTCAGGGATCCGGAAACCCCAAAGCCTGAACCCTAGCCCCCAAACCCTAAACTCTCAACCCTACCTATAATCTCCATTGTAATTCCTGTGTTTGGTTTAACCAGTTATATAATTAGGATCCTATAAGGTACCCCCCAAAAGGAACTACAATGGAGACTATAGGTAGACCCATTGGCCCCAAACCCCAAACCTTGAGTGAACCGTAAAACTCTGAGCTGTCGGATCGCATGGGTCTTCAGTCTCAAAGGGAACCAAGGTTGCTACCAAGAAAACCTCCGGAAATTTTCTGGGCTCTTGTTAAGGAACTTAATCGTAACTTACCATTCTGTAGGGATCCTGAGCAGAAATCGAAAGGGGTGTGAATCTTTACGCATACTTTAAGTTAGCAAGAGCCCAGTACGTGATCTGACGGCTTGATACATCTCAGTCTCGTCGGAGGAGGGGTTAGGGGCGGCATGGTTTACACTTCAGGTTTTAGGGTGTTGCGCGTTAGGGTGGAGGACCGGGGTTTAGGGTATTGCATGTGAAGTTAAGGACATGGGAGGATCCGAAAACTAGGGGTACCGTATATTGGGGTCCTTATAATAAGGATCCTACTATTTAGGGTATTATAATTAGGGTCCCCTATTTTCGGAAACTCCGATATGGTAACGATGGACTGGAGACTGGAGACGAAGCCAAAGCTGTCCCACACTTTTCGAAACTGATGCACGTGCGCAGCCCTCATCCGGCTTGGCCAGGCGAGTCGACACAGCACCGGCTGTTTGAAGCCTAAACCACCCCCGGAGGGCTCCAGTTACCTGAATAATAGGTTACTGGGGTACATATTTTGTGGCTCGTAACCTACTACTTAAGTAACCTGCCTTACGTCGGGTTCAGTTATCACAGTAGGGTTTCGGGGAACAAATAACTGTATGAGCCTTTTTTTGCATACAACACAAACACAAGACGACAAATGTCCAGAACTCCTGGCACCTCACAAAGCTCGGGGCTGAGGCATTCTGACAAAGTCTGAAGGCTCGTGTTTGAGTTTGAATGTGGGGGTCGAGTAAGCTTCAGAATACAATAACAGCCTGAGAAAGGATTCAAGCTTCATACCGCCATGGAAATGCTACACAAACCCTCAGCCCCGATCAAAACCCTAAACCCGAAACCCAGGTCCCAAATCAAAACTCTGATAGAACCCCCCGACTCCTTTTACAGTACATCCTTCTCCTCATGCCCTTAATAACGGTCAAGTACAGGGAATCCTGGCACTAATCATCCTTAATCCATGTTCCACTTTTGTTGGGTTCTCTACCATTGTTTTACCTACTTTTGGGGGGTTTGATAAACATTAAAACTCATGCCTAAACCCTAACCCCTAAACCCGAATCCCTACACCCCTAACCCCTAAACTCCAAATCCCTTGACACTGCAACTCACCCCTAAATCCTTAAACCCGAAACCCCTAAACCCCCAAAACCATTCCTAGACCCTAAACCCTTCTCGAATCCTTATAGACACTGAAACTCATTCGCCACCGTCGTCTCCGTCCTCACCTTCATCTCCGTCGTAAGCCCAGCCACGCTGAGGGCGGGAAGAGAGGCTTTTCGACGCATTGGGGTCTTTAGGAGTTTTTGAAGCTTTTCAAAGCTTCTTGGGCACTCTTCAGGGCTTTTCGAAGGATCGTGCGCTTTGGGGCTTTTGAGTGCTTTGCCCTAAACCCTAAGCCCTCACCCTAAGCCCCAAAACCCTGTAATCTTTTTATGCTTCGTCCTAAACCCTAAACCCTCAACCCAAGCCCCAAAACCCTGAATTGTACAAGGCTCAGGATAGTTCCCCTAAGGCTCAAAATGGGCCAAAAGCCTTATATTATATGGTCTTTGGGCCCAAAAGCCTTAAAATATGAGTCCTTAGAGCCTTAGGGTTCAGGCTCAGGCTCGAGGTGCGTTTTCAGAGTTCGGTCTCAGGGCGAAGTCCTTCACGAAGCGTGGTTCAGGACAGAGGACTTCGGGATCGGGCTTAGAGGCTCAGTTTAGGTTTAGAGGGTTTAGAGTATGAAACGGTTTACAGGCCTAGTTTAGGGTTTATAGGGTTTGGAGTATGAAAACATTTCAGGAAACCGTGCTTCTATATCACACGGATTTCCTGATGTCTGGGGGTTTGGGGTTGTAGTGCTTTGGGGAGGGGGCTGAGGGGTTGGGGTATTTGGGGTTCCCGTCTGTCTGGGTAGGGTGCAGGGCATGGGGCTGGTGGTTTGTTCTGGTGATTGAGTTGTGCTGCTCAGGGAATGAGCTAATTACCTGTTTCCGTTCGGCTGCCGGATCAACACGTGCATCCAGGCTTCAAGATTCAAGACTTGAGAAACTGAGATTCAGGAATGCAGGCGTACCCCAGAGCTTAAACCCTGAACCCTTCAAAGCCTTAGGCTGTTAAAGCGTTAAACTAGAGCTTCATGCCCCAAAGCCGTAAGCCCTAATCCGCTAATAGCCTGAACCCTTAGACCCTGACCCAACACCTGTCTCAAGCCCGACCATATCCGAGTTTCCCCTTACAGCCTTTCGGATTTGGAACTTTCTAAGCCTCTAGGGCCTTTTAGATGGTCGGTGCTGTTCGGAATGTAGGGCTTGGGGTTTAAAAATACCCTTGCAAAGGAAATGAGGCCTCTTCCATCAGCCTTGCCCAGCAGGTATTTTCCTTCCATGCCAGCAAGCAAGACCCTAAACCCTAAACCCCTAAACCCTGAACACCCGAACCCCTGAACCCCAAACCCCACACCCCCAGAGTTCAGTGGCGAAAAAGCCTTTAGGGGTGGGGAGGCTTTTGGGCTCTGCTTTAGAATTTCGGGTTCAAGGACTTTGAGTTCGGGAGTTTGAGTAATGAAGGTTCCCGTGGTCGCCTGTTTCTGAGCTGCCCGACGACCTGAACAGTGTAAGTCTCAAGCACCACAACATACTCTGAGCGAATGACTCTCACACTCAGCAGCGGCGAAGGTGTAGGGTTCGTCTAGGCATAATACACTTAATGATAGAGGGACTCTGAAGGGGGTGGTATTCACTGCTGTTCATACCTCTGTGTCTGCGGGGGTTTGCCCGATGGAGGTTCAACCTCAAATACCAAACCGTACTCCGCAAAGCCATAAACCATAGCATCTAAACCCAATTCCAAATCCCTAGACTTGAACCCAAAATCCCAAACCCTTATCCGAAGAACAAATATAGTAGCATTTACAATAATCGTAATACTGATGAGACTAACAATGTTAATAATGATGAAAGATTACTCTTTTTACAACTTTTACCATTATGACAATAAAAACTGGGCTCTCCACCCCTCGAATCCCGACGCAGGGGCCGTCGCCTTCGCCTTCTCAGCCTTCTCAGCCTTCTCAGCGGCTTTCTCGGCACAGTCCTCGCCTGGATCGGAACTTCGCTCGACCGAGCTTTCTGGGCTGACGGCCCCTGGGGTTTAGGGCTTATAGGTTTTGTTTTAAAGTTAGGTTGACGGCTGATAGGGTTTAGGGCTTAGGGTTTATAGGAATCAGGGTTATAGGCCCGGGTTTGTAGGGCTTGAAATGACGAACATGCGTGACCCTAAAAGTCCAAGTAGCCCTTACTTCTGTGTTCGGCACCCCAGAAGAACCCCAAAGTCCCGTAGTCAAGAGTGCTTGGACCGCAAAGCATAATGTGTGTCTGATTGCTAATTTATGAAAGGTGTTGAGATGCGTACAACTAAACCTATATCAACCTACCCATGGTGTACATTACAGCATCATTGTGCAGCTTCCGGATGTAGAGTTTTGTGATTTTGGAATTTCGACCGCAGCTTTTCGCCACTGCAGTGGGCGGTTGGAACCAATGGATTGAAACCTGCCTCTCCCTATGTCAGTGCAGAACAAACATACAAATCATCATGAACACCATTTGCATCATCATCATCGTCATCATCACTATCGTCATCATCATGTCCGTTTCACGATTATCATTGTCATCAAGATCATCATCATCATCATCGTCATCATCGCCATCAGCATCATGAGTCACAGACCAGCAATTATCAATAACATCTCCGTTAGCATCAGCAAAATCCTGCGATTCTGAAACCTACTAGACACTAGCGAGCTGAACCGTCCAGCATATTTTCTGGGAGTTCACGCGGGCCAGCATTTTGCTCAGCCGTTGCTTTTTTTTTTGCGTGCGTGCTGGAGTTTCGCGGGCTGTACTGGTGTGGTATCAGGGTTTTGGAGGATTTCTGGAGCAAGTGACCCGCATGGGAATGGATGGAGTCTTCTGAACATGCGAGGCACTGCTAGGGTATATGGGCCCTGCGGACAGGCGTAAAGCGCCGTGACACAGCAGCGAAAATGGGTATATGGGCATCGGGTTTGAACTACTAACATAAGGGCCTTAATAATTAGAATTGGGTTTTGGGGCCCATTATAGTATACTTGCAATAAGGGATCCAAAGGAATAATATTGGTGGGAACGGGAGTACAGACACCAGCTGCGATTGTCGGATCTCGTGTAGACATGTGACGTGTAACCAGGAGAAGGGTTTAGGGTTCAGGGCTTAATCAAGGTTTAGGGTTTATAGGGTGTAGGGTATTCGAGTTAGAAGGCCGGGAGTGTGTAATCAATGTCCCAAGCCATCAACCCAAAGCCAAAAGCCTCTTCCTGAAACACAAACTACAACCCTAGAAACCCTAAACTCTAAACCCTAAAACCCTAAAACCCTAAACCCTAAACAAAACCCAAAAAACCCTCGGCCCTCAACGGCCTAAACCCTAAACCCGAAACCCAAACTCCCCAAAGCACCGGACCCTAAAGACCCCAGCAGGCCTAAAGCCCCCAAGCCCGTAGACCCTACTTAAAGGATCATGGGACAAAGTAACTAGGGATATACTTAGGGTAACTATACTTATAACCCCAATTAAGGTACTTATAACCTTACTGACTAAGTCCCATGATCCTCCAAGTAGAAGTCCTGAAGAAACCGAGATTAATAACACCGCCCGGTGGCCTGAGATCCTGAATATGTTAACGTAGGGGCCTTGCTAATAAGAACAGGGCTTTAGGGGTTCCTTTAAGGGTTCTTCAGCTGGTTCAAGGATCTAAAAACCGGTTCTATGATATAGAGGCCTGATTGATCATTGGTATATTGTTTGGGGGTCGAGTACAGCATGTTTTAAAGAATTGTAAAAGGAGGAACACCGAAATAGTAGAAATTGCGATAGAATACACTTGTCCGTGATCCGCACCTTCCTCCTCCAAGCCGCGGGGCCATGAACCCTAACAGGGTTTCGGGGTTTAGGGTTTAGGGGCCTTACCCTAAACCCGAAACTCCTAGCCCCAAAAACTACTACAGCCCAAGCCCTACACTATACGCCTGAACCCTGAACGCCGTACACCTATACCTTAAACGCCTCAAGGCCTACAGCCAACAACTCTAAAAACCTTACTTAAGACTTACCCAGAGGCTCCTCATACATTACCATTATGGTATTAGGTCCCAAAAAGCCATCCTTATTATGGTTTTAGGGACCTAATTCCATAATGGTAGTATATGAGGAGCCTCTAGGTTAAGTCCTTCAGGGACCCCTTAAAAGCCAAGAAAACTTGAAAGCCGATCCGAGCCTTCCGCCTCCTCCTCTTTGTCCAAGCGCTCGACGATGTTCCTGGCGAATATCCGGGGACGTACAACATTACCCTAAGGCCCCAAAGTAGTCCCTTTTGGGGGGTTCGTACATACAATTCTACAAGGTAATCCCAGAAAGGAACTACTTTGGGACCTATGGCTACCTACAACTAGCCATGAGCCTTCAGGCAAGGGAGCTATCAAAAGGCTCCGAAGCATGTGCTTTAATCAGAACCCAAAACCCAATTCCAAGTATGAAGTTCCCTACGTCCTAGAACCCTAGTCTATATAGATCCCTGATAGAAACCATTAAAGAATCCTTGAAGTAACACCAAACCCTACTTTTATGATTGAGGGCCCTACATTAGCAGGTTCCAGATCCCACTTAGAAGCTCATACCCTTCCCCTATTCAGGGCACCTAGTATCATGGTTAGGATCCGTTTTGTGGACTATAGATACCCTAAAAGAGCGGAAGGGTATGAGCCTATCCAAGGGTAAAAGGAGGGACCCTTAATAAGGACCCCTAGGTATATTAATATACCCTTAATATAGCTATTATATACCCATTATATAGCCCATTACAGGCAAGGGTCCCCATAGGGTCCCCATTAAGGGTCCCTCCTTTTCCCCTTTGACCCTCCAGGATCCCTAAACCCAATCCTAATCCCCAAAATCGGGCCTCATAAAATGGTCCGTCTCCTTCAGGAACGGGAGTTGCGGCCGGCCGAACATGTTGACATCTCGGCTTTGGGGTCCAGTTCATTTCTTGCTTCGTTTAAAGGTTGCTTTAAGGGCTCTACAAAAGTCTCTATAATGGGTCTTGGGGGCTTCGGGCTTTAGACGTTCTGAAGACTGTGGATCTTCAAGATTGTCAATTCTTGTATACTGGACAGGGCCAGCCGAGGAGCCCGCCTAAACCCTAAACCCGAATCCCTAAACCCGAAATCCTAACCCTAATCCCCACACACTTAACCCCAAACCCTTAACCCGAAACCCCAAACCCTCAACTCAACCCCAAACCCTAAACCCCAAAATTTCAAAACCCCAAACCCCAAAATTTCAAAACCCCAAAACCCCAAACCCCTACACCCCAGCGCAGGCGCGGAGCTCGTGTGGAAGGCTAGAGGATAAATTGGCCGGCGGCGGTTGAACTCAAAGAAACTCCTTGCAGGGCTCAGGGTTTAGGGCTTGAAGGGGATCTGTAGGGTTCTATAAGCTTTATGGTTTAGGGCTCCTTTGGGGGATCTATAATGGGTTCTGTAAGGGCTTACGGTTTCTGTAGGGTTCTATAAGCTAGGGCTCCTGTGAGGGATCTATAGGGTTCTATAAGGGTTTAGGGTTTAGGGTCTTCTTCAGGGCTTTAGAGGGTTCAGGGCTTAGGGCGTATCCGGTATCGGCTCTCCAGCTTTGTGTGGGGCTGTGTTGAAGACTTTGTAAGGTTTGGGGTTTAGGTTTAGTGTTTGCAGCTGCGGCCGGTTTGCCGGTTTAGGGGGTCGAGGGATTGACGGGTTTAGTTTAGTGTGCATCTCACGGCACGCGAAAAAACACAACAGTCAGGTGCGTGACAGCTTGCGCATTCATCTTGTACTTGCTGCTGTCAGCGCCAGGCTCCTATTGTTGCCACAATTCTGCAGTTGAGAAACCGTGTTACAGTGCTTGCCACAGCCTCAGAGTCTTAAAGCTTAGGCGCGTATTTTGCGGCTTGGATAACTCCGGTGCCAAGCACAGCTACCCTACCCTACCCTACCCAGCTGCTCTCAAACTCAACACCTTCCTGATCAATTTGACGCTAGCATAGACCCCTGAGATGTGGAAGACAGGTCCTCCTCTCGCCATATAAAGAAAATTCGGGGTACCTTATTCTGGGGGTCCTTATAATAAGGATCCGACCATTTAGGGTACTATGTTAGGGGCCTCTATTCTCGGAAACTCCCATATAAGATCCCCAAGAGTTCTACCTACAGTCTCCATTGTAGTTCCCTTTGGAGTTACCTTATAGGATCCTAAAGTTGATTAAAACAAAAATGTACAACAATGGAGACTGTAGGTAAACTATGGTAAACCCTAACACCCATAACCCAACTCCTGAAAAGCCCGGACACGTCCAAATGTCAGGGTTTCAGGGGTTTGGGGTTTATGTTTCAGGGCTCAGATTCTGGGTCTCACAACGCTACACTTGAAAGTTTGAAGCCGCATCGCGGAAAAGTGATTTACGGGTGTCGTATCCGGAGTTATCCGGGTTTAGGGCTTAGACTTCTGGCTTCGGGGTCTGCCTGTAGCCAACCTGCCGCATGAATGCAGGCTTCCTTATACTGTGTTGTTCTTTATGGCTTTTTCTACAAATCTTCAGCCCTTACAAACCATTTCCGGGCTGCAGGCGGGGTTTAGGTTTAAGGGTCTAAGGTTTAGGAGTTTAGAGGTTTAGGGTTTAGGGCAATTTAGGGTTTAGGGAAGTTAAACCCCTAAACCTTAAACCCAAAACCCTTCAGACGAAGGGCACAAACTCCAAGACTTTGCCGGCGCAGTTCTTGCCAAGGCATTTCTTGAGCCTTGCTGTTTCATGCCCTAAGGGTCCATGTACCCCGTTTAAAGGTTCCTGAAAGGGTTCCTTTAAGGAATCTATTTGGGTTCTATAGGGGGTTTAGGGTATAAGGGTCCATGTACCCACATGGTATATACCTTGGCTTTCAAGTAGTCCATACATAGGTACTTTAGCGCCCAGGTATGTGCTTTTTGGGTACATCGACCCGTCGGGATGTATCAGCCACGATAAACAGATCAGGGTTTCTTCGCGGGTTCTTTTAAAGGGCTGCTGTAAGGCTAGGGTTCTTTCATTTGGGGCGCTCAATAAGTAGAATAAGGCTTTGGGGCTTCGGGGGGTATATTCTGGGAGCCTTAGGAAAAGGAAGACAAGCTTTGACACTTTCTATAATGTATTTAGTGTGTCTCAGGGCTCTGACAAGGTTCAATGGGTGGCGGAGTGAAGGTTGTTTCGGCTTCTGGGGCCCAGTGCGTCAGAGTTAACAAGCTCATCGGAAACTGGGGAGTTAGTATGTACTCGTGGGATCCTTGTAGCGGTACCATAGGGATTGCACCGCGTCAGGACAGCAGGGTTTAGAGTGATGAAGCTCATGGGGTTCTAGTGGTTCATGGGCTTCTATAGTGAACCCTAATCCCTAAACCCTGAACCCTAAACCCTGAACCCTGAGTGGATGGGTGGAGATGTATTGAAATTCCAAGGGTAAAAGGAGGGCCCCTAATAAGGACCCCTAGGTATATACCCTTAATATAGCTATTATATACCCATTATATAGCCCCATCATAGGGTAGGGGTCCCCATTAAGGGTCCCTCCTTTTCTTCTTTGAATCAACCCTAAACCCTAAACCCTTATAGATCCCTTTAAAGGAACCCTAAAAGCCCTAAATTAAGGGTCCCTCCTCTTCCCCTTTGAAAACCGATAAATCCGAAACCACCGGGAGAAAAACTGGAGCCGGGCCTGGGTCTAATCCCAAGTGCGTTTTTTTGGGGAGTTTCCGAACATTAGAGGCACCTTTAAAGGGATCCTTAAAGGATTCCATAAGGGTACCTATAAGGGTTCTATAAGGGGTTTAGGGTTTAGAGTTTTCGAAAATTAGGGGTACCTTATTTTGGGGTCCTTATCATAGGGATCCTACTAAGTAGGTTACAAAATTTGGGTCCCCCAGTTTCGGAAACTCCCATTTTGCGGGCTGAGGACATGGAGGCCTGGCTCCTCTTGCACACCTATAGTCTCCATTGTAGTTCCTTTCTTTGGTTAACCAGAATCTCTATTTGAGGATCCTAACCCCTAACCATAAAGTTGGTTAACCAAAAAAAGGAACTACAATGGAGACTATAGGTAAGATGGATCTGCGATTACACCTGAAAGGTTAAGGCTTTCAGGTTTGGGGTTTAGGGCGGGCAGAAGTCATTTCGAGTTTTAGGCTTGCATGATACCCTCCTGTCGTAGCATGCAAGACCTGAAACCCAGCAAAGGACATCAAGAATTAATTTGAAGAGGCCGAATCACCTTTTCAGAAGCCTCCCGACCAGATGCCTCAATAAATCCTGTCTCTGTGTGCAGCACATGTAGCGCGACTGCCGTGCGGCAAAAGTTTGGTGGGAAGGCAGCCGGCGTCTTGAAGACGTTAGACCCAGTCTTCACGGTATCCTTGTTTTGCATCTGCTGACAGCTGTCGGTTGTCTACAGTAGAAGCCAGAAACTTGGAACATCATTATCTCCGTGCCCTACCTTAAGGGCCAGGTATAGGGGAGTCCCAGCCTAAATCCACGTTCCAGCTTTCTGGCGTTCCCTATCACGTGGGCATCCACCCTAAACCCACAAACCTCTAAAACCTATAGGCCCTGACCCCTGAACCCTAAAGAACCATTATAGAACTCTTACAGGAACCCGCAAGGAATCCCTATGGAAAACATATGGAACCCTGAGAGAACCCTGGGCTATTATAAGCACCCCTAAACCCTAAACAACCTTGTGGAATAATGATAGAACCCTTCTAGAACTCTTACGGAATCCTAAACCCTAAACCCCTAATTAAAGACCATATCATAGAATCCTCCAGGAGATCCCAGCTGGGTTGTGCTTTAAACCCTTTGAAAATTATTTATGAATAGGTTCCCTTTACAAGGAAATACAGGAAATTAAAAATTACCCCAAAGCACAACCCAGCTAGAAGATGACAAGCATCGGACCACTTCTTCGCTTCCCCGAGACCATCCAGGCGCGTCTGGAGGAGCTTCGGCCTCACTACTTGGAGGTTCATCTTAGTTAGGGTTCCTCTAAGAACTTCCAGGTTCCTTTAAGGGCTCCTTTAAGGGATATATATATATATATAAGCCTCCTTTAAGGGATCTACAGGGATTCCATAAGGGCTTTACTTGGAGGTTCATGCTGAGTTACGGTTCCGCTAAGGGATCTTTATGGTTCCTATAAGGGGTTGATAGGGCTCCGGTAAGGATCTATGGGGTTTCTATGGGCTCTGAATTTGAGGGTTGATGGCTAGTTATAAGTGTGAGTATAAGTAGGGTAACTATAGTTGTAAAGCATTTGGGGATACTTACAAACTCAACTTTGTGAAGAGGATCTCTATGGGTTCTGTCATGTGCTATGTCGGCTCTGGCAGATTGTTCAAGCATCTGCGTAAGGAGGTGTACTTTCTCGACCATTTAACAAGTCATTCCCGCCACCGGCTGCAAGACCAAATACTTAGAGCAAGGTTTTGGGTAAATTATGGTATGAGTGTATTAGGCAGCCCCTACGAACTAGAAAGACTAGTAGTTCTAATTACGCATCATTCCAGCGCTTGAAACACAGGTTACACGTTTAGAGGGGTTTGGGTTTATAAGTCTAGTTGGAGGTTCATGGGTAGTTATACGTGGGGTTATAAGTCCCCTAATATGAGCTATAAGTATACTTACCCTACTTATAACCCTACTTATAACTACCCCTAACCCCTATACCCTTCTAGAATCCCTATAGATCCCTTTAAAGGGGCCCTATAACTACCCATGAACCTCCAAGTAATGATTAGAGGAGCTGCGCCCCGGCGGTGAAGGTCCCGGCATGACAAGCTCTTCGGGTGTTACCTATACCCTAAGGGTCCATGTACCCAAATAGTGGATACTTTGGCCCCAATGTACCTATATAGGGACTACTTTAAGGCCAATGTATATACGATTTAGGTACATGGACCCTTAGGGATAGTCTCCATTGTAGTTCCTTTTTTTGCCAACAAGTTTTATGGTTAGGATCCTATAATAGAGATCAGGGTTACCCCCCAAAAAGGAACTGCAATGGAAACTATAGGTAAGGATCAGAAACCCGGCAAACACAGCTAGCGAGGGATGCTCAAAGTCAGAGCTCAAGACCCCAAATTCATGAAATCTGGGAATCTGGTGGTGGAGATTACTGTAAGGGGTCCCTGCTTCTGAGACATTGGGTAGTGAACTTTACCCACCAACCCACAAATCTGCACCCTCCCTTCCAGGGCGCCGCGCTCCAGCTTCATGGTATCCCCATAATTTCTTGCTGGATGCTTCATGTCGTTCACGAAGGTGACGCCCTGCCTCTGGTGGCGATCTGCAGGTTCAACTACGGAACGCTCCTTTCGACTTTTCATTCACGTAAACGCTGAACCCTGAACCCTTTAAGCAACCTTGATCGTGCTGTTGCTTCATCGGTTGGGGCTTTGCGGAACTGTCTTTTATCCCAAAAAGCCGACAAGGAAGCGATGGTTCGGATGTCTTTTACCTTCTTCTATACTGAACTTAGAACCCTGGCAAAAATCATAATTCTAGCTGTTTCTTAGGGATTTTCAGTAACCAACAATTAGAAGATATTTCTAAGTACCCCTAAGTCTTCTCTCCCAGGATTCGGAAGCTGATTACAATGATCCGGAAGCCCAAGGCTCGGCCCCTGTAATTAAACCTCAAAGGCATCAACCCCAAACTAGCCTTGGGTTTAGGGTTTGGGGTTTAGGGTCCAAACCCTAAACCCGATGCTCCCCCAAACCTGCAGGGGGTTTAGGGTTTAGTTGTCTTTTTGTGCCATGCGCCCTCTTTCTGTCGCAGGCGAGAGCTCACCCCAAGGGGAGCTGCACTGGTAAGGCATGAATTTGGAATGAGTTACCGTAGGGTTCAGGTTTGGGGTTGGTAAAACCAGATGTGCCCTCTCGCAGCAGAGGCACCAGACAATGGTCCCATCCTCCTTCTTCTCGTACTCTTTCTCCGTTTCTTCCTGCAGGTTTATAGGGTCTAGGGTTCAGGGCATACCCTTTCTGAGTTTCTTCCTGGAGGGTTTAGGTCTGCCGGCGACATGTAATCCAAAAGGGTCCCAAGGTTCAATTACTACATATTTAGGGTTTGATAGTATGAGGGTACATGCCACCCTAAACCCTAAACCCAGTACATGCCCCTACTTCTACTCTGCGTTTGAAAGGTCAGTTGGTTCCCTCCTCTTCCGTCGATCAAGTTCACGTATTGTTGCGGGACAAAGGACAGGAACTGGCAGTGTCCGACATGTACAGGGGGTGTAGAAACTAAATCCCTGCAGATCAGGGTCCACGTGTCTCACCTATAGTAAACCCCATAAAGTTGGAAACCGGATTAAGGCCAAATAGTGCTAGGATTCCTTGTTCTTGGCTCTTACGGATTGAAGCTATTGGGTTTCCAACTTTTTGGCTTCGACTGTAGAGCCTTTGGTTCAGTTTTTATGGGTTCAGCAGCCAGGACCCAGAGGTTTAGTCTGCAGGCTTTCGGGATCATTTCGCGGAGCTTTTAGTATTTAGGGCTTTGGTGTATTTTGGGTCAGAGGCTCAGCGTCTTCGTTCAGACAAGCCGCACAAGGTATGGGCTCACCGTACACCCTAAACCCCTGCACGCTGAATCCCCAATCTTGAGCCCTATAAGTTGGAAGCTGCCCCCACCCTGTAATATTGACTATAAGGATTAGATTAGGGCCCTATTATATTCCTATTATACCACTATTACAGGGTGGGGGCAGCTTCTAACTATAAGTCTAAAAGCCAAACCCCTGAACCATACAGTGCTGCCAGAACCTCGACCTCCACCTCATCACAGATGCCAAACGCCTGAAGCCCCAACAAGGAAGTTTGTGCATTCTTTTTCTCCTTCAGGAACCGGGTCCAAAGAGGTTCAAGCTTTCCAAGATAGGCAAAATATTGCAGGGGCCTTAATAATCAGAATATGGGTTTGGGGGTTCCTTTTTACTTATAGTTATAGTGAAATATACCTTCGAACAATATTCCAATCATATACTAAGGCCCCTGTCGTGTGCAAGGCCAAGAGGTTTTAACTTCTCTAACTTCTCTCACATGCTACCCAGAAATCGCAGACGCTTCAAAGACGTGCAACCCCCCACAAAATTGTAAAGGCAGGGCCCATAGAAGTTCCTTTTTGGAATTACCTTATAGATTTCTAAGTACGAACCCGAAAAAGGAACTACTTTGGGGCCTGTGGGTAGCTTAGTCTTTAGGGTCTGGTGGTTCGGGTCCCGTCCTCCTCCTCTTTTTCTGCAGGTTTCGCTTCTTCCTGTGGAGTCTTCTAGCAGACTAGTGCTGGCCGAAACGCTGAACGTGGGGAATGTTGCAGGTTTCGTTTTCTAGTTCAGGTTGCTAGGCTTCAGCTTGGGTTTGGGGGGGAAGGTTTGGATAGCTTCCAGTGTGTGAATGTGTGAGTGAGTGTGAGTGAGTGTGAGTGTGAGTGTGAGTCTGAGTGTTTGAGTGTTTGAGTGGTTGAGTGGTTGAGTGGTTGAGTGTGTGAGTGTGTGAGTGTGTGTGAGTGTGTGTGTGTGTGTGTTTTTGTGCAAATCTGCAGTAGACAGACGTGCAAGCCAAAGCTGATTGTCTCTCGTGAAAGTATAGTCCTAAAGGCAATGAGAAAACCTAAACCCGACTGCAAGCAAAACCTTCGGGTCTGGAGGATTGCACAATCAAAAGATTGCAAAGCCGCCATATATATTTACGCAATGAAGACTGTAGCCATTGTCGCAGCCATAGAGCCCTGACAGGAACCTTTGAAGCAACCCAAGCCGCTGAACCCTAAACCCTAGGCTTCTGAGCTTGCGGAGTCTGGAACCAACGGCAGGGGCGTAAATCCGATCAGCCATCGTAAAAGTTACTGTGTTTACGGGCTGTTGGTGGTTCTTCAAGGGTGTTGCTTTAGGGAAGAGGGTTGTAGGGTTGAAGTTAGGGTACTCATCCCCACAACCCCTCCCTCCTCACATCCAGAAATTCAGAAAGCCTCAAACCAATAAATCAAGCATCAAGCCAACAAACATCAACACTAGTCTAGACCCTAACCCCTAAACCCCCTCCTCTTGGACTGTGGAAGGGATCGCCATACTCGAGCCCTTAAAGGAAGGGGTCGAACCTACTATCCGGGTCTTAAATAATAAGTACTTAGATTAGGGTTTTGGGGCCCACTATACTATAGTTATAATAAGGAACCCTCAAAATAGTATAAGTAATTACTAAGGCCCCTACATTACATTCTACCTGGACGCCTGTACGCCTCAACTCAAATCAGACTTTCCTCAACACTTACAAACTTGAGCCCTTTCAACACCCAAACCCTACGCCCTAAGTCTTGAACCTCAAGCACACCTTGAGCTTAATCCTGTCCAGTTCTACCCTTAACCCTAACCCCGAAACCCCTGCAGCCTAAAATCCCAAACCCCTAAACCCTAAACTCTTAAACCCTCAACCCCAAATCCCTGTCCCTGAACTCCTAAACCGTAAACCCTTTAACCCCTCAACAGTAAACCCTCCTTTAACCCCGAAACCGTAAACCTTTTGACCCCTCAACCGCCTCTTCCGCTGCCTCCTGGGCCTCTGCTTCTCTTTCCGCCGCGTCCTCTGCGGCCCTCGCCGCACGGCGCTCCAGCTGCTCCTTCACCTGCGCTCTTTAGGAGGTTTCGGGGTTTCTTTAGGGGTTCCTTTAAACGGGTTCTAGTACGGCTTTAGGCTATTTCTTTAAGGGTTCCTCTACAGGGGTTCTTTTGGGGGTCTTTGGGGGTTTCTTTAAGGGTTCCTTTAAAGGGGTTCTAGAAAGGATATGTGGGGTTCAGTGCTTAAAGTTTTAGGGGTTCAGGGGTCAGGGCCTGCATTGTAGCAAACAATGGGCCTCAATCATTAGAACAGTGTTCAGGGGCATGTTGTAGTATAGCGCTACTAAGGAAGCCCAAGGAGTTTTACTGATAGTTACAGTAGATGGAACGTTAAGAAGATCCAACATGTGTTTTGTGGCGAACTCGAAATCTGTTTAAACTGGCCAGGTGCGAAGAAGATCCAACATGTCTCGCGGTTGCCCTCACATTTAAAGAAACCCAAAACCAAGAACTCTGCTTTAAACCTGTTGAACAACTGCCAAGCCTGGTAGCAGCGTGGATTTCATGTCGAGTCTCCTTCCCTGAAGCACTTTAATACAGGGGCCTTAATGTTTAGACTGGGTTTCGCTTAAGGTTTGTTTTGCAAGGGGGTCTATCAGGGTTACTATAGAATGCTCTTCAGTCCAGAAGGCACTTCGGTTTCATAAGAGGTGCACAACAGTAAACAAAGCGAGAACCGCCTTACGTGCACAACTCGAGACGACACCAAAACCCTATTGTCACTCTTGAGGCCCCAGATATCAGTTTAGATTCCAAGATCCTTTGAAGAAGCCGTTGAGCAACGCTGCTCTCATCGTTAAGGGGGCTCTGAAAGGAACCCTGAGCTGGCAAAGACCCCTTAAAGTAACCCTTAAAGCTGGCAGTTAATGGCTTTGGCTCTTCGAGCTAAGGGCCTCAGCTTCTTTCGCTGGGATCGCTTCTTTGACCTTTGCGATGTGGTTGTCAATGTCTCCCAGCCGCTCAACCTGAGGAAGACGGTTTGGGGTTTAGGGGCTTGGGGTGAAGAGGATTTTAGTTTCGGGCCAGGGTACGTGTGAGACCGAACTATGGAGGGACAGTCTTATATTTATAACCATCATTATCACTTGTGGCTTGTGGCCACTGTGAGTGGGTTGGGCCATACGACCCTCAGTAAAACCAGAACACTGAGCCTCAAGACACACTCAAACCCAGTAGCGCGCACGTAAAACACATTGCCCAAGTAAGAAGACCTAGAGAACCCTTTTCCGCTGCCCTTGTATTAGGGATGTGAGCTGACTCGATATCATATGAGCGCCAAGGTTTTGGAAGTGCAGAGGACAGAGCCACGCTTCAGGGCTTAGGGGTTTAGGGTTTAGGGGTTTAGGGTTTAGTGGTTTCGGGTTATAGGGGTTTAGGGAATTTAGGGTTTAAGGTTTAGGGGTGTAGAGTTCAGTGAGGGACGTCCACTGGAGACGCCTGGCTGCTTCAGTGGCCGACTGCATGCTATGCACTCTATGAGCTTTTGCATCATGTAACTTGCAGCGCTTAGACCGCCCAACTACCCTCCATGATACCCTACGTTTTACTTACCCACTATTGCTCCACAGGCTCTTGCCCTGATCGTGAAGGATTTTCGCAAGAGGTGTGGCGAAGTAGCCAACACGAGTGAACACAAAGAAGTAGAAAGCCTCGCTAGGTGGGGCTTTTAAAGCCTTTGAAAATATGTGTAAATAAGATACTCTTAAGCCCAATAAGGGAAAATATAAAATGTCCCAAAGCCCTACCTAGTTCGTAGAATAATCCTACGACGCTGCCCGTGCTTAGCGAGGAGCTCACGGCTGAGCGGCTACATGAAAACATGAACTGCGCACAGAATGACCCTTGGCCCACCTGTACTCTAAACTTGCCCTCAGGGCCCTGTAATGTCATGGCTAGCAACTCCCACCCGATGGTGCTACTTAAGACTCCCTAAGCCCCAAATGCCTAGACAAGCCGACACTTACAGTGTGACGACCTTGTTTCGGGTTTAGGGTTTAGGGTATCTCAATGAAGGGTTTGTCAATTGCAAACTGCCCGACGCTGATGCTCTGCATTGCTGCAAGAAGGCCCAGCTCTCTGTCATCAGCGCCCCTGCCTGTCGTCTACCACAGGTCTACCTACAGTCTTGCTCTTTGTAGTTCCGTTTTTCTTTGTCTTCAGGATCCTCTAAGGTAACCCTATTATACAGAATGATGGGGACCAAAAGGAATGCATAAATCCTAAAATGCCTTCTGGAAAGATAAGCCCAATGCTGTACCTAAGCCCTAGCAAGGCTTGCCAACGGCTGAGAAGGAAACGAAGGAAGCTATTATGTTTAGTAGCTGCGGGAGCCGAGTTGTGCTGCACCCTACCTACCTATTTGTCCAGTGCCCTGGATAACTAAACCTTTGGGAAGATATTGGAATTATATGGTAAGCATAGCACCCCAGAAAAGTTATAGGTTACCTACTCTACTATGCGGACACTTCCTCAACGACTAGAATATCGAAGATGAATTTTCGAGACCGGCAAATGTATTGTGGGACGGCACCCTGTAGTTGAGCAGGGATTGGAAACCCAGAATCCACATGTGTGAGGCAGACTGTTCCCACCTAGCAATTTCTGGACAACTGCTCCCTGAAGCCCAAGACAGTCCGGGACCAGAAGCGACAAGCAAACGGCCTGCATCAGGATCATGGCCTGAATGTCGAGGCTTACAAGGTGTGCCGGCTCCAGAAACCCTAAACCTCGGGGTGTAGGGCAGTGTAGGGTTTGAAATGCAGCTTTGCTGTTTTTCTCTGGAAATCTCGTGCTGCGCAGGCAGGGTTTAGGATTTGGGGTTCGGGGCTTGAAGGTGTTTGGCCGAAAGGGTTCGGAGTTTAGGGTTGTTGGGGGGCTGGTTGATGGTGCGTGCGTGCGGTTTAGGGTGTCCGATCCCTGGAGCCCTGAATGATTGAAAATGTTCACTCAGCAAGTCGCGTGATACTGCCGTCCCCTTGCTTGGGCTCTGGAGTCTTTAAGATCTCGGGGACAGCACCAATCTCTCCGCTTGATATACATTGATGTGGGGCCTTTCTGAACGGTGGTCCCCGAAGGGTCCCCTACACCCTAAACCCGAAAGAAAAAAACCCTGAACCCCTCATAGTCAGATCCCAGCTACAACCTGCACCCAAAAAACTCGAAATACTAACATAACCCTAATCGGCCCTGAACCGGATCTTCTCTTGGCGGTGATGAGCTCTACAAACGAGTGCTTCAAAGTGGAACCTCCAGACTACAACAAGCCCTGCAGACGGCGCCTCCAGACGGGCGTGCGTAAGGAGAAATATTTTGGGCTTCCGTTAAGGGTTCTGCAAAGGGGTTCTACAAGAAGGCCAAAGGTTCTACATTAGGACCCTTCAAGATTTTACGGCTCTTCAATAAAATTGGGGCTCCATATCGGTTTATACACGATGCCCCTTCCTTGTGTAAAGCAAGCTTGGAAAAGGGAAGGACCATGTGCCAGACTTATACCTTAAACCTAAACCCAATAAGCCCGAAAGGAATTTGCGACTAAATTCGTGAGACAGGCTAACAGAGGTCGACTGGGATTTCTGGAGCACGGGTTTCCACAAAGCTGACTGGGACACTTTAGGGGCCATAATTAGAATAGGGTCTTGGGGCAGATTTTACTATACTGATACGATGGAACCCCCAAAATAGTATTAGTGATCATTTTGGCCCCTATACTACATGTGCCTGCCGGCTTCCTTTGTGAACTAAGGTTCGGGTCTTTCAAGGCTTTGATGGGAGGCTCATGTCAAAGCTGGTGATACCGCAATCACAAGGACATGGGACGGCTTCGTAGTCGATCTCGACGTCGTTCACTTGCTTTTCCTGCGGCGCGGCTTCATGTACCCCAACAGTATATACTGTATACTGTAGCCCTAAAATAACTATGTAGGGAAGTGTATACTTTCATCCCACAGTACCTGTATAGGAGCTACTCTTAAGGCTAAAATATCTATACTATCTGGGCACATGAACCCACAGGGGATGAGGTTCTAGGCAGAGGAAGAAGCAACCCAGGCAAAACCCCTCCCGGGATGTCCAGAAGCATCAGCGCACCGCAGCCCACTTTGCCACCACCTGCTGTTCTTGAGGCAAGTACGTAGCCTTGATGCTTTTCATAGGTTTTCAATATGTTATACCTGGAAATATCAGTACTTGAAAAAATAGGCTTCTGTATTTCCGCACACACTTATAGACTATGGAACCCTTGCGGGCATTCTATGTCGGCTTTCTATCTTCTGCTCGGTGTAGGGCCTAGACTTCCAGGCGTTTTGAGCCTCCCCCCAACTACCCGCTAATATGCCGCAAATACCCACGATTACGACTATGATTAGTCTTGGGGTTTTGATCTCATCCCGGGTTCGTCTAGGGTTCCTCTCTGGGCTTTTGTTTTGAAGGCGCCTACTATTATGGTTGATGGATACTATAACTGTGACATAATGACATAACATTCAGAATTTTATAGAATGGGATTTTGGGGCATACTGTTGTATAACTGTACTAAGGAACTCCTTCGGCATAGTATCGGAAATCATTCAGGCCCGCATATTACAGGCTCTTTGCGTCTATGCTGGTCCACCTTGGTTGAAACGCATAATGCCGACTCAGATGCTCTCTGGACCCTCTAAACCCTAGCTTTTTCGTGGATTCTTTGTTGTGCTTTCGCTATTCATGTCCTTGCCGAACCCTAAGCCTAAACCCTAGTCTAAGGACACGTACCCAAGAGTCTCCCCACAACAAAAATCTACCAACTCAGCCTCAAAAAACAAGGCTAACAGAAACAGAACCAAGGGTTTCAAGTGGGAGGGTTCGAGATTTGGGGTCAAGGGATTCGGGGATTCGGGGGTTGGGTTGAGGGTTTAGGGGGTCAGGGTTTGGGGTTTCGGCTTGAGTTTCTCTAGTGTTTTCGGTTTAGGGATGAGGGTTTAGGGCTTCAACACTGCGCAAAACCCAAGGATCAAATCCCGGACGGAATCGTATCCTCCCCACAACACCGTGAACAACGACAAGAACAGCTGTCGAGGACAAACAGCCCACATCCTTTGCCCGGTACTCGCCGTCGAACCCAGAAACGCGAATAATCCTTTCACCTCACAGCCCCCAAAAGCCCGAAATCAATGTAAGGGCCTTAAGAATTAGAATGGGGTTTTGGGGCCCATGAAACTGTACTTACGATAAGGAACCCCCCAAGCTAGTTTAGGTAATTATGATAAAGGCCCTATACTAATTATACCTTAAACTACCAAACCCTACTTTTTTGTAGGTTCTTATTACAAACCCTAATATGGAAAATGCAGGGACCCTACAAAAAAGGTAGGTTTGGGGAGGTTAAGGTATAGTATTCAGCCTCAACCCCTGCTCCCCAAAATCTCCCTGCAGGGATCGTTGGGCCTTCGTAGAGCTCGAAGTATGACTCTTCGAGGTCAGTCCTGCAGCGGAACTATCCCAAAGGGTTTTATATAGGGGCCCCAACAATTAGAATAGGGTTTCGAGGCCCATCATACTATAATCAAACAAGAGACCCCCGAAATAGTAGAGGTAATTATTTAGGCCCCTGTATTAGAGTTTTGGGGTCTGGGTTTTTGGTGAAGTACCCAAGGGTCGCAGGTATTGCTATGGGGGATGCTTTCCCACATCATGATGGTCATTCCTACTATAGAAACCCTACATTCTACGATGTAGGCACGTAGGACCCTTTGGGGTATCGAAGCTTTAGATGCAAGGGATTAAGAGTTTTTGGTTTGGGGATTCGAGATTCTGAGGTTTAAGGGCTACGGGGTACGGTTTGGGCTTTGAGAGACTATCGTTTTGCGGGCGTCAAGGCTGTAACATTTAGTGTGTGCCAAGGAGCTAGGTAAAGTTTGGGGGTTCGCAGGTTGCGCTCAGATTTCAAAATCGGGGGGCGATGAGGCTGCACCCCAGCCCCTGCATCGCACGGAACTACAATGGAACCCTAAACCCTAAACCCTAAACCCTAGACGACAGGTAAACACTAAACCCCTCAACCCAAAACCCTGACCCCTATCAGACCGGTACTCTAAACCCCAAGTTCAAATCCTTATCCATTAGGTACTGCCCCCATACAGTAAGAGTCTATCATAGGGCTACTATGAAGGTCCTAATATACCCAGATTATGAATAGTATTCAGCTATTACTGAGTGGGGCCGTACCCAACTTATCCGAAAGGTTTGCTAAAGAGACTGCGGCGGGGGGTTGAGGGCTAAACACTGAACCCACCCAACAAAAAATCCGAACCTCAGATCTCACCTGCAACCCTCATCCCTAAACCGAAGCGCGACAACCTCAACCCGATATGCCAAGCAAGAAAGACCGCAGCCGTAAAACCTAAAACCCCTGATGACCAGGCACTCAACCCCATATGCTCGAAGAAGAATCCCAACAAGCCTACCTCGAACTACCAGAGCCGACATGTTTTGTAGGGTCCCTCTAACTCACACATAGGGCTTCATAATAAGAACCTACGAAAAAAGTAGGTTCTGGCAGGTTAGGGTAGACCCTGCTTGGAGGGTCGGAGGACTTAGTAAGTAGTAGGTAGTAAGTAGACTCATACGTACCCCAAAAGGGACCCTAATTGGGGTTATGGTACTTATAAGTGCTTAAAATAACCAGTTACTAAGTCCCCCGACCCTCCAAGTACCCTAAACCCTAAACCCTATACCCTTCTAGAATCCCTATAGATCCCTTTAAAGGAACCCTAAAGGAACCCCTTATAGTTACTTATAAGTCCCCCGACCCTCCAAGTATAAACCACGACCCATGGTCCTCGGATCTTTGACCAGGAGTTTTAGAATCTCCGAGCGGGGGGCAGCGAGAGGCCTCGTAGGGAGGATCCTTTAAAGGGCTCTGAAAGGGTTACTTATAAGGTTTTGAGCTTAAGGTTCTCGAGAATTGCAGTAAGAGACCAAGGGACCTAGAGGGTCCATTTATACTACCATTGTGGTACTATGATACAGGGAAAGGGCCTCAATAAACTGTTGGGGTATATTACATATTAGAGCAGAATAGCAGCAAGTACATAATTGACAGCATGCAAGGGCAAGGGCCCTCGCCCCAGGTCCAAAACGCAAACCCTCAAAACACCATGAACTAACACATCATCTATGTATTCGTGCATATGTAAGCTACAAGGTATTCGACTTCTACACGCCGTTTAGCTTTACACCTCTTGGTCTAGAGGCCTTCTGACAGCCCTAGGGGACACTAATGGTAATTATCTAGGCCGCTATACATGCAGGGGCCCTAATGGTAATGCAGACAGAGTATTGGGTGTCTTATACTATAACTATAGTCGGAACCCCAAGCAATACGTTTAGTAATTGTGAAGGCTTCTATAGTATATGAACCTCATAAGTCATAAGGCCTCACCTGAAACCCCAAACCCTGCACCCCAGATCGAGCCGCAGATCTGCTGTCAGGGAGTGGCGACTGTTGCCGGTATCCTTTGAGGGCTGGCGTGGCGGGATAATGTAGGGGCCTTGATAGTTAGAATAGGGTTCCTTTAAAGGGTTCCTTTAAAGGGTAACTAGAAGGGATCTAGAAGGGTACTAGAGGGCCTGATAATAATTAGAATCGGATTTTGGTGCCTATTATACTATAAGTATAAAACAAGGAGCCCCCAAAACTGTATTAATTATAATTACTTAGGCCCCTATATTACGTGGATTCAAGATGGATATGGGGGGTGTATAGGGTTTAAGGTGGGTCTTTATGAGTTTCATATGGGTAATTCTCTAGATAAATGTCCCTCTAAGAAGGACCCGGAACAGGGATCCTACTTTAGAGACTCCACACGGGTCTTCTTGCAAGAATGGCTCCCCGTCGAGGGTCCTTTACAATCAGGATTCCCCTTTTTGGGGTTTCTAATATGTAGGGGCCTGAATAACTAGAATAGGGTTCTGGGCTCCTTCTTAGTTTCAACATAGCACGGATAACAATACTGTCTGTGCGACATTTAGGTGTCTTTAGTACACAAGGCTCCTTCTCAGAACGAGCTCTGAACAATAAACCCTATTGGCGCACCCAATCCCCTGTGTGTTTTGGTGGTCTTTGGATTTGGTCATGAAGGCTTAAAACACGTTTAGCTGCCCAGAGGAACTGGAGCTAGTAGGACATTCGAACTTGCACTTGAAGCGCGTACATGACAATAGCGGGAGTCGGCTGGCTCGGGTTGAGGGTTTACGGCTTAGTTCTGGCTTCAATACGCCAGTAGAGATCAGAGTTTAGGCACCCGACAAACCAGAATGCGTCATTGATTTAGTATGGGAATATGGCTCTCAAGGCGGATGTGCCACATCATATAGCTGCCTTCAACATCAGTATGCATCTTCGGAGGTACGTGATACTAACCCATGTTGATAACAGCGTAGAAGGATGCCTAATGGCCTAAGGAACGAAACTCCTGATGTTTTCACTTTGTAAGTAGGGCAGAACCCTAAACACTAAACCCCTGGACCGCGAACCCCTAAACCCCTGAACCCGTAAAAACCCAAATCCCTAAACCCTGTAGGCTTTTCGGGTTTAGGGCGGGATTGGGGGCCTAGGGAGTTCGGTGGTCTGCCAGGGGAACAACTTAAATCCTGCACCCCCCCGCAGTGAAAAAACACTAGATCTTACTGTGTAGGTTTAGGGTGTAGGGGTTTAGGGTGGTAGCATCTGAAAGACCAACGCCCCGAAAGCCTCAAGACCTATGCCGCCTAAGCGCTACATCCACTAAAGCCTCAACCCCGAAAGCCAGAAGCAGTAAACCCAGTAGAGCCCGACAGTCAGGGCTCGATCTCACCGACGATGGCCATGCCCAGGGGGGTCATGCGAACGTGCGACCCGTGCCAGCCGTAGCCTTAAGAGTTTAGGGCTTTTGTGTCAGCGGCGGGGGGTTAGAATTTAGCGGGTCACGCTTAGTAACGAGGGCCTGTTGAATTTGGAGGTCAAGTTTGGGGCGCTGGCTTAAGTTTACGCTTTAGACTTGCGGAGGTAAGGCCCAGAACTCACTGCGGGTTTGGGAAACCTTGGTCGTCCCGCCCTTCCAAAATCCCTTACTTAAGAAGTTTGCCTTAAGTTATAGCAGCCCCAACATGATTTAAGGTACATTCTTTGTTGAAGGGCTGATGGAAGGTCTGGGAGGGGCTATTTTTTTTTGAGAGTTCTGCACTGTCGTCCCGGCAAGCTTCGAGGAAATCAGGGCCGGGATCCCCCACGCGGAAACCTCGAAACCAAAACAAACGCTACCCACACCAATGCTCCGAACCTGCTTTAGATTAGCATCCCTGCCTAAACCCAAAAAGGAGTCGGCAAGACAACTAGGATATCAGGCCAGGGTAACTAGGATACCGACTTGGAGAGATTATGAGCTATTCCTTCCAGCCTTTGCAACCAACATCCCTTGTTTTTTCTTTGAGAACTTCAAGGCCTATATCTCCCACTACAAGGCCTGTAGGACTGTGTGACTGTTTGTTACATTACATTATTACGAGCCTACACGAGAGGGGGCCTTACGACACGACGACGACGACGAAAACGACGGCTACACTGACGACACGAGGAACCTGGAACCCCAAGGCTGTAGGACTGTAGGACTGTGTGACTGTACGAGGAACCTGGAACCCCAAGGCCTGTAGGACTGTGTGACTGTACGAGGAACCTGGAACCCCAAGGCCTGTAGGACTGTGTGACTGTTTGTTACATTATTACGAGCCTACACGAGAGGGGGGCCTTTACGACACGACGACGATGAGACTGTTTGTTAAAAGAGGTCTTTTCATCACATCAGGCTTCCCTGGTTGTTGTCTGTCAGTGCAAAATAATTTCGAACAACAGTCTTCAGCCAGTCATGTAGTCCACAGTTCACAACCTGTTGTTGCTGTAGGATTGTGGGACTGTAGGAATGCAGGACTGTGGACTGTAAGACTGAAGGCCTGCCAGACTGAATTAGTTCAGCCACTCTGCATAGAGGCGGGACCTGGTTTTGTAGACATACCACATCTTTTCCCACCTTCTCTTTGAAAACTCCATCCTCGGTGTCACTGGTGGGTCCCCTGGTGGAGTCGACTGTGAGTCACAGTGCATGAGGAGCACCTTGGAGCGAAAGTACACGTCTGTGGCCTGAAACTGCTCAACCAGTCGTATGCGCTTTGCCAGTCGTGTTGCCATTTTGTCAGATACCCCCTCCTCTTGAGAATCTGTCTCCATGGCACTGAATAGCAGTGGAACTGAGGACCGGGAGACAAGCTAGTGTGCTATGAGCAGAAAGCAGCAGAAACAGTACAATATGTACAGGTCCATGTGCAGTCTACCAGTCTTGCAGCCCAACTATCATGATACAGGCTACCCAGTCTGCTATTTTGTGGTAGTAGATGGACTGTGAGACTGTGAGACTGCACTGCCCGAAGACTCCTTGCAACATACGCAGACCACAACTGTCATACTTTTGAGATCTTGTCTCATGAGACTTGTAGTCATTGTGCAGTGGAGTTTTTCAGTCTTGCAGTTGAAAAGTCTGGTTCAACATATTGATTCTCTAGGACTGTAGAGGACTGCAAGACTGACTGTACTCCATGCACACTGCGCAAGACAGTCAGTCTGTGTGCATGTGGCTATTGTACATGGGTCCCAAATACAGTTCAAAGTCCTTGGGCCCACAAGTGTGAACCTCCTCTTCAGCAGTCAGTCTGGCAGTGCAAAACCAACACAAACAAAACACACAACAGCTTGTTCTCAATCTTGGGACTGTAGACTGTGGGACTGCCAGACTGTGAGACTGCAGAAGGAAGTAATCAGTCCTGCATGCACTGGGCATACTCACGTAGTCTGGTCTTGAAGACAAAAAACTGTTTCTCCCAATCTCTCTTTGACATGTCCTCAATATCTCGTGGTGTCATCGGAGGACTGGGGAGACCAGGTCCAGACTTCTTGTTGTTCGAGTTCATATTGTTCGAGTTCATGTTGCCATCATTCTCTTTGGCAGCTATTTTGGCCACATTCGCTTTGGCGAGGTGATACATGTCGGTCTGCTTGAGATTGTTGAGAACTCTGCGTCTCTTGGACACCCTCTCACAGTATGTGAGTACCTTGCTGTCAAAAGGTACATCTCCGTCCATTGCGCCAGGGACTGTGAGACAGTGGGATAGTCTGAAGTCAGAAGCCAAAAAAACTGCTGGAAGGAATATATTCAGGGCCAGGTAAGTTTCTACACCTATAAGGTGTCAGTGTTAGGCAGGCCCCCAGTCCAGAATGTAGTCTCTTCAGGTGCAGGTCCACAGTCCCACTGTCCACACTGTCGACAGTGAGACTGTGGAACTGCATATGAAGTCCAGAACACCCAGCCTCTTTAAAACATACCTTCCAAGCCCACTCTGCCCCTCTACATCGGCGCTGCTGGTGCCGCTGCAGCAGCCGCTGTGCCCTGGTGCCCAGCATCTTGGACATCTTCCACGAGGCAGACCTGGGCAATCAGGTTTTTTCAGGGTTTTTGGAGCCTTATCAAACAAAGGAGGTCGACACGGCCTTGTCTTGAAAGTCTGGGTTTTTGGGTTTGTAGGGCTGTAGGACTGAGGGTTTAGGGGTTTTGGAGCTTCATAAAGAGGCTGACACAGCCTTGTCTTGAAAGGCTTTTTAGGACTGTAGGACTGTAGGCCTGAGGGTTAGGTTAGATTTTAGAGTAGTTGCAACCCTCTCTCCTGAAGGAGCCTTCTCCAAACCAAAGGCCGACAGAGCCTTGTCTCCAAATTCTTTAAACCCTAAACCCTAAACCCTTAAACGCTAGAGGGGTCCTTTACGACACGACGACGACGACCACGATACCAGACGAGAGCCAGAACCCCAGGGCCCAACCCTTAAATTCTAATAACTCTACACCCTAAATCTTTTAAAAGTAAACATGAGCTTGCAGCTCAGTGGGCTGCAAGACTGTGGCACTGACAGTGCAGCTACAACTGACAGTCAGTGCAAGAGTCAGTTTTCTCCGATGCGCCACATCTCTGTCTGGCTGTGTTAGCCGAGCTGACAAAACTGAGCTGGCAAAATCAGTCGAGGAACGACTATTTGTCGGGACTCAACTGCAGCTGCACCTACAAGCTCTACGTGTGCAGACAGGCCCACAGTCTAACAGACCAACAGCAATAATGATTCATATGACTGGTGACTGTAGGACTGTAGGACTGTAGGACTGTCTGGATCTTGCATCTACATCAGTGCAATGACATCCTTTGGAAGCTTGACTGTATCTTTCATACAAACACTGGGGTACATGCCCTTCAGCTTGTTGGCCTGGTCATCATACTCAAGGGCAAAGCAAATCTGGACCTGAGTAAGCTGGGACAGTACCACATAACTGGACAGCTTGGCAAAAGAGATCTCCTGCGGCGGGAAGGGACTGCTGCTATCCTCGCCTGGCTCTTCAATTGTACACTTGAGGCATGCCGGTTCCAAGGCCTTGACTGTCCACACAACATCTGTCCCCGTAGTCTCACTTTCACAACTGTGGAGGTACAACCCCACTTTTGGCAATCCTGCCATTGACATGGCATTGAGGATCCCCCCCAAGGCAGCCGGCTTCTCTGCATACTTCTGGAGCGCTGCTGGCAATGTGCTGCCATTCTTGGCCTTGAGCAAGACTGCCGACTCTGCTGTGAGACTGTAGGCAATGATTGAATCAGAGCCTTCACTCAGCAAAGATTTGGCTTCATCTCCTCGCTTGAACCTGCCATGGACCACAAACATTTGGCCCTCCAGGTTCGAGTCTGTCAGGCCCTTGACATAGAGCTTTCCATCCTTGGACACAGCAAACTGATATGCTGTGATGCCAGGCGGCTGGCACCTGCCCATGTCTGGACTGATGGACTGTAGGACTGAAGACAGTGTCGATGATGCCCGGCTCGAGGTGTCCAACCTTGGAGATCTACAAATCAACATATCTATTTTGAATGTTTACAAAAAAGACTAAGCCCCAGGAAAAACTATGTGACAAATCAGAATGCCATCTAAGAAACTCCTGGACTGAAACATCTGCATCACGCTTCGCACGGATAGTCCCTGAAGGGTTGAACTCATCATTGTGCTTCTTCAGAATGTCAGGCCACGACAGTCCCTTCCATACCTCTGTCTCAGGCAGAGTCACTTTGTTGCAACGCTTCCCTCTGGCAACTGTGTCGATCAGAAGCAGAAGCTCATTGTTCGGGGATGGCAAAGTCAACTTGAACTCTGAAAGGTTCAGGGTCGGACTGCTCGACTGTGGGACTGGGGCCTGTATCATGCCATCTGGAAGCTTGGCCAAAGGGTACTCACCACGTCCAATGGCACCCTTGACATGCTCTGCAATGACTGACTCAATGTTGGTTGCCACCTGCTCCTTGAATCCCTGGTTGCCAACCCATGATGAAGCAACATAGGCGAAATCAGGCCAGGACCTGGGGGTGACTGCATTGAGACTGGCACAAGTCACAGCCAACTCTGCATCATAGGGTGCAACATCCTTGACAATCACAGTGTGTGTTCGGTTCATCTTGGTGCCCTTCACAGCTGCCATAACAAGGTCCATGAGAAAACTTTTGCCTGAAAACCATTGCTTGCCTTAGATGCACACACACACAAACACACTCATCAACCCCACACAGCAGCCACCACTATATGTGGAAGTCAAGACTCGCTCCAAGTCCATATCTCCATTGGTCGACCCAGCTTGTGCAAATGAGAGGTCCTTGCTGAAGTTCTGCATCTTTGAACGTTCCATGCAATGCACCAACCCTGGGATTGCCTTCCTCTTCACAAGCACAGAGGTTGCAAACACATTCTTGGACTGAATGGACTGCAAGGACTGCGAGACTGTAGTAGACTGCGAGGAAGGGGACTGTAGGACTGGAGTCGCATCCTCTGCCCCCTCTGGAACACTTGCCTGCGGCAGCATCAGCCACAGCTCAATGCCCAAGTCACGTTCATCACTGTACATGCTGTCGACATCGAACAAGGCCTGTGCTTTCAGGATCACTGCATTCTCTACAGTTTCCAGTTCATATTTCCACATCTGCTGGTGGGCCAGAACCTTCTGCTCGCGCTCACTCTTGCTGACTCTTCCAACTCCATGCACCGGCTGGTTCGGGGGGACAATGACATACATCAGCGTGTTGGGACTGTGAGACAGTTCGACTGCGAGCTTGCTTGTGACTTGCTTGATGACTGAACTGGCTGCATTCCCAAGCATCGGAATGTTGAGGACTCCAAGGACTGGGACCTGCAACACAGAACACATGTGGACTATGCTGAATTAATTAGTAAACTTGTCTTTTCGAACCCAAGTGCCTGATGTGTCTCTTTGAGCAAGCGGCCAGCCACAAGACGGTGAGCAGTTTGCTCAAAAGACTCAGCAGCATTGCAAGTCTTGGCAACACCCACTTGAAAATAGACCTTCCAGGCTGCTTGAGGAAGCTCACTTCAAAATATACTTATTGGGGCTAAGGATCTAGACTTGAAAGACAACACATATTTGTTGAAATTAACTACTCTCCACCTGGTGATCTGACCATGCTGTGTCGATTGAGGACTGCTTTGACTTCTGCCACTCACACTCAGCAGCAATTGTTTGAACACTGTGGCGGTGGACTGCTGCTCGATGCACTCTCATCAAGTCCTGCTCCTTCTTCAACCCACGTGCCAAGGTAATCAAGGACATAACTCCCTCTTCAGTCTCCTCATCCGCCAGGACCATGAGGTCTTCAGGGAGTGGGCTGTCTGACTGTGGGACTGTTTGACTGTTGATGTCACTGATCTTGAAATCAGATCTCATAGCAACAATCTCTGGGAGCAACTTGCTGTCCAACCAACCACAACGCCAGTTCTGCATGAGCTTCTCAAACTGTGGGCCTGTGAGACTGGCTTTGAGCTCGGACTGAAAGTGGACCATCAAGCATGCCATCACATACACCTCCTGCTCTTTCCCGGCATCTCTGAAACCACTGCAGACTGCCTGCTGGTGAATAGGTGGGGTCTGATTTCTGTCCAAGTACTCCTTGATCTTCATGTCCCACTTGTTCTGCATCCGGACAAGTGTTTCCTCCACCTTGGCCCAAGAATGCCTGCAAATCTCATACCACAATGGGTTGGCCTCCCTCTGAACTCGAAGAAGCCCGATCTGTGGCTTCGCAGGATTGAAGTGAGGCAAAGCAATGCAGCCCAGAGTGATGGCTGTGTACTGGGGGGCCTCTGTCCCCCAGATTACTTTCAGTAGCCGGCGTACAGAGTATGGCGCCTGGTCGAACACATACAGTGCCGAAATCTCATCCGGGTTGACTCTGGACTTTCCCACTGCTTGCTTGTTGTGCTTAGAGATGGCCTCTTGGAGCAGGTCGTGGCGTGTCTTTCTGGTTCCACAGCTCTGCTTGTGAGACACAATCCGGTCGAACCTGAATGGGCTGCAAGACTGAGAGACTGCAAATCATTCAACCCTACACATGACATCCAAACTACTGTGTGTGAGCTGAGATCCCAACAGAAAGTGCATGTTGGCAATTGACGGTCTTGATCTGGAA
Source organism: Symbiodinium sp. CCMP2592 (assembly GCA_905221615.1). Lineage (NCBI taxonomy): Eukaryota > Dinophyceae > Suessiales > Symbiodiniaceae > Symbiodinium > Symbiodinium sp. CCMP2592. The sequence goes on along the minus strand of CAJNDT010006072.1, from coordinate 105,071 downwards.
CTGGCATCAGTCTTGATTCTGAGACTGTCCAAGGACTGCGCTTCGACTGACTGCTTTGGGTTGCAAATGCCAAAGACACCTGAGCTCTGAAACAGGGCCAAAAATCAATTGATTGAATCTTCAAAAACAAACAGACAGCTTCATCTGCATGCAAAAAGATTTAATGCACTGAGACAGGAAGCACAAACACTTGAGAAGACGACGTGCAAGTTCCTGCTTGACATCCTCTGCCAACAAATTGCCAGTACCCATCCAGTCCAGCTTGATGGCTGTCCAGCACAGCAGCTGACAGGCCATTGTCACAGAGGAGCCAATACTCAAGGCAATTGTGAAATCATCAATTGGTCCCTGGCTTGGAAGCAGACTGTTGGCCGCTGCAGCTGCTGAACAATGCTCGGGACTGTTGGCCTGTGTGACTGCACGTCCTGGTGTCCATTGGTGTGGCCAGTTGAAAAGCACTTCGAGGGGGTATTTGTCTGTCTCTGCACCTGAAGTCACCAAGAACCGCTGCATATTGTCTCTGATGCCATGCAGAGGTGGTGCACCTTTCACATGTGAAATCTCAGCAAGACCCAGCTGCCACAATCGAAGCTTGAAGACTGTGGGAGATGAAGATGGACCCACCCCAGTTTTGTAATTTTGCACATCAGGGTAGAACTGCTCATATTCTGTCGACGCAGAGAATCCCACACATTGGGAGCAGTCCAGGAAGAGGCCTCGAAGGGCCGCACCATGAAGTTCACGCTGCTCTTGAGTTGCAACCTTTCCAGAAAGCCACTCACAAACATCTGTGTAAAGAGCACGGCCATCAGGACCTTTGTGGTCAATCTCAGATTTCAGCAGTGCCATTGCCTCCTGAAAAAGTGTATGCATAGAAGCAGGTGCAACATTGGCATTCTCCTCTGCCATGCTGCCTGCAGGACAGTAGGACTGCCTGCCTGACACTGAGCAAAATGCTCTGCATTTCCAAGCAGTTCAAATCAACATCACAGCTTCACTGACTCTGGCAACAAGAAAATGCAAAGCAGTGCACAGTTTGGCATTGTTGGTCTTTTCACACGGTGTACACCACTTTCACTTCATCCCAGTGAGACACATGCTGTGCTTGGCCACAATACCTCACCAAAGTAACCACAAGAATTATGCAACAACTTGCTACAGTACACAGGACCTTCAATCATGGTGAAGTATCTTCAATCATGGTGAAGTATTTCTAGGGCCCCCTGCCTACCAACTGTTGCTATCCAACAGCCACAGGTCAAGGTTCAGGAAACACAGCAAATGATCAAATTATTCTGTACCTAAGCCTCTCACACAAGACATCTACAGTCTCTGGACTGTCTGACTGTGAGACCGAGAGGCAAACACAGATTCCCCATGAAAAGTGCTCAGCAACTTCATGCCGACACACATGGTCAGACTGCAAACTTCCACACTGTTGTACATAAAGAGCAACAAAACTGCATGGCCCCAGGCTGCAATCAAAGCTGGTAGCTGACTGCCCTGTGCGACTGCCGGACGGCCCAAAGACCCTGCTCAATCTTCTTGCTGACTTTTGGCCTCTGGGACTGCTCAAAGACCCTTCTGAATCTTCCTGTCGTCGAGCTCTTCCTGGAAGAACATCCGAGCATCCTCTGCAGTACGTGTCGGAGTGAAGACAGAGTACCAGAGACGCTCATTGGCCTCACTCCAGTCACTCTTTTGGATCATCTTGTAGAAGGACATGCGCTTGACCAGCCAAGTCCTCAAGCCTTTGTCAGAGCGCTTCGCTTCTGGACGGCGCCGCCCAGCAAAGGTGCTCTTCTTCGGCCACGAACTGTGCTTTTTGGAGTCAAGACTCTCATTGTCGGAGTCAGTCTCACCGTCATCATCGTCGTCCTTGGCATTCTCGTCCTTGGCCTCCTCGTCCTTGGCAACCTCGTCCTTTGCATCCTTAGCCTTCTTGTTGTGATCATCCCGGGAGTGTGCGACTGCAGGACTGTGGGACTGCAAGCCTGCATCTGGGGTCTGTGGGGCTGCTGCTGGGCTTTGGAGCTCAGCAGGTGTGCCAGAGGATGCAAATTCGACACTCTCAAACGCATCGAGCTCCTGCATGGTTGGGTTTCTCAGATCGGCATCAGGATCTGCACATCGTGCAGCAGGACGCTTGTTCGTGCTCTTTGCTGCTGCAGGCCTCTTCATGGTAGAAGCAGGGCGCTTCTTAGGTGCAGCCTTGGCCTTGGCCTCTGGAGCTGTCGGACTGCTGGACTGCTTGCCAGAGCCCTTGCCACCCTTGCCACGGCCTTTGCCACCCTTGCCACGGCCTTTGCCACCCTTGCCACCACCTTTGCCACCCTTGCCACCCTTGCCACCACCTTTACCGCCCTTGCCACGACCCCCCTTGCCATGACGAGCCTGTGCCAAAGCAGCAGCCTTTGCCTTGGCTTCTGCTTTGATCTTGTTCCTCTCTTCTCTGGCTGCTGATTTCCCATAATCCACACTCAGGCCATGAGTGGGGTCGGACAGTGGGCCTGCTGTGTCACGAGCAGACTCTGGGCCTGTCGGACTGTCAGACTGCAGGCCTGTCGGACTGTCAGACTGTTGGCCTGTCTGACTGTCAGACTGTGGGCCTGTCGAACTGTCAAGCTTGCCCATGGCCTTCAATTTGCTGGTCTCTCCAGCAGTCAGCTTCCCATCAAGTTCGACGCACAGAACCTTTTTAGACACCACAGCCACCGACTTCTGTTCTGCTTCCCGTTCCTTCCTCAGCTCAGCTGGGGACGGGATAGGATCCTGGAAAAGAGCTTTGCGAGGATTTGGTGAAGGAGTGACGACTGATGACGAGCTCAAACTTCGCAAAACAGACGGGTGCTCTTCTACTGATGCTTCTGACTCCTGGCTGAGGGGCACCACATCAGCCATACAACCACCAAACATGGCCGGAAACTACTACAGTGTAGAGAGCTACAGTCAAGGGGAACAAATCTACCAAAAAGTGTCTGCAGGGGCACCATCACAATGCATGAGAGAGTGGCAGCCAAGTGCAAGAACTGCTTGGCACAGTATCATTTTTGCACATCACAGACAAATCACATAATGCTGCAGAAGCCAAAATTCTATGAGGCCCATGGGTCCGATTCAGAACCACATGTCTCAATGCCGAGCTGGGCAGACTTAGTCTGAAGCCGTTTCTGCATCTTGGTTTTGCCAGCTGGTTTCTTAAAAACCTTCATGGCTGTTTTTTTCTGTACAGTCTTCTTTGCTGCAGGTCTTTTCTTTACAACTCTCTGTACACCTCTGTGAGACTGTGGGCCTGTTTCTGGGTCAGACTCGCCCCAAGGATCAGACCCTGCAGCAGACATTGCCCGCCGGACTGTAGGGATTGTCGGCTGTGGGACTGTAGGGGCTGTAGAGACTGTAGAGACTGCAGGCCTGTTGCAAAACTTCTGCCAGGCCTTGCAGATGGCCTCTCCCATTGCAGCCGGATACAGACCACTGCCTTTGAGGTCGTCTTTGCCGGTCTTGGCCACAGTGCCATCTTCAAGTTCTTTGGACTTCATGAGTAGAACATGATCTGAACATGTGCACTTCCAAATAGCATCTTTCATCCACTGCCCAGGAGCCATGAACTTGTAGACTTTCTTGTATGTGGGTTTTTCATCCACATATGCACATCTCGGCACATAAAAAAAGTTCAACTTGCAACCAGGCACTTCAGACAGTCGATCAATGTGCTCTTTCAGGAATGAGAACATAGTGGAATTCACCGGGTTCTCAAAGATGACGTGGAGTCCCCTTGCCACACCGAGCACCAGTAAGAAAAAAGATAGTCCTTGGGTTGGCTCCCTACACGCACTTCCCACCCAATAGTGACTGACGAGACAAGACATCTCTATTGCTTGCAAGTATCTGGCCATCAGGTTTCCTGCTCGGACTTTTGGGTTCTCTAGATCACCAGCAAAATTACCCTTCTTCCTCTTTGTCCAATGGATACAAGGGAATGAGAACGAGCTGCAGTCCGGTGCCAAGCAAAGCAGAGCGCCTGCTTTCCTGAGTCAACAAAACAGACAAAACAGATGAAGAGTGTATCCCTGATTCTGGACAGACAAGTCTCAAACGAAGAACCATCTTCACAGCTTGGAAGAAACCATGTGCTGTCAATACATCTGACTGGTGGCTGTTGGTGTAATCAAAACTGTCGGCAGCCAGACCTGCACGATGTGCAGCTTTCACAATTGCTGTGGACACACTGAAGATCTCCACGACATCGAGATCACAGGCCTGTTCTGCCATTGTTGGCACTTCCAGAATTTCAAGGACTGTCCAGCCAAACAATGACATGGTACAAGCAAGAGCCACATCTCGCCGAAACATGATTTCTCTAAGCTACTTCTCTACAGACAGATGGCCTGCTGGACTGCAAGCCTGCTTCTTGAGCACAGGAGACCAAGAACCATGGTGCCGTGCCTCTCAGACAGATGCTGTAACCACAGTATAGGCCTGCAATGTTTTTTGTTCAATGTCCGAAATTGATCATCAGCTGCCAGGAGCTACTCAATAGCATTGACAGGCAGTGAGACTGTCAGGTCGACAGACAAATCTCAGCAGCGTTTAAAGCGCACCATCAGGTTCCAGCAACTACTCGGCAGTATTGGAAGCTGAGCATGTCCTTCTGGCATCATTCTGAAAACACGTGGGGCCTGGCTCAGAAAAGAAAGATGATACACGACATATTTTCGATCCATCATCAAAGCATTGAGTGCCTGGGCTGCTTTGGGCAGCATGTACTTGCCAGCACACAAATCTGCCAACATGCCATATGTCTTCAACTGTGCCTCAGTCAGAGGGACCATTGCATGAACAGCTCGAGGGCTTGAGTCCCTGATGCGAGAAAGACGTTCTGCAGATACTACCAGCAAAGGTGGTTGACTGAGAAGCAAGTCCCTCACATACATCTTCACACATATGTAGACAGAATGAGGTTCGACACTCTTATCCAGCATGTTCCGGTGCCTCACAGACAAGCAGTCCCCTGTCACCATAATGAAACAATGTGGGACTTCAGGGCTTTCTGTTTGCTCGCCACCCCGATCCAGTGTTCGAGGCCGGAAGGAGTTGTAGAACTCAACACCCATTGGTGTCAGCCAGCTGTCAAAATTCCGGACACCAGACACATGTCGAGCAAGAAGCAGACCACGTGGAGCTGTGTGACTGCTGGACCGTAGGCCTGGAGCTGGGATGTGATGCCCCCAACAAAAACCAAATTACATAATGGAAGAAAGTCTGCTACTGTGACAATCTACACAAGGGGCCTGCTTCGATGTAGTCCAAGATTTCTTGGGGTGTCTGCCAAGTGGACTTGCGCTTCATGATGGAGAATACTACAGCAAAAAGCTGATCAATATCTTCATGCGTGTGTCCCACCATAAGGTGGAATAGAGTTGCAGACTTGAACAGCTTCTTCCCGACCAAGTAGGACAGATATCGAATCACAAACTGGTTCTTGGCACTTTTCACAGTGTTGTCAGCCACAACCACCAAATGTGCAGGAAACACACGCTTGGACTGCAGACTGTCGGACTGCAGACTGTTGGACTGTGGGCCTGTCGGACTGTCAGACTGACACATCTTCCAAATATTCTCAATAGATTGTGAGAGCACTTCACAAAAATAGTCTGCACCTCCAATGATGTTGGGGTTGGCCATGTACAAGAATGTCCCCCATCCGTGGGCAATGGCACCAGTAAATGTGACTGTCGGTCTGGCAACATTGTCTAACTCATGTGGGACTTTGCGGAAACCCCATCTGGGCCATGCAAATTTGCTGTGGTCCATGTCATCAATGATAATTGTCAGAACAGATCCAGATCCACATGGTGGCAAACCATCATCTGATGGAGAAGCTGCTTGGGTTTGGGAAGCAAACCGAAGTGACCAGTACAAAACTCGGTCTTCATATTGTTCCTGATGATGTCTGCGTAAGGTCTTGGCAGCCTCCATCTTTTTGGACCACGAGACTGCAGGACTGTGGAGAATAAGCTGCAGGTCAAAACAGATCTGACACTGTTTGTGCTGAGACTTCTCACGCATACGCAGCATGTTTGACCAGTGACTGTTCCATCTTCTGCGAAAAGTGTCATAAGACGGAATGTCTGAACCAAACTCTGGGTGTGCCTCTTGCAGGACACTCCACTCTGCCTGAAATTGCCAGTAGAGGTCCGAGATTTTGCACTTTTGGATGTATCTTCTGGGGAGACCACCTGAAGTACCCAAGCATGAGGCTGTCACTGGAGGAGAAACATGGGCATAGAGGCTGTCCTGTCAACATTTGAACTGGCAATGATCTGTCACACAATGGCAATCAAATTATAAATTCAACCAAACACAAACTGAAATAAAATGTGATGATCTGCAGTCCTGGTCCCATGGGTCGTCAATGACAGCCTCGTCGTCCTCTGGCATTGACTCGGCCACAGACTGGTGCAACTCCCGGAAAAAGTGGTCGCATTTGACTACAGCATATGCTTCTTTGCACTGCTTCCCAAGTTTGTGACCAGCAAAACCAGCTCTTCTTCCGTCTGGAACACCCTTGATGTATTTACGCATGGTGGATTGGCCACAGCCAATCTTGCGGCAGAAATTCACAAAACAGACTTGCCTGTCCCCAATCACATAACTCCTTGTAATCTTCGGGACTGAAGGACTGTGGGACTGTTTGGAAGTTCCACTCTTTGCATCTGCAGGATGTTTGGTCGAATCACACTCACCATATGTGGACTGCAGCAGATGCACACGGTCCTCTGACGACAATTTCCAAAAATCCAGACACAGTGCCTGCAGATCTTTGAGACACAAACCCTGTGCAGCGCACGCTGGAAAACTACAGTTCGGTCTTTTGCAACTCTCTCGCCAACGAAGACGAACTTTCTCTGGATCACAGCCATTTTTGTCGTAACTTGTCAGTTGTCTCGGGGCTGCAGCTGAAGCTAAAAGCCTCGAACCCACTTCCAATCCAACAGGTCGACTACAGGTCTGTGACGACTGCCCATTGTTGTCCCATGGATCATCTTCAAAACCAGGACTGTGGGACTGCAGTACTGGCGACTGCTCTTCCCACGGATCAGAATCTTCAGATTCCCAAGGATCTGAATTTTCCTCACCCCATGGGTCAGACAACTCCTTGTCTTCTTCTACAGACTGTCTCTTTGCTTTCTTTTTGGGGCGTCGAGTCTTTGGGGGCATTCAGGCTTGAACCAAACATTGTGCACAAATGTTCTCGCACAAACACAAAAGACAAATGTGCAACTTGAAGCAAGAGTCTCTGGACAGGCATGTTTACTTTTGGCACAACTCTAGGTGTCATGCGTCGAGGCTTTGGAAGCCTTCAACTTCTCAAGCTTTGCCTGTAGTCGCTTCTCACGCGCGGCTACACGACGTTTTGCTTTAAAATCTCTGGTCTCCTGCTGAAGCACTTTGCGCACTTGCACTGCAGGATGCCGAGACCAGAGTTGAACTGACTGTATCATTGGCAGGCTATACTTCTTCATTTTAGAAAAAAGGCACGTCTTTGGAAGACTGCAGGAGTATCTGTGCATGCAGTTGAATTCTGGACGGGGGCATCTGAAAATGAATTAGTGAAATCAAAACTGCCTGTGGCAGCCAAAAAACTGGAATCTGTCTTTTCGGGCAGTTGTGCCATTTCAGGCAACTCTGCCTCTTGCAAAACTGGAATGTCCTGCTCGACTGCAGGACTGACAGGACTGCTAGCTTCCTGTAGTGAAGCTTCATCAGTTGCTACTGATACTTGATTTCTAGGCCTCCTAGGTTTTCTGGGTTTCGAGGATGTCATAGACAAAAAACGATGCCGAACAGCAGAGTCACGAGGTGCATCTTCAGATTTGCAAACTGTAACATCTGAAAGCCACTGGCCACCAATTGCTCTGGGCTTCTTCTGAATAATTTGCTGCTCTTGCAATGGACTCCATTGCTGAAAACCACCAAACATATCCTGGGATCATGGTCATAATAATATTACTAAAGAAGACACGCAAACACTCTGCCCAGGAGAGAGAACGAGAGAGAGTTGCTTTCTGTCTGTATGTGTAGTATATAATAATTATATTATATAATGGAGGAGGGGCCTTGAACATAAATTTTTAAATTTCACTAAAATTACAAATTATCTACCTAAACCCCTACAAGACTCACTGGCCATATGCTGTCGACTGGTTGGAGACTTGCTCTGCAAATGGAGAAATCGAGTTGCTGAACCACAGTAGTTGCCCACCCCAGCATAGGCCCCCAAATCCTGTTGCCAATCCCAGCGTAGGCCCCAGATTCCCGAAGTCCCAGGGCCGTGACACCAGCCATTTTGAGATCTGGAAATAACTGGTTTTTCCAGATCTCAAATGGGCAACCAACTTGTTCCAGATCTGATATTGGCAACCGATCCCCAATATGAGATCTGGAACAAGTTGGTTCCCCATTTGAGATCTGGAAAAAACCAGTTATTTCCAGATCTCAAAATGGCTGGTGTCACGGCCCTGGGACTTCGGGAATCTGGGGGCTACGCTGACACTTATTGTCTCGAGCCAAAACAATTTCTGCTTAGAGAATGATACAGAAATGACTACCTTTATGCTGTTTTGCCAAAATGGGTAAGAAACTTAGTTACCCTCTGCTTGCAGTATGCACTCTAATACCCCCAGGAAAACATAGGATTCCTCGGTTCATCTATTTCACAGTGCGCCACAGTCCGAGATTCCTACAGTGGTTGTGCTCAAAACACAGTCCTACAGTCTTACAATGCAAAAAACAGTAAGGCTTAGAGTCCAAAACAGTGTCCAGATGAATTGAATTAGATTGGAATACAAAAAAATCAGACTCAGTCTTAATACTTCAGCTGGTACAACAGACTTGGTACCAGCTCGAGAATAAAGAAGATAGTATGGCACCAGGTCAAGAATTTCCTGTTAGATTTTGTTGTGGAATCAGAATGATCTTGGGTGGGGCCAAATGGGAAATTTTCGCTTGTGACAACAAATCACAGGTCAGTGGCCCAAGAAGAAAATACATGGCAAAAATTTTAAATTAGAAATGAACTTGGAGTAGATGTTGCTGTGTCACAAGTCTGTACAGTACTGTTTGTCATTGCACCACACATACTTATTCCCGGAGTTTTACAGTAATATTAAGTTAAGTCAATGTATGCCTTCAGAATTGAGGCAGTCTTTTCTCTGGGGTGCTCAAGATTACAACAAAGCCAATGGATGGATTTGATTCAATGATATGTAAGGAGAACCCATTGGGTCAGTTAATTTGATTTTTCATTCCAATTTCATGGCCAACACAAAGCACCAAGAAAGACTGCAGTGAATGTTCTCAGTCCAATTTCGTGGCTATCACAAAGTACCAAGAAAGCCTGCGGTGAATTTTCATATGTTACATATAAAAATAAATAATGCAGACAGACAAGCACACTGAAGACTGACTGCCTGACTGAGTTAACTAGTCTAGTTAACTCAGTCAGGCAGTCAGTCTTCAGTGTGCTTGTCTTAGTATTTAATACTTTCTGAATTTGTTTCCTCGTGTTGCTATGTAAGGATTTGAGTCAACTATTTTAATTTTCTGTTCAATGCCAAGGCTCATACAAGTGACTAGTCAGTATTGTCGCACTCATATAATCTGTAAGGAAACTACCAAACACACTGAAGACTGACTGCCTGAGTTCTCTTACATAATATTCTCTCAAGAATTATGTCCCCGTACTTTGTCTCAGTCTTGCACCCTGTGCAAATACACTGCCTGAGTTTCCAATTGGTTAATTTCCTGTGGGTTACATCAGTTGAAGCCACACACTGACTGCCTTTCTCTGGCCCCGGAACACAGCTGGAATTGAGCTATGGGACCATGAAAATTTAATGGTAGTAGGCTCACCCTTTGCCTTATGTCCGAAGACAAATTTTTGATTTCCGATTATTGTACACCAGCAGAACTGGTGTTTTTCCCCAAAATTGTCATATTTCAAAACACAAGCAGGACTGTTAATTTACCCAAAATCATCTTACCATCTGCTTCTTGGAAATAATGCAGTATCTTCAAACTCAGCACCTGCCTCACCAGCCAGCCCACACAGAAGCCCTCGACTTCCGCAGGTTTTGAAGGAAAATCTGCACTGGCTGCAGGAGGTGCAAAGCCACTGAAGTTGCACTAGTAAACCCTATAAGACTCAAACCCCCAACCCCCCTTAAACCCTGTCCTGCCTGTCCTTGTCCACGATGTCCATGAGATAATGTAGAGGCACAGCTTGTACAACATAGCCGTGTAGTGATTGGCCTAGCTCCTCTGACAGCACATTGATGGATCTGCACATATTGCTCAGTGTGATAAACGTGCAGATGTTTTGGCTTCGGCAGCATGATGACATCGCAGCACCACCATATGACCTTATCTGGTTTCATAGTTCATTCTCGTATTCTCGAATGTGGACTGAACAGGCAAGCTACATAGTGATGTTTGTTTGCCACCATATTTCCTGGCTTTGTTGGTGTGCATATTGCCACGAAGTCAACCTTTCCTGCACCTGTGTCGGGTCAACACCTGCCATTTTGTTTTGGGTCTCCATCAGAACTCACTGGGCAAGCCTATGCACTGTTCCTGAAATCATTCGGTGGTTTCACAAACATATAATAACTAATTACCTAAAACTTGTGGAGCTAAGCCCTGACCCAGAACTCGGAAACCACAGTCCCCACCAGTTGTGACAGCAGAATGGTGTATTTTCTCCTTATTGAGCTGCAAAATCTTGAGCCTTGGGGAAAGGAGGGGTTAGGGTTTAGGGTTTATGTTCTTAAATTATGCCGACCACCTGGGGCCGGGGTCCGACCTAAGGAACAGGCTTGGGGAAGAGGAGGGGGGCAAAAACAAAAAAAAAACAAAAAAAAACGCACGGTACGCTTTCTCCTTGAGCTGCGATGCCTTGTTCTTGAGCCTTGAGAAGGGGAGGGGCTGGGCTATTAGGGTTAGGGTTTACAAATACAAACCAACTAAAAACCAATTTATGTTCAAGGCCACTCCTCCATGTGTATGTAGTCTATCTGTTGTATTGCAGCAGTTATGCTGCTAAAAATCATGTTATTATCTGAGAATATATTATTTTGTAAATATGAATAACCTCAGCACTCACAGACTACTCCACACTCGCCACCACAGCCAGGTTGCTGACAGACTCCGCTTGGAGACTGCACTGTTCACTGCCCAGACTACCAACTGCGCAGTGCAGCTTTACTGCTGTGTAGACGGC